>JASXTE010000005.1:19437500-19947500 GCA_030280995.1 Hemileia vastatrix | reverse complement strand
GTCAAGAAATGCAAGTATAAGTCTAAAAGTTCATGAAACTTAAAGACAGGAGTCTCAAATGCCTTTGGAGATTTTTATTGAATTTTTACTATTTTTCTACTATATTTAATAAATTCAAAAAGTGTTTTTGATTATTTTTAGTTTTTCATAATTTACTTAACTTTGATAATTTTGTACTAAGTGAATAAGGCTGTGCAGACTACAAAAATTAGTTGGTATATAAAGGAGAAGTAGCTCTAACATCTGTAATTTTCTAGATTTTTTAGTGGCATTTTAGGGTTCTAATTGACTCCAGAAGTCTGTAAGAGCTCCGGAACTCTCCAAATGTGCTTTGTACAAACTTCAGTGATCTCCAGATGAGCACTGGGATGCTCTGGCTGGGAAAAATAGGGCACATGACATACTATGCATATAAAGACTGTAGACTGAAAATCAAAAATCAGGTGACATCTTAGTTATCAAAAATCAACATCTATCATAGAACATCTAACAAATAAATCATTAACAACAGACATCATAACATATACAACGACATACATTAATTTTAATAACAAATTATAAAATTGTAATACTTACACAAAAGTTTATAAATTTCACTCATAAACACATATATAATAATTTATAAGTTACCATTTTAAAGTTCTCATCACCAGGGATCTGAATGTAACAATTAAATCAAATAAAATAAAAGCATCATAAAAAAATATTATTCAATCATTTAAATAACTTTTCTAAATACAGCTTCACTATTGTGTTTCTTACCCTCATTAGTAAAGAGTACTGATTCAACATCTCAACACGATTAATAACAAAAATTTTATTGGTTATTTCATAACAAGTAGAGGTTATAGCTTATTTAATTGTGAACTCTTTATTTACTTAAAGGGACAGGGTTTTCTACAGTTTATCCAACTCCCTTGGATTCTTCTTACAGCAAGGCAACTTTAAGAGTCTTTCTATACCACTTAATTTTTTATGGTGATAGCTTTTGTACATAGAAAGCTATTGTTGGCAGGTTCAAAGATGTTAGCATTATCCTACTACTACTTTTTTTATCCTGGAAGATCACATTATTGATCTTGTAGCTGGTTAAGGTGAAAATGGACAAATGAGGGTAAAAAGAAAAAGAAGGTCTCAGAGGCAGCAGAAAAAAGGTGGCATCAGAAGCAGAAAAGAAGGTGTTTCTTCTAAGTACTCCCTTATATTAATATGATTTGCAAAACATTTCACTACAGGACTACCAATGAAAAATAATCAGTAAGGGTTCTGCCTCTTGCACTTGTTGAATTGACTCAGCTGAATTAAAGCTTTAAAAACTTGACTTTCATTTACACTATATACTACTAAAAAATGTATATTTGAATTGAACACACACCACACAATATGGGGGGCGGACTTGCTAGCAAGTCCGCAACCTTGGACCCAAACTCACTATAGATTGAACACACATTGAGCTATTGATAAAGGAGCCATACAATCAGGAATGAACACCACTCAGAAGAACAGTTTTAGGTGGGTGTTCAAGTAGAGTTCAGTATGGGTTCAGTATGAGTTCAGTCTGAGTTCCATCTGAGTTCCATCTGAGTTCAGGTTGAGGACTTGCTAGCAAGTCCACCCCCTATATTGTGTAGTGACAAGAAAAAAAATATTCTTTCTGCTCTTTTCCATGCAATTTTTTGATAATGAATATTTCTTCTCATTTACATATGAATAATAGAAACATATACAATAGATAGATATTATTTATTTGTTTTTATTTGAGAATAATAGTTTATTATGCAATTAAATAAGAGAATAGAATAATAGCTATAATAGAAATCTATTATAATAGATGTGAAACACTCTGGATCATGAAATTGGTAGGTAAGAGGGAACAATGGTAAATGGGACTAAGACTTGAATAAGGAGCATTAGAATGAGTTTTTGAAGGAGCATCAGGAGAATATTTGGAACAGCATGCATACCCAAGGAATACTAAATGGGAAAACAGTTTGCTTCCAGATTACAACTTTCAGCCAAAATGGCTAAGAAAGTAAGTTTAATTAAAAATACAGGAAGTTAACTTAGTTAGAGAAACTGTATAGAAATGCTAATATTGATCTAAACATAATTTAAATGTTGAAGGTAGTGTAGTCATAGAGATAAAGTGCATAATTAGAACTAGTTAGAGTAAATCTTGAGCAGAAATTATGAGACAAATGGGAATATAAACAGAGAATTTCTGAAGCTGGAAAGAAGATATAAGAACAGAAAGGATCACCAGTGTAGAGTAGAGTAGTAGATATGTAGAAATAGAAATGAATTGTTACTGTAAGATATAGAAGAAAATTTATATATACACAATAGTAAATAGATAGAAGGGTAATACTCTTTTAATGGCCTACAAATACACCAAGAATAGTGTTTTTTGATTGTTGCCTTGTTTTGTGTCAATTGAAGGTTCATTGAATACTATATTAGCTGAACAACAGTAACTTTTTCTGTACTTTTTAAGAAAGTGTAGTGGTAAGGTATAAGAAATTAATGTTCTAGTTATTATTTGTGCACTCAAAAGTCTTTCTTTCTGGTTTTAAAGGTATATTTACATAGCTCTAGAACTTATAGATACTTACTCTGTGTTTATCTATAGTTAATAAAGTGAAAGGTGCTCTTTATTTATTTATTTCACCACACAATATTTGGGGGGGACTTGCTAGCAAGTCATCAACTTGAAGTCAGATGGAAATCAGATGGAACTCAGACTGAAGTAATACTGAACTTTCACTTGAAGTATCACACAAATAATAATGGATCTATATTGAAAACATAGTGAAAGTGTGAGGATAACTGAATGGAAGCCAGAAAAAATCATTCCATGAGTCTAATCAATGCACAGTATTTTTTGAAGCAACTTATTTAAATAATTATTTATTAAATTAAGTTGATCAATAAAAATTGATTTAAAATATCACAATTCTTAAATACAATAATTTTATTAAAACTTTCAGATTACATATAAAAAAATCAGTGACTTTTTTTATTACCTACAACTATTTTTACAGAATTGAAAACTATGTTTCAGCTAATATTTTATGGCAGTGAACTCTGTTCTTTGCCCAAAGAACAGAGTTCATCCTCCTATTTTCACACTCTGTTTGCACCAATCCCCATCCCTTTTGCTACCCTCCCAGTCCCATTGTATTCCATCCTCTTTTGATCCCCTTTTCACCCCTCTCAACCTCTCCCTGGCCCTTTTCTTCATTCAAAACGCCTCACAACCCTTAATCTTCCCTTCCAACTCTTTTCCAACCTTTTTGCTACCCCATATACCCTTCCTCACCCCTCTCTCCAGCCTCCCCAACCCTTGTAGCCCCATTCCTCCCCTTTACCTCGCCTCCACAATCCTTGAACCCCTATTTCCTCCCTTTCAACTCAATCCCTATTTCTGTATATAAAAATAAAGTGTTAGGGAGGAATGGGGAGGTAAGCAAATTGGAAGAAGAGAAGTGGAGAGGGAGAGGCAAATGTGGATAGGGGTTGAAAATGATGATGAAGGGAGTGAAAAGGTTGGGGAGAAAGATGAGGTGAGGATAAAGGAATATTTCAAAGGGAAAAGAGTGGGGTATTCTTGAGAGGGAGTAAAAAAAGATGATAAAAGAAGATAGTAATACAAAATAAATATACAAAAAATAAAAAATAAATAAAATATGTTACAAAGAGTGGGCACAGAAATTCCTTGAATCCTAAAAATCCACAACTCCTATACTGTTATTTTCTTCATTTACTTAAATCAAATAAAAATCTACATTTTAATAATTTGAAAATTTTGAAGAAGAAGGGAAATAAATTTTAATAAATATTAGTATGATTTTTTTTATTTACTAGTAAAATATAGTATGTCAATTAAATTTGAAAATTATATGTCTAAGTAAAGTCTATGTAACATCATTTTTAGGATTTTTGCACCTTCTTTAGATATTTTAATGATTTATAATATTCAATATTATCTAGTCATAAAATAAGTATATAATTTTTTGAATTCTTGAAAATAATACAATAAATAATATAAACGCACAAAATAACCTTTCATGAACAAATTGACATATTTCAAATTATATATCAATGTATTTCTGGCCAAAGAAAATTATATAATAATTTCAGATGGTATCTTGCTGGATCTATAAATTGGTGTTCTTTTTTTTCAAAATTGCAAAAAAACTGCTTAAATAGTTTAAAAAACATGTTTTTCAGAATTATTTGGGTGTGGTCTACACTGTATTAAAATTTCTATAAAAAATCTCATTCTTCATATCTCAAGATTTGTTCAAAGTATTATTACCTATGCTTCATTAAATGTTCAAGTTTTATTCATATTGAGTTCACCAGAATGTCAATATTTTTTCTTGGTGGTTTCATCAATAATTCAATGTGAGCTCAAAAAGATATGAATTAGGGTTCAAGGTTGCAGACTTGCTAGCAAGTCTGCCCCCATATTGCGTGGTGTTTATACATAGAGCTCCAAACCATCTTGAGCTGTTTCTATAGCTTTTCTCTATAGTACTTCTACAGTTTACCAGCTTGTATGGTACAGAAGGTTTAAATTTGAGAATGATTTAAGATAATATTTGAGGATGAGTTAAAACTAGGGAATTATATATATAATCTTGTTATATAGTAATTAAAATAATGTATTTTTTTCACATTGAACAGTCCAATATTTTAAATTAGTTATAAACTTTTATTTATTTATTTTAAAATTGTCTCCATATTTTAAGATAATAAATAATATGATTTTAAAGTCTCAAAAAATAATAAAATAATAAAAATTGTTTGATTTATTTTAATTAATATATAATAATAAAAAGGATACTTCAAAAACCACAAATTGAACCCCCTTTAAACAAAAATAGGAAGTACAAAGTGAATTTGTTGAAGTAATCAAAAATCAGTTATAAAACTAATAACAGAATTAAAGTATAATAATTTATGATTCAAATTAATAAATTTAAGGATAATTAAACATTTAAAATAAAACAAGATTTAAATGAAAATTAAGATTTAATCACCACACAATATGGGGGGGGGACTTGCTAGCGAGTCCACAACCTTGGACCCAAACTCACCACAGATTGAACACACATTGAGCTATTGATAAAGGAACCATAAAATCAGGGATGAACACCACTCAGCAGAACAATTTCAGGTGCGTGTTCAAGTAGAGTTCAGTTTGGGCTCAGTATGAGTTCAGTATGAGTTCAGTCTTAGTTTTATCTGAGTTCAGGTTAAGGACTTGCAAGCAAGTCCACCCCCTATATTGCGTAGTGAATAAAAATAATTAAAATCAAAATTTTATTAAACCAAGATAATAAATCAATGTTTAATAAAAAATGATTTATAAATTTAAGTTAACCCTTCATAGTCTCTGAGAAACAACTTAACCCTCTCTTGATCTCCCTGGCCCCCCTGTAGCCAACTTTAAGCAAGGTGTAAGTTCCAGTAAATACAGTGAGCTTAGATTTACAATTTTGCCTTGATTTTGTTTAAATTTTTAACTAAATTATAGAATGAAATGAAATTTTAATTTAATAAAAATGATTTCAGTTAAAAAATAAAACAATTACTTAAATAAATAAAAATATTAAAAACATAAAAAGTTTAAGTAAGTTTAAGAAATTTAAAAAATTACTAACATAATTAATGATATTACTTAATGAGATTAAAGTATTAAATTTTTAATATTTTGATATTTTCAATAATTAAATTAAAAACTATTGACTCAAAATATTTATCAGAAAAGTTTACATATTTGAAATAAGTTACTGGCAGACACACATTTGGTGTTCCAACAGTGGCACATAGGTAGAAAAATATAAGTGGCTTGGCTGTGGTATATTGATATTTTTTTCTTTTGGGATTACAACACCAGATGTAATCAAGCCAGTGCTTCAGATGAAGAGTTTGAGTGTTTGAAAGAGTGTATGCTATTTTTATTACAAAGAAATAATGTAGAACTGTATATCTAGATATACTCATGATAGGAAAATCTTATTTTTTTAACAGATAATGGTTATATTTTAGTCATGGAATCAGCTAGTGGAGCATCTAGGCAAGCTCATGGAGGAATAAGAACCTCTGAAGCATATTAATACTATTATTTGGTGTAAGGTTTAAGGACTTAAATTTACAGGGACAAATCCAAAAACATTTCTGAATAGGTTTGAACAGGTGGCAGAAGCTCACAGTGATAAAAACTATTTTATGGTGCATCAGGTGTTAGTTTTTGTTACTGAGGATTGTAAATATTCCTTGGAAGAGTTGGATTTCCATAAGAAGAGAGATTGGATAGTGATGTAAGGACAGACTCTGAAATGATGGCCTAAAAAAATGGAAGAAACTAGGTATTTGATGTCTTATTTGAATGAACTAGTGAAAAGGTAAAAAAAAGGTGATGTTAGAGATCCAAAAGGATTTAAGGAATTTTGTGTGGAATTTGATCAACTTTTAGAATACTTGGTCTGTAATGAAGATCTATGAGATATGGATTGTTAATTACCTTGTTTTTTGTAAATAATTAGCACTAGAAGTTGAAGCATGAGAAAAGTGATGATTAGGCCAAGAAGGAAAGCTTGTAAGAAAGCAAGATAGAAATTACAAGTGTACAGGATTGGAGGAAGTAGAAAAATCTGTGCAAGAAAAAATGTAGTTGAAAAAGGTGGAAAAATAAGCAGGGAAATTTGTGCTGGATAAATCAGATATCAAAATAGTTGTGATCTGATCAGATAGCAGTGTTTGGAGATTTTCTCCCCCTCCCCAGCTAAAAAGAAACAACAACAAGGGTCAGTTATGTAAAGGATTTTTCATTTATAAAAGGTACTTTCTGAGGTGAAACAACATAGGGAATGTTAAAAAACTAAGAATAACCCCCAGAATTCTAATTTTTTTAGATTGGTATTTTACTATTTTAATAAAGAAGGACATACTAGGATTTGTTCAAATTTGTTGTAAACTGATAAACATTTTAAGTTAGTCTTTGAAGATGGAGCTTCTTTAAGGCTAGTAGATGGAACTAGGGTGATAGGTGTTAGAGAGAAAGGTATGCATGGGAAAGTTATGGATTAAAAAAATAGAAAAGAAATGGTGCCCAAATCTCTTAAAATAAGAACAAGAAAATAATGGTTGAATTCAGTCAAATAGTTGTGATTCTGAAAAGTTCAATTATGCTGTTACATCTTCTGTATTGTAATATAGACCAAGGGAAAGAAGCATAGCAGAAACACTCATGACTGAGATAGTCAAGATGTTTATGGCTTAAAATAAGAAAGAAGAACAAGGTCCTATAATCTACAGACCTAGGAAAAAGGAAGTAAATAATGCTTATGAAACTGAGAATTATGGGTGCAAGGAAAACCAACAAGAAGAAACTGAAAGGGAGAAAGATTATAAGAATGAAGTAGTTATTAATGAGGAAGCTAGGACTGCAAACCCAACCAAAATTATTCAAGGAGCTTTCAATTATACTCCTAAGAACCAACCTAGGAAGTTTAAGGAGGAATTTAAACTACCCCAATATAGAGTCATAATTCAGCACCCAGCTCATATAGAAAATCCTAAAGAAGCTGAACATTTGTTAAGTCAATAGATGGAAGCTAAAGTAGCAGTACCAATGAAAGTGCTCAAGACCATAGCTCCAGATATTCCCAATGGATTTGTAGAGAGATTTTGGTGTCAGAGGATAAGTAATGGCATCCAATTAAATATAATGGAACAAGGATACAACCCTTTTATCAAAGAAATAAGAGTGTTTCATTATGTGGGAACACTTGGCTATTTAACAGTTTACATTAATAGTAAGAAGATAAGAGTGCTAATTTATTCAGGATAACAAATAAATTTAGCATCTGAAGAAGACTCTGTATATTTAGGACTTCCAGAAAAAGATGGAGATGGTACTGTAGTTAGATTCACAGGAGTATGGTTACCTGTGATAGGGTTAGCTGAATTTGTGAAAAACTAGGAAGATGGAGCTGAGAGGGATTTAAATCTTTATTTTCAATTGGAGGATTTAAAACCACTTTAGGAACACCTTTTTTGATGAATTAATCAAATACAATTATCTACAAGTTGTAAAGAACCATTGGATTTAGGATTATGGCAGATAATGGATATCTTGTGACATCTATCTTAATACATCAAAAATATGGTGGTTGGGAAACTAAATATGTTGGATCCTCATTAATTGAGAAAATGGAGAAGTCTTCTCATGATGAAGAAAATAAAGACAAAAGGATTGAAGAAATTAGGTGTTTTTCTTCTTGAGAGTGCTGAAACTCTCATTAGGGGCTGTAACTTTAAGTGTTTCTACCTCCCAAGAAGATAAGAAACCAGGTAATGATAAGTCAGTCCAAGATAGGATATGAAAATTATAGATAAAAAAGAATCACTTCCACAGACTTTTTTATACCAGGATTATTATATTTCCTTGAGTTGGGGTATATTTATTAAATTATTAAAAAAAAGAAAAATAACAATATAGGATTTACATGCAGTTATGAAGGTAGAGGGATTGTGTTTAGTAATTCAGGAAGAATCCTGAAAAATTCTAGCAGAAAAGTATAAACCAATTGCATTAAATTCAAGACCATTGAA
This sequence comes from Hemileia vastatrix, assembly GCA_030280995.1. Classification (NCBI taxonomy): domain Eukaryota; kingdom Fungi; phylum Basidiomycota; class Pucciniomycetes; order Pucciniales; family Zaghouaniaceae; genus Hemileia; species Hemileia vastatrix. The sequence goes on along the minus strand of JASXTE010000005.1, from coordinate 19,938,875 downwards.
CATGTCTATGGTTGATTAAAATCCCCCTTTTTAGCAACTGGAATTCTTGATAAATACCTTTGAAACACCTTTACTGATGCAACTACTGGAATTTGGACCTATGGAAAGAAAAACTAAGGAGTTCTTGGAAAATGTAGATATTGGACCTAAGGATTAGCTGTCTGAGGAAGAAAAGAATATTCTATGACATATAATGGTGTTAAGAGAAAAAGCTATTGTGTTCTGTGAGGAAGGATAAGGTTTTTTAAAACATTCTTATGGGAAACCATATATTATGGGGTGTTAGCTCTGGAAGATCTACACTTAACTTAAGTGTATATTTTAAACCAAATCAACATATAAATTTTGAAAAAAAGTCAGTTATTTCAAAAATGGGTGTCAGTTCTGACCTCAAATCAGCACTTTTTTCAAAATTTTTTTTCCACAACCACATGTTGGCTACAAAATCACTGTGACATTTCACACAAAAACCTCCCTCCTTACCCATAAATCTTTGGCACACACATCTCAATGAAATTTTTAATATTTTATTTCCACAATTAAGTTTTTTTAAACTTTTCTTAATCAACTTTTGTGACTCAGATATCCTTATTTCACATCACTATAAGTTCATTCATTATCATTCCATGATTCATCACCTTTTTACAGCTGAAATTTCTATTTTTCCCTGCATCTTGTGGTTTCTGAGATATTGACCTTAAAATTTGAGCCTTAATTTTTTCATTTTTTCATTTTTTTATTTTTTCAACTTTTCAATTTTTCAATTTTTCAATTTTTCACTATTTTTCATTTTTTTCTGTTTTTTATGCCATTGATATACATTCATAGCACATTCTTTATACATTTCAATTCCTCCATATTCAATTTCCCCCAAACTCAAACTTTTCTCTTTCTCAATCTATTTTTTCCTACCTTTCCATCAAGGTAAGTGTAATACACTTTTTTTCATGCCTATCTGATATTTCCTTCCTTTTATACAAAATTCACACTAAAATATATGCAGGACTCCTATCTGGATAATGGTGGAATTATTTAACTCCCCTTAATGTCATCTTCACTATGAATTTTCAAATTTTTGAAAAATTTGAAAAAAAGTTCAGAATTAGGGTTAAGTTTAATCAAATCTTAAGTATCTTTAGGTGAAGATTCTCCAGAGGCCTACCTTTTCTTCCCTTAAGAAGCTTTGAATTTGGCTCAGTGGTTTCTGAGATATTGAACTCTAAAGTTGAGCATTTTTGTCAGGCTGAGATCAAGTAAAAGACATGAATTAGCATGAATAGTAAGTTGTGTAGAAAATTTTAATGGTCCTATATGAATACTTTAGTACAACTCCAATAAGTGTTAAAATATAACTCAATGTAAGGGTCTCAGTAATTTAAATCTCACTAATTATATATGGCTTACAATCTTATAGTTGGTAGAAAAATAGATGTAATAATTCAGATAATTTTCAAAGATTTTATAAATTCTATTGATATGTATTGTAATTGTATTTATTATTAAATTGATTGTAATAATAAAGAATGTAGAAAACATAACCATAAACCCCCACTTTTTATACCCAAAAATTCCTCCAATGAACCACTTGTTTTAACAGGTCTATACAAGGCTAATGACACCTCATTCCAGCTAATAGACCTATCCAAAAAATAAAGAGTGACCAATAACATAATTAGAATGATATCACCTGAAAAAGTCCTGTAGTAATAGGGATAATCTATCAAAAATAAAGAATAAGAAAAAAAGAGAGTGTATGCGTGTAATACCTTAATATAAAAGACTAACAAGGGAAACAATTAGACTAAATATTACACAATATTAAGGTGGGATTAAAAGTAGAGATGATGGGGCCAATTATTACAATAAACTATGTGAAAGCACCATTCAAAAATAACCAATATTGACTGAGAACCACTCAAAAACCCATAAAGGGCATGAGATGTGGGGTAACTACATGCAGTCCTTGGAAGGAGCTTGCTCAGGTAGATCCTTGACTAATTTAGGAAAATTAAAATGTGGTAGTGAATTAAAGGCACCAAGATTGAGGTTATTAATGAAATTAGTGCATATAATAAGGTCAATGCACTTATAATTAAAATAGGACACTGTAGAAAATCCTATAGTACTAGCTATAGGCCTTCACCAAGGGAGTTGGAGTAAAACTGGAGAGAAAAACCCCTGTCCCTTTGAGAAATACCAGGAGAGATTTATTTTCTACAGCAAATTAGAGACTGTTACTATACCCCTTCCAACACACTTCTTGACTGCTTAACAAGTCAAGACAGTAGCCAATAGCAGACCACTGAGAACTAAATAACCAGAAACCTGAAATGCAGAAAGATCCACACCGGAAAAATAAAACAATGTGCACTTGTTGCACAGAAAACAGCAATAATACTTGATGCAGGTTGCAAAGCTACAACAGAGAAACCAGTTTTCAAAGTTGAGTTAAATGAAGAACCAACCTTTCAAAAAACACAGCCAATTGTGGCCAAAAACACAGTGAAAACTGAGTGAGAAACAATGATATCACCTCTGGATGGTTGCATGATAATTAAAGTTGCCCCAAACTGTCTTATTCAGTATGTACACACAGACCACCATCTAAAAAATCCATGCACAGCAACAAATTTAGCGTTTTTAGCAGTAAAATTGAATAAAAACCCTCTAGAAGCGCTCCCCAGCCTTCTATAACCAAGGCGGGTGGGCCACCCAAAGGGGGCTGTCTGCCTAGAAGCGGCAAGACCTCCTTGAAGCCAGAAAGCCACCAAAAACCTCCAACAAAGCCCAAAATACTTAGAAAAATCCACCACAACTACTAAAACCCTTAAAACACAAAATTAAGCTATGACAACATTGTGACATAAAATATAGAGCCAAATTAGCTCTACTTAATGGTACTAAGCACTCAACCCTAAGACTTAAGGTTAGCCCATAAAACATGAAAAAGAAAATTAAACAGCTATCTTTTAGAAATTAAAAATAAGGAAATGACCCCTTAAAACTTAGAATATGAAAAACGTCAAGAGGACATAAAATATAGATAAAGACCAGGGCTATCCAATGGTAGTACCCAAATACCCATAGCACCAATATTCACAGATTAAAACCAGAAAAATACCCTATTATTCAACCAATGTCAATTAAGACATGCCAAAACAGCACCAAACAGAGCAACAAAGGCCTCTGCCAATGTTGGAAGACTACAACACTATATAAGCTCCTGTCACCTATTTTAGCCTCTTTCCCCACAATGGGTGTAGAATGTGGGGTAATTATAGTGTGAAAAAGCTAAATTTTCTAAAAATGAAGCTATTCACATGGGAAAAATGCAGGCAGTATGTGGCCAGTACACAGAAGCCATTTCTGGCATAAAAAAAATCTAATTGGAAAAGTGTTATTTTTATGCATTTGAGTAGCCAAATAAATAGTCCTAATTAAGAAAGTTTTATATGTAAAAGAGAATCTTTAATATTATTTAATTTATAGCACATATAGTCAACTTTTAAGTGATTTAAAGCACATTTCTTTTTTTTAACATAAAACAATGAAAAAAACAGCTTTAAGTTTACTTAAAAATTATGTAGCCTTATATTTAAGGCTCTTAATATTACTCTTTCATATTAAAACTTAATATTAAGTACATAAGACTTATAAAAGGTGGATATATGTGTGTATATAAGGTGCTATAATTGCATATATTGTACTTTATCATAATTTTTACTTATGTATACAACTTGTGTACTTTTATTTATTGTTCCCATGTATAGTTGTCACGCGCCACGTGACACTCGAGGCGAAAGCAGCTCATTAAATCAATAATATCGAGTCCTAAATCTATACTCAAAGCGCAGAAAGCAATTCTCCATAGCAACTGCGATTTTCCTTTGTGTACTTACTATTTAACTGCGCTAGCCTAAACTCTAAATCTAAATTAGTCAATCTCCCAATAGGGTGCCTTAGTCCTTTTCAATAAGCGACGCACAGCGCTAGGTTCAACGAAATAGTACAGTAGTAGTTTTCATTAAAGTTTTGTTAATTAATTAAAAAGGGGTAAATTGAGCATGGACGGATATTTAGCGAAGAGGGTCTAAGTGTATGTTAGTAATGGTCAATGGAATGGGAATGGTGCAATGGAAGGGAGGTCAATGCGAGGAGGAACAAAGGATATAAAAGGGGTTGGGTATTTGGTTCGATATTTTCCTTAGAATTAAATTAAAAAATCGTATTTACATTAATAGTGGTAAACCTTTAAAGTTAAAATCATTGTTATTGTATCTTTCTTTTACTTTCTCAATATTCATTTCTCAATCCTAAATCTTTGATTATTGAGTTTCCAACCCTTTGTGAGATCTTAAGAATTCCTATTACCTTTGAAACTAGTTTATAATTCTTCTCGAAGGAACCTCAAACCTGTAGCTCTTACTTCAAGTGATCTTTGAACCATTTCTTCGAATCATTCCTCTGTGCTTTGAAGAAAGTTTTAAATCCCTCATCTCACTTTCAGGAACATCCTCAACCTTGTGCGTAGGTCGTCCGGTGACAATAGTCCATGTGTTAGACATAATTTATAAGTAATTTTTACTCAGTACCAGGAATATCCAAGCTAAAACTTTCCCACCCAAAAAAACAATAAAAAAATTATAAGTTATACATTTTTTTATTTTATTTTTCAGGTATTCAGATAATTCTGTAGCATTAAAGATTAATTCTTTAAAGAAATAAAACATAATAAAATATAATGAGTACTGGTTTTTAACCACTCAGCTTTTTGAACAGAATTTTATTTCTGTTTGAATTTTTTAAGAAGGGAGGATAGATTTAAAATTTCTTTTTCAAGTATCCATTTATCAAATTCATTTGATTTTTCTTTAAATCTTAATAAATACTCAGTTCCTTTTTCTTTAGTAAGGATTATTTTCTTGAGTATTTTTTCAATCTCTTCTTTTTACACAATTTCTTCAGGTTTCTTTTTAGGCCTTCCTCTTCTTTTTGAAATAAGTCAGGATCATTTGCATGGTATGGTTTTAATAATGAGATAGGAAAAACTGGATGTTTCCTATCATATGGGGCATATAATATGACTTCCACAGCATTATTACCAACCATTTTTCAGACTAAAAAAGGTCCTATAAAGAGATCTTTTAATTTAAAATTACCTTATAAGTTAAAATTTAGTGTTGAGTTTAGGACTTCATCTCCTTTTTTGAATTCAAATTATTTATGAGACTTATCCCACCTTTTCTTTTCATATTCAAATGCTCTTTGAATGCACTCTTCTGAATTCTTTCTACACATTTTTTGCATGTGAATAAGGGATTTATTACCAGGGTAAAGATCTAGCCTTGGTAATTTGTTTAAATGATTTACTGGGGTATTTGGTAGATATCCCAGCCAGAGTTCAAATGGTTTTTTCTCTGTTACAGAATGAGTTGTTCTATTATAAGCAAATTCAAGGCCAAGAACTAATGTTACCCAGTCATGTATGAATTTATAATTGTCTTTTTATTCTAATCCAAAGGCACAATATCTTCTGATCATATTCTCAAGAGTCTGTATCAATCTTTCAGCCAGACCATCAGTTTGTGGATGGTGTGCTGTAGAAAATTTTAATTGACAACCTGATACTTCCAATAACGATATCAAGAACTCTGAAGTAAATTTAGGGTCTCTGTCAGAGATTATAGCTTTGGGGAACCCAGAAGTATTCATCATTTGAGTTCACCATAGTAATGCCAAGTCTTTTTCAGATACCTCTTTATGGGTAGGGATAAATTTACACATTTTTGTTAGTCTATCCACAATTGCCCAGCAATAATTGAAACTTTCTTTTCCTGCTAATTATAAGCCAGTGAAAAATCCCATGATTGTAATTTCTAATGGAGCTTTTCCCTGCTCTATTTGTTGTAACAACCCAGCTCTCTTCCCAGTCAATCTTTTAGATTTCTGACATGAGTCACATGTGTCTATGTATTTTTTTACATCTTCTTTCATTTTTATCCACCAGGCAGTGTTCTTAATTCTAGCTAATGTTTTGTTAAAATCAAAATGGACAGCTAAGATGTCATCATGACAACTACTCAAAATTAAATCTTTCATAGAAGGTGGTATAACTATTACATTACTTAGATTTTTTCTGTAATATATGTATCCATTTTCAATTGAAAGTTTACCTTTTTCCAATCCTTTTTTATAATTAGGAGGTAAGGTTTTAATTAATGCACTCATGGAGGCATTTGTTGGATCATTAAAAATGGTAAATAATTTAGACAATTCTTTATCAGATAAATAATTTTCAAATATAGTTTTCATAAATTCTTCCTCTAAATCCACTATATAAATCCTAAATATATGTATTACCTAACTTTCAGGTACATAAGCTGGGTTGTCAGTATCATTTGGAAAAGGGCTTCTGGATAATAAATCTACATTAGAATGCAATGTTCCTGCTCTGTGAGTGATTATTATCATTCCTCTGTTCTCTTGTACAGCTAGTTTCCATCTAAACATGTGCCTATTAGGTGTTTTCATGTTTAGTAATGATTTTCTACACTTCAATCTGTTATTAATTCAAACTTCTGGTCCTCCAGATAGTAATGAAATTTCTCAAAGGCCCACACAACAGCTAAAAATTCCAGCTGGGTGGCACCATACCTTAATTCTGTCTTTCTTAAGGTTCTGGATATATAACATATAGCTACTTCAGATAATTTATCATATATTATCTGTTTTTGCTGTAAAGAAGCACCTAACCCTGTAAATCTTTCATCAGTATACAAGATAAATGGAAAGTTAAAATCTGGAAGTCCCAATATTGGAGCTGACATTAAACATTACTTTAATTTCTCAAAGGTCTTTTGTCTTTCATTATTCCAAATTAAAGCCTCATTTTTCCTGATTAATGTTGTTTAAGGAGCTGAAATGGATTAGTAGTTTTTTATATATTGCCTATAATATTGACACATGCCTACAAAAATTTGAAAATATTTCACCTTTTTAGGTACACTAATGTTTTTTATTGCTGCCACTTTGTTCTGATCAACACAAATTTTCAATCCAGATACAACATGTCCAGGTACTTTCATGGATTGAAGCCCAAACTTACATTTCTTTAATGCAATTGTCATATTAATTTCATCCATCTTTTGAAATACTCTTTTCAGGTGATATTAATATTCATCATATGTTTTTGAAAACACTATGATGTCATCAATATAAACTAAAAGCCATCCTTCAAACATTTCCTGATGAAAAAACTATCCATAAATTTTTGAAAGACTGAAAGGGCATTCTTTGTGCCAAAAGGCATTCTCACATATTTATATATCCCCATGTGTGTGGTTATGAGAAGGAAATTCTGAGAAATTTTATTAACAGGAATCTGGTGGTAACCTTTGTTTCCATCCAGACAGTAAATATATTTTGCACCTTTTAAGGTAGCATAGATAGAAGCTATCCTTGGTAGAGGGTAAATATCATCTACAGTGAATGTATTCAGAGCTCTGTAATCACCACATAATCTTGAATTATCTTTTTCATAAGAGATTAAAACTGGTGAAATAACACAATACTTAGGTGTTGTGTCTACTTTTTCAAAAATAGCCCTTTTCTAACAACATTTCAATGTTGTCTTCAATGTCTTTCCTTTTTTCAGGAGAAGCTGGGTAAGGTTTCTTTATCAAGCTTCCAGGAATATTATCAAAATTAAAACTTAAGGAGATTTTCATCTAATGGTCTTTTACCCATTCTAGTTCATTTTAACCATGTGAAAATGCCATAGGATAAGATTTTATCTATCTCAAAATATTGTTTTCTTCAATTTTTGAGAGTTGAGAACTGAAAGAGGATTTTTGGATTTCATTTTCAAATTCTACCACTTCAGAGGTTGCTCTTGCACCTTGCAGTCACTACAAAATATAGGGGGTGAACTTGCTAGCACGTCCTCAACCTGAACTCAGATGGAACTCAGATGTAACTCAGACTGAACTCATACTGAACCAATACTGAACTCTACTTGAACACCCACCTAAAACTGTTCTGCTGAGTGGTGTTCATCCCTGATTTTATGGTTCCTTTATCAATAGCTCAATGTGTGTTCAATCTGTGATGAGTTTGGATCCAAGGTTGTGGACTTGCTAGCAAGTCCGCCCCCCATATTGTGTGGTGAGTTGCTCTTCTTTAGGAGAGATAGAATAAACTGAATTATCAGAGCAAATCTTGAATTTTCTTTTTCCATTCATGCCTATAGTGAAGAAACCATTTTCAGGATCTAGTTTGATTCCAAATTTGTTCAATAAGTCATTTTCAATAATAAACCAATCAATAAAATTATTATTATCAATTACTAAAAGCTCAAATACTGCTCTTACATTTCCATTAATATATTTAAAGAATATAACAGTCTTTTATTTTCCAATCTGATCTAATACTGAACAAAAAACCCTCCAGCTCTTTGTCTGTACAGGTTCCAGTTTTTCTTTATACTCACCAGAAAAAAATGTTGGCAGCTGATATCAGGTGCCAATCCCTATCATTAATTTGATTCAGTCTTAACTAAGCTGTAATTCTTCTGAGAAGACTGTGCACTTAACACTGGAAATGCCAGCTTGTGTGGTATCAAATCTGAGTTATGCTTGAAACACAAATGGATTGAGGGGTTGGCACCTGCTAGCAGGTGCTGGTTGTTTTTTAATGGTGACTTACTATCAAGTTTCATTAATGTGTTAGTAGGAACTACTCTACCTGCAGCCCCAGGATCAAGAACGGCACTCATTTCTTTTCCACAAATAATAGCAGGTGCTCTAATAGTATTTATTTTTTAAGTATCATTAGTTACATATTTAATTATTTTAGCTTCCTCAATGGAAGTTAAAGATGTATCTGTATGAGGTATTTCATCATTCAGGTACATAATATCCTGTTATAATACATATATCTCATTTTCATCATCACTGTAAGAAATGTTACTTTTACAATCCTCACTAGATTCATCCTTTTCATCTTCATGATTACTTTGTTCAGAATATTGTGAGTTTTCAATAACATATATTATTTTCTTACAAGTATAACCTTTAGCTAAGGTTCATTATATTTTTAGCAAGTGTTAATTTCTTGTCTCTTAGGGACAAGGGGAGCTGAAGGTTTTTTCTTCTCCAATGGTAACTTATTTGTAGTAGGTTCTACTACCTCAAAATTTTGCTTGTAACTATTATACCTGGTTTCATATTTTTGGTTCAATAATATTTCATTGAATATATTAATAAAACCAGAAGTATCTCTGATGATTTTAGTTCTAGCTACAATAATTTCTCTGACGGATATAGGCAATTTATATATTATTTTTTTGTTCCACTCATCATAATCCATTTTTGGATCCATGGCTTTCAATATTTTTATTAAATTCATTAAAAATACCATTGGTTTATCCCCAGCATTTGTATTATATCTGGCTTTCTAATACAATCTTTGATGAGCGATTCTAAATTTTAGGCCACCAAATTGCCTTTCAATTAGTGCCTTCCATTCATTCCAGGAGTAGTTAATTCCCTCACTCAATACAGATTCAAACCATAATAAAGTCACATCTGTAAATAAATATATCAATTTAGATGTAATTTCTTCATCAGATAATTTGTATGAAAATTTTAAGTTATCAATTCTCTAGATGAATTTTTTCAAATCAGACTTTGAATCCCATCAAAAGAAGGGTACTGATCTAACTTAGGCCAGTTTTTTTGGTTAGTTTTTGCTTCCCAACCTGAGAAATATTAAGTAAATCACTTACTTTGGAAAGATTAATCTCTATAAGTTCAACTTATGTCCCTCTAGCTCATGGAAATAGATAGACACAGTATCTTTTAAGTTAGACAAAACATTCTTAATATTTTTCCACAAAGCAACTTTCTTTTCATGAGTTAATTTGTAGCTAAACAAATCATCAGAAACTCTTTGTAATTAACTCCTCAATGTTTGATACCCTTGTTCAGTTAACAAACTATTAAATTTCTGAGTCAATTTCATGTTGTCCATTATATAATTTTTTTAGCAATAATATCTCTCAGATATTCATAATTAATTTTAGCTAAATCTGGAATATTTCTCAATAGGGAAACAGAATAACTTTCCAGATTCTCATAAGACTCAGGATCAAGTGTCTCATTAATAATAGCCATATCAGCATTTATCATTCATGTAGCAATCAAAACCAAAGGATTAGTTACATTAAAAAATTGAGCAATTTGTCTACTACTATCCGTCTCTACTGGTCTCAAAGTGTCATCTCCTCTTTCAGAATTACCTGGAGGAACTTAATCAGTAATAAGAAAATATTCTTGAGATTAAATAGAGGGGCTTACCATGGCTTTGGCTAGAATTGAATGTGATTTTTTTTCTCTTCCTTACTCCTTGATAGGGGTGAGAAGGTGAGGGGTTGAGCTGATGGGTTCTTGAAGCACCTGCCTGAGGTACTTGTTTTTGTTGTTGTTCTTGTTGTTGTTGGTCCTGTAGATACTCCCACTGGGTGTTGTGCTATTCCCATTGCCTTTTTGAGACTTCCACCTTTTCTTGTTGTTGGGGGGCCAATTTTCAAAGGGCTTTTGGGGAAGGAGGAGGTTTCCTCTTCTCTTGAAGAAAAGAATCTATTTTTCTTACCTTTACTTCTAGATACTCTGCTTTTGACCTCAGTTTGATATTTTCTGATCTCAACTCCTTGATGTGAGTGAAGCAATTGCTGAATTTCTTATGCAAGGGCATCTTTTTTATCTTTAATCCTTTTGGAAGCTCTTCTGGGGGGTTGATTGAAGGCTTTTGATCCAGAGAAGTTGTATTTAATTTTATCTCTATTTCTTGAATTTTCACATCCTGAATGGTCCAGTAATTTATTAATTTGAGAAAGTTTTGTAGTAAAAAAAGATTTTACAGAAGAAGATTCATCATAATCAATCAAATCTAGTTCCTCATCACGGCCAGAAGAAGTACTTTGATCAGTCATAGTTGTAAATAAATTGAAAAGAGAGAAGGAAATATTATAATTCAATCAGTTTTTATTTTACTTTGATTGAAAGAAAAGTAAAAAAGAAGAAAAATATTTCTAGTATATAATCAATTATCAAGGTTTTTGTAATCAACTGGAATAATGAAAATATAATGTTTATCAGGATAAAAAATCAACTAAAATAATAATCACAATTTTTAATAATTAAATTAAGATAATTTTATTACCAGGATTTAAAATAAATCAACTGAAATAAGAAAATAATTTATTAATTATTAATATATCTGTTGATAATTATCAGGACTAAAAGTCAACTTAAGAATTTAATTACCAGGACTTAATGTCAACTGGAATAATAATAATTACCAGGACTTAATGTCAACTTAAATAATTTAATTACCAGGACTTAATTTCAACTTAAATAATTTAATATAATTAATTCAACTAATTTTATATATTATTATTTTACTGACAGGAAAATTTGTCAACTGAAACAATAATATAATATATTAATTATCAGGACAGAGGTCAACTGAAATAATTAAAAAAAATATAATCTAATCGATTTAACTTTTATATTACTTCTAGGACTAAGAAAAATATAGTTCTATCTTGGTCAACTAGCAAAAAAAAATATTTTATTTACCAGGCACCTCCCCCAGTAAAATGAGAAAGTTAATGCCACTTACAGAGTGCTGAGTAAAAAAAATATACGTAGACTATGAAATGTGCAAAGTGACCCACAAATATTTATCACTATAATTACCACAATTATATATGACTATTACCAATATATGAACCTAAAATTTGGAGCACGGTGCAATTACCTGTTTCAGAAAAAAATATTTCATGTTGTTGATGACGTTTGTCATTGTTGTCATCCACCCATCCCTACTGGTTCCTCAATGTTGATGTTCCCTCGGTTGCCGGCTTCAAGATATTGATGTGCTGTAAACAATTTGGAAAGGGCCTCAAGTGTAGGGGATTCCTTTTGGTCTAGAAGATTTTGATGAAGGTATAAAGGTGTAGGTAGGTGAATTTGAAGATCTCAAGGTCAAAGTACATATGAACTTATCTTTTAAGTTTAATTACTCAAATAAAAAAGGTAAAAAGTTTTATAATTATTATTATAATTTATGATTTAGAATTATATTGTTGTGAGTACCAAAAACAATAAATAATATTAATATATTATTTTATTTAATAAATGGTTTAATAAAATAATAAGTGATTAAAGATATCCAAAACAACCAGAAAGGGGAGGCCTTATATAGGCAAAAGAGAGACAAAGAACGGAGCTAAAATCCTATATACAGGAGTATGAGAGAAGGAAAAGAAAATTTCAGAAAAATTATTTCAAATAATAAGATTGTTCTATAATGAATGTGTTTAAAAATATGTATTTACTGTATATGTCAAAATAAATTCATTTATTTAAAAACTACTGTAAGTTTCATTTTTAAATAAGTATTTTGATTTTATTTTGTATATATTTAACTTTTTTTCAATATTAAATTTTATTTTAATATCTATTTTTATTTCTTTTAACCTGTCATTGAGCATGGTTTTAGGAAATAAAAATTTAAGGGACGTTTAATATTAATTTTAATTATATACTAAACTTACTTTTTTGTAGCTAGTTAATTTATTACAATTAAATTTAAAGTAAATATATAAGAAATAAAAAGGTGTGGCTTCATCCCAGTAAATAATAAATTATTTTACTGAGTAAGTCTAGCAGCTTGCCTGACACTTTCCAAGTATAATGTTGATTTTCCAATAAGACAGATTCATACCACATTAAAGCTACATTGTAAAATAAAGAAATTAATTTAGAAAAAATCTCTTCATCTGGAAATTTATAGGAATTTTTTAGATTATCAATTCTTTGGAAAAAGTGCTGCCAATCAAATGAAGAGTCACCATCAAAGGTGGGATACTGATCCAGTTTAGGCCAATTATTCTGGCTACTAGGATGGTCCATTTTTTGATTAGAATTATTTAAGATTAATAATTCTTGAAGTTTTGGCAGGTGTTCAGAAATTTCATTATTTACTGAAACAGCTGGTTCATGGCCATTAATATATTTTTTCTAGTTACAAACAATTTCATAGACTCATTTTCAGGTTGTTTAATGGCTGAAATAGGCGGAAGAAAAGAGCTGCTTTGTTCAGGCTCTTTTCCTTTATTTTTGTTCAGCTTATGGGCAGCATTTTGATCTAAATCACAATGACTTACAGGTAAGGCTGAGAATTTTTCCTGTAGGTCAGACAAATAATTTTTAATTTGTGGAATATCAGATATTTGATCATTTATTTTTCCAAGAGATAAAACATTTCTGTCCTCATAAACTGAGTATTTATTACTCAGAGCCTGGAAATACATTTTCAGATTTTTCAACTCATTGTGTAGAGACTTATTCTCACTCTTTAAGGAAGAATTTTCATTAATAAAGGGTTTTAACTCACTTAAAGTTTTATGCAGATGAAGATTTTTATCTGAAATAGCTCTATGATCACTTCTTATTTGTTTTTGTTGACTAAGAACAATATTCAAAGTTTTTTTATTTTAAAACAATCTGTATCTTTTACAGAAGAACTCATTTACAATGTAAATAAAAATTATTTATTCTGTAACTTTCATGCACTAATACATCTCTCAATATTTTATCTTTTAAAACATTAAAATTAAGGAAATCTTTCAATATTTCCTCAGAAGTTTTCTCAAGCAAGGCATATACTTCAGGTGAAACAGAATCATTTTTAACTGAAAGATAAGGATTAATTAAAGAAGTTGAAGTTAAATGTAAAGGCTCATCAAATGAAAATTTACTAATTATATCATTAGGGCTACTCATAACAGGAATTTGTCTTTCAATAGTTTTAACAGTTCTTTCACCATTTTTAACAAGATTAACTGTGGAGGAAGATCTATTAATATACATACCAACATGTTTATCCAACAGATTACTTACCATGGAAAGGGAGTAAATTTCCCCTGTGCCTTCTTTCTTCTGCCTCCTTGATAAGGATGGGCCTGAGGAGGTTGATGGTAAGTTTGTGTCCTGGATGGGCCAGGGTTTTGAGCTGCTGGTTCCTGTACATTCTTATGGTAATGACTCATCAGGTAGTCCCATTTCCACTGTTCCACTTGTAGAGTGTTTTGATTTTGAGGGAAAGAGCTGGGTGCCTGATGGGGCTGAGGCTGAGGCAGAGTGGTTGGTAAAGGAGGAAGATGAACCTGTTTGTGATTTATAATTTCCTGCATCTTTTCCCAGAGTGTGTCAACTTTTGCCTTGTATTTCATGTTTTCTGTCTTCAGTTCTTTTATATGAATGGACAGACTGTTTACTTGCTGTTCCAGAGTGATCTTTTTTATTTTTATACCCTTTAGAGAATTGTCCTGACTGGGTTGAGAATTTACTTGTTTCAGAGTTATTGGGGGAGGGGGGTTTTCCACTCCTCCTGACATTTCTATTTCCTGAAGAATATGAAGGTTTTTTGTCAGCTGAAGAATTTTTTTAAGTTAATTTTGAAGAACCTACAGATTCATTATCTACATCCACATCAATTTTATCAACATGAAGATTATCCATGCTGCTTGTCAAGCTACTGGACATAAAAACTGTGAACAAAAAACAATTGGATATAATCAATGATTTAAATTTAAATTTTATAAATTATAAAAAAAATTTAAAATTATTTTACAATTAAAAATATAAATTTTATTCAGTTTATAAATCAATAAACAATAATAATGTAATACAAAAATATGTATTTATAAATTTTTATTATTAAAAAATAAACAATAATTATTTTTTGAGAAACCAGAAAAGGTTTAATTAATCAGCCAAAAATAATTAATACCTAAAAATATGTTGGTAATATTATGACTAAGCAATGAGTACTATAATGGTCAACCAATAATATCAAAATTTTAATAAAAAAATTAATTCAATAATTCCTTTAAGGAAATATTGATCTTCTAGGACTAAGAGAGTACTCTATTATGGTCAACTAGGAAAAAAAATTATTTAAAAAAAATTGATCACTTACACTCTGTGACTCAGCAAAATAGGCAAGGCACTGTCATTGCAATAAAAGTTTAATAATATATTTGATAGGTGCAAAGGTTTACTTACTATAGTGATCAAGAAATCACCTTAAAATATATATAAATTATTATTATATAAATCTAAAAAGTCAAACCCAAGTTCAAAACACAGTTGCAGCAAAAATTTGAATTTTTTGCACTAGGTGGTCTGTGCATTGAGTCAATTGTTGAAATATGTTGTTGTTTTTTTAAAAGGCCCCCAGTTGTTGGCCGGCTTTCTAGAAGAAGGAGAAGAAGAAGGAAAAAAAGAAAAAGAAAAGGGGTAATAAGAGAAGGAATAAAAAAAGAAATATAAATATATTATTTAAAAGAAAATTGTCAGGCTGAGGTCAAGTACAGAGACGTGAACTAGCTTGAATGGTCAGTTGTCTAAAAGATTTTAATGGTCCTATATGAATACTGTAGTACAAATCCAATAAGTATAAAAATATAACTCAATATAAGGGTCTCAGTAATTTTAATCTCACTAATTATATATGGCTTACAATCTTATAGTTGGTAGAAAAATAGATTTAATAAATTCAGATACTATTCAAAGACTTTATAAGTAATATTGATATGTATGATAATTTTATTGGTTATATGTTTAATAGTAACAATATACACCACACAATATGGGGGGCAGACTTGCTAGCAAGTCCGCAGCCTTGGACCCAAACTCACCATAGATTGAACACACATTGAGCTATTGATAAAGGAACCATACAATCAGGGATGAACACCACTCAGCAGAACAGTTTTAGGTGGGTGTTCAAGTAGAGTTCAGTATGGGTTCAGTATGAGTTCAGTCTGAGTTCCATCTGAGTTCCATCTGAGTTCAGGTTGAGGACTTGCTAGCAAGTCCACCCCCTATATTGCGTAGTGATAGAATGTAGAAAATAAGATAAAAAACTTCCCTCCTTTTATACACAATTACTTCCCCAATGACCCCCTTGATTTACCAGCTCTATACCCAGTTGATGATGCCTCATGCCAGCTAATAGACATGTCCAGAGACAAAAATAGTGACCAGTAACATAATTAGAATGATATCACCAGCCAAAATCCTGTAGTAATAGGGATAATTCATCAAAATTAAAGAATAACCAAAAAAGAGAGTATGTGTGTATTATACATTAAAATAAAAGATTAAAAAGTAAAAATTAAGACTAATTATTACTTAATAATAAGGGGGATTAACAGCAGAAATTTGGGGGCTAATCATGACATTATACTACGTGAAATTCCCATTCAAAAATAACCAAAATTGACTGAGAAACCACCTAAAAACCCAAAAAAGGGTGTGAGATGTGGGGTAACTACATGCAGGCCTTGGCAGGCGCTTGAACAGGTAAATCCTTGAATAATTTAAGCAAATTTAAGAGTGGTCGTAAGTTAAAGCACCAAGAATGAGATTATTAATGAAATTAGTGCATACAAAGAGGGTCAATGCATTTATAATTAAGCTAGGACACTAAATAAGCGCCTCTCACCTATTTTAGCGTGTTTCCCCACAGTGGGCGTAGAATGTGGGGTAATTATAGTGTGAAAAAAGCTAACTTTGCTAAAAATGAAGCTATTCACATGGGAAAAAAGCAGGCAGTATGTGGCCAGTACACAGAAGCCATTTCTGGCATAAAAAACACCAAATTTGAAAAGTGTTATTTTTATGCATTTGAGTAGCCAAATCAATAGTCCTAATTAAGAAAAATTCATCTGTTAAAGTGAATTTTTAATATTATTAAATTTATAGTGCATATAATCAACTTTTAAGTGATTTAAAATACATTTCTTGTTTTTTGTGTAAAACAATGAAAATAACAGCTTTAAGTGTACTTAAAAATTATGTAGCCTTATATTTAAGGTTCTTAAGACTACCCTTACATATTCTAACTTAATATGAAGTACATAAGACTTATAAAAAGTGGATATATGCATGTATATAAGGTGTTATAATGGCATATTTTGTATATTATCTTAAATTTAGTTATGTATACTATTTGTGTACTCCAATTTATTGCTCCCGTGTATATTCCATGTGTTTAACATAACTTATAAGTACTTTTTACTCAGTCCTGGGGATATCCAGGCTGACAAAAATCACAACAAAAACTTTGGACTGGTGACAAGACAAGATTAATGGTTTAAAAGGGTATTTATGATCAAGTATGTAATTTTATTTTCTGCTTAAATTTCAGCTATAATTACTAATAGACTTAAAGAAACCAGAGTTTTATTTATATAATATTTTTATAGGACTGTAGCATCAAATAATAATAGTATTTAATTTTGGATAAGTATGTAAGTGATGGCAGCGAAAGGGGACAACCAAGGCCCTTTTATAGGAAAGGGGACCTCTAAAGCCCCACAATAATGTATATACAAAGTATTAATAATGTGAAACAAGAAGAAAAAATAATTTAATTAAAACATAGAAATTAAGAGAAAAAAATGAAACAATAAACTAAACCTGTGAGTAAGTAACTAATTTTCCCACCATAAGTTCCTATAACAAGTAATTAAAATAATCAGTAACTAAGTAATTCTGAAACATAAGAACAATGAGAAAAAAATCCCAAGCAGGTATTACAGTGAGATGTAAAGGGTTTAATTAAAACAAATTAAATTATTTTCACAAAAAAATTCATGTAATTAATTTAATTCAGTATAAAGCAAAATTAATTAATTGTTTTAACTATTTAAGTAATTAAATAACTATTTTAATTTAAACAAATAATTAATTTAATGATATTACTAATTTAAAGTGAGAATTTGAATACCATTTTATTAAATAAGTTTTTTAAATTTTTTAATAATTTTTCTTACACAGTTAAGGGTCAAAAAAGCGCCAAAATTTAAGGATAATAATATATGACAAGTTGTATTTAATATATAAATTTTATTAATTAATTTTTAATTACATTAAAAGTTAAATTTATCATGACACTTATAATATATATTCATAAATAATTAATTATTAATTTATAAGTATTAAATACATAAAAATGAGCCATGATTTTATAGATAAAATATATTTTTACATAATAAATAATTTACTTAATAATAAAATTAATATAATAATTATTTTACTTATTTATAAAATAACTATATAATTTCATTATTCAATAATATATTTTTCTTTTAAATACATAAAATACATAATGTTATTCCCTTTTATGATTCCAATAAATTATTATAACAATTTACTGGGCTCCTGAGATAGCCTGGCTGACATTCTTGGTGCATTTTGAAGGTGTTTTAGTCATATTTTTTACAAGAAATTTAGCATATTTTGAAAAAAAGTTTAGAATATTTTAAAGGTGTTTTTGGAATATTTTTAAATAGTTCACCATAAAAAAACCATGGGCACCTTATAGCCTTTTCCATTCCCTATCTTTGACTTAACTCAACTTCAGCTCAGCTGTAATTCTTCTGGAGAGATGGTGCACTAAACAATGAGCACACTATCTCACACAACACCAAATCAAATTTACTCTTAAATCAAAACTGAATATAGGGATAGGAACCTGCTAGCAGGCTCCACATTTTTTTGTGGTAATTGTTTAACATATTTTTCAGGTATTTTTTGGGAATTTTTTGTGGCATTTTTCACTATCATTCAACAGAATTTTTTGGCTTGTGATTGGTGGTATTTTTTGGTGTCATTATTTAATGCAATTTTAGCCATTTTTAGAAACATATTAGGGAGTATCAGATCAGTAAAATTTGGATGTAGTTGATGCACATACATAGTGCATTCTTTATGCATTTCATATTCTTTATATTCAATTTCCCCCCAACTTCAACTTTGCTCTTTCTTTATCTATTTTTTCCTATCTTTCAATCACAGTAAGTATCAACCCCTTTTTTTTCATGCCTTTCTTATAACTCTTTCTTTCTATAAAGAATGCTCACTAAAATATATTTAGGACCCTTACTTGGATATTGGTGGACTGATTGAAATCCTCTTCTCGTCATTTTCACACTCATTTTTAAACATTTTGTGCAATTTTGAAAAAAAATGGAAACAGGGTCAAGTTTATTCAAATCTTGTTTTGTTTTAATTGAAGACTCTCCTGAATCCTATCTTTTTTTCAACAAATAGTTTTGAATTTGGTTTTTTGGTTTCTGAGATATTGACTTTAGAAGTTGAGCCTTTTTTTATAAAATTATATTATTTTTACTTTGATTTTACATAATCAGAGTATAAGTCTTATGAAATGCTTATCTGATAATATATAGGTTTTTAGCTTTCATTTAAGTACCTGAAAATTAGATTTGGATTATTATTTGACACTTCTTCACTTTCTTTCTCTACAACACTTGAATCAATCTTTTGTCAACTTTTGTCAAATAGGTGTCAATTTATATTATGAATGTATACACAAATCTATATAGGACACTTCTTTATATAATAGTGGACTTATTGAACCCCTGTTTTTGTCATTTTAACTATCACTTCTAAAAATTTTATGCAATTTTGAAAAAAAGTCAGAATTAGTGTTAGGTTTTTTTGAATCTCATGTCCTTTTAACTGAAGATTCTCTTGAAGCCTACCATTAATTTACTACAAAATTTTCTGAATTTTTCTATTTGTTGATGAGATATTGAAATTTAGAGTTAAGTTTTTTTTGCACTATTTTACCTTTTTGGCTTTGATATTACATACTTAAAAAATAAAGCTTCAAAAATGCTTACATCTTGATAATTTGCAAATTATTAACTGTAATTTTGAAATTCTGAAAAAAACTTCAAGATTACTGATGACATTTTCATTCTTGGGGACTTTGTGTATTTATTTTTGTACACATTTGGCATATTTTTGGCTAGTGTTTTTTTGTGCTTATCATTATGGGATTATGTTTAAATAAGTGAGTATTCTATTTCTATATATTTTACTCACAAAGTAGGGGTTCAAAGAAAGGTTTTCATTTTTATCTTTTAATTCTATAATTTAGCATATACAAGTCATTTATTAATTTCACTTTCTTGAGATTTTAGAACATTGAGCCATTCTTCTATGGTATCATATCTAGATTGATTTGTGACATTTTTTCTTGAATACACTAGTTATTCACACTTATTTTTTTATATTCTATTACTTTATCTCTTTTCCTTTCTCTGAATGACTTGTTCATTGTTGATTTATTCATTTTAACTGAAATTTGGAAATATGGACCCCTAACTAGGATAAAATGCAGGGGGAGCTATTTCCATTTTTTCAAATAGAAAATTTATGAAAAAAAATTTGGAAAATGTCCCTTTTTTTATGTAAGACATATAAATTTAAAAGGATTATAAAGTTTCAATTAGAAATATAAAAATTTACATGCTTAAATAGATTTATTTTAGATTAATAACATGAATTCAACAATGTACCATATTTTAATTGTACCTAATTACATTTTGTTAAAAAAACCTTTAACAATTAATGAAACATTTTTGTATGTAAAAGCTATCTAGTTAACAAAAGCAATAACACGTTGGAAAAAAGAAAAAAAAATTCTACCTCTTATGTTAGTGAAAGTGATTGTTTTCACCTTGAGCATGTTTCTGACTCTGTTGAATAGTTGTACCATCAAAAAACTAATACATCCTATAAAACCCTCTGCATGAATAACCTGAGATTATTCAACTCACTCTTCTTTGAATGGCTAAGAAAGCAATTGAGAATGTAAGTAATTAATAGAAGTGATGCTTCACTTTTATAGCTATTAGGGGGTATCAAAGTTAAAAATCTTCTATTTCAAAATGCCTCTTTTTTACTCCAAATCAACCATGACAATTTTTTAAAATATGACATATTGTGCCCCCAAAAACACCTTTTTATTGAGAGTTAATGTCAAGTTTGTGGCTTTCTTTTTGTGTCATGAAACACCGTTTAAATAATTACAAATTTCTAACTTTGATACCCCCTAGTTATTGAACCTTATCCTAAAGAGATGTAATTTTCTAAATATTTCAAGATAACTCCACTAGATTTGTAGCCTATAAGACATAGTGTGAAAGTCAATTGAATTGAAGGGTCATGTTGTTGTTTTTAAGAATTGTTGTGAAACATGTGGTGATACTTAATCAGCTCAAAAAATTAAAAAAAAATCCTGGAAATTCCTGAATAACTGTGTAAACAGGTCAAAGATAGTTTAAGAAGCATCTGGATAGTGTCCTTGGGGGTATGAAGTACTTGAGGCTTTCTGTGAAGAAGGTAATTTTTCCTGGCCATTTTTTATAAAAAAAATCTTCAACATCACAATCAGAATCAGAATCCAAGAGTAGATCAAGAGCTCTTAAGCTTATTTTTATTTATTTTATCATGATTTTAGAGAAAGGAGGTCATGACTCTTATATGGTATAAAAATGTAAATTATGTATGATTGCTTCACTATGCACCATGTAAGATATCCATGATAGGGATATCCAGAACAAGTTGAGTATATTAAGGGAAGTGACATAAGGTCAGAAAAATAAATGTAATGAAATTCTTTCAAGAAAAATAAGTGTGAGAGAAGTAAGTGTAAAAAAACATTTTCCATCAAGAATTTTATCTTTGCAAAAATAAATTGTAAAAAAAGGAAAAAATGATAAATTAAATAAAAAATCATTTTTTTAGAGGAAAAAATTAAAATACAAAATTTTTCATGGTTGCAATATATTTTTCTTACACTTATATTTCTCAAATATTCTTTTTGCATATATTTCTTTACACATATTTTTCTATCCCTGTTTCTGTCAGCCTAGGTATCTCCAGGACTGAGTAATTTTTATGTTTAAAATAAGATAACCTTAAATACATTAAGCTTATATCTTAAAAATAAGGTTAAAACACTTATATATATGTTATAATACATATATATATAATTATTACACTATTATTTAACTTATAGTAGTTTAAATAGCTTATCCATAGCCTAATAATACTTATTAAGGTGTTAATAGAGTCATAATATATTTATCTTAAGTGATATTAAGTAACTATTGACATAAATAAGCTTACCTACAGAAGCATATATATCTATTTCAGGTGCATGCACTCTATTTGGACAACTTAATCTGTTTCCTTGGATAGATATTCACGGATTTATGGGTTGGGAGGTCATTGCTGGGTTAATATGGATACTTGTGGATGTTATTGGGGGCTTGGAAATTTCATTTGTTTCTTTATATGCTTTGGGTTTCATTATATACTCTTTGGATGAGTTATTTTACCTGTTTCTTTATGGTATCCGCTTTTATCAGTCTATTCTATTTATGGTATGGGTCTGTGGTATCATTAATTGTGATGGAAGGTCCTTACTGGAGGTCTGAGTGTTGAAACTGGTTGAAGTGGACGCCATGGGGAGGTGAAGGGTCCTCACAGTTCTTTAATTGCCGGGGATAGCAGTGACATCATCTAGATGGAAGGTCTGTGCACTCCAGTGGATTTTGGTATAAGTAAGGGAGGATTTTGACGGTTATTGATCACCACTTACTCACTTCAATTCAATTAAACATTTATAAACAATTATTATCATTTAGAAGTATATTATAAAGCCTTTATAAATTAATATTATCATTATATAAGCTATAACTATATTCTATTTATCTATTTTCCACCACTAGCACACATTTAAATCCAAGTATTGTGAGTTTTATTTGAGTATAACTATTTTATTAGTCTTCCCCTAAGGTTTAATCACTAAATAATTTATCAATATGTAGTAGGACCATTAATAAATACTATTAAATCATACTTATATACTAGATACACTGAAAATTGGGGGTCTTTCCTTAGTTTTTACTAATTATTTAGTATAAGCCTTGGGACGTGATTTTTACTTTAGTATAGCTCAAAAAAACCTAATATTTGGGTCTGCTGCACATTAGTGGGTCATAATAACTCAGTGATTGCGGAGAAGAACCCTTATAATAATTTTACTAATTTTTTATAATAAAAATTAGGTATTTACAGTAGTAACAGTACCCAATATAACCCCAATTTCACTTGGTATTTGGTCACCAATATAACACCCAATTAAATTGGTATTTAGTTAAAGCTTATTAATATATTAATTCACCCTTATAAAGGTCTAGTCAAACTTCTTATTTTATTTTTAAAAGATTTTTTTGAATTTTTATTACATTTTATTTAAATAAATAAAGATTTAAATTCAGGGTAAGCTCCAGTACTTTTTTATTAGTAATAACGTTGCTAATAATTTTAATCTACTAATTATAATAGGTTTTCCTTTTTGTAGACGTGATATATTGCTATTCTTATCAATATGAGTGCTCCTCAGGACAATGTAAGTGAAAAGACTGCTTATAATACCAGATCTAAAGCTAAAAAAACATTGCTCCAGGACATAACCATGGAGAGTCAGTCATACCCCCAGGCAGAGCAAATGAGTATAAAGGAAAAAGACTCCCTCTTAAAAAAGATTACCATAAAATAGAAGTCTCTTCCTCTGCAGGACCAATTATTCTATCTTGCAAAACAGGTCCTGAAGTTGGAGGAATAAAAGTTTTTCATGCTTAAGGAGGTAGAGCAATTGCAGAACAATTGCAAGGTAGGATTCCAGCAGATGAATCAATCACTGGCAGAGCTAAAGGGAGGCCAGCCAATTCAGAAACCCCCTACCCTAGGAGGGTCACATCACTCCCAGGAGAAAATCTTGGTAGACAAATGGAAGTAGGATTGGTTCCATCAACAATGGTCCAGTCACAGCTGCAACAGAGATCCTCCTCCTCATCACACTTCTTCAGTTCACCCCTCCAAGGGAAAACAAAAGTGCCAAAAATCAGGGCTCACAAAAATCCTGTAGTAAGTATATTACCCTCTCAGATTGAGAACAATACTGATAATTACAATATAGGTAATATTATTGATGTCAAATCTGTGCAGAAAATAGAGGAGGACTTAATAAAATTAGGTTTTGATTTAGATACACCTGACTTGTCTTTTGTCAATAACAACAGTACTATTTATAATAATAACACAGTTAATCCACAGTTGCCACCACTTACTAGTGAGATGAGAAGTTCACAAGATAGTGAGAGAATTGAGAAGAAAGACATGGAGTATTTTAACAATAATCCAACTGTCCATAGAATTATTTCAGCTTTGTGGAATAGAATGACTGACTGTGAGAAACAGACAGTTAAGCTCACAAGTGATACAATTTCATCCTTAACATTGAACATCTCTCAACTGGAAACACATAATAAAGAATTAGAGAATGAACATTTTTCTCTAACTCTTAAATATGATTCATTGAGTACTAAATATAGTGAGCTTTCAACCAAATTTTGTGAGTTGGAAAAATTGTATGAAGCACATTTATTGAAAACTGAATCAAGAACTAAGTTATCTTTTGCCTAGGCAAATCAAAGTGTCTCTGAGCTTCTACAAAGATTGACTAAAGTTGAGATTGAAACTGCCAATCTACTGATGAATCAAGATAATTATAATTATAATCAGTATAATTATAATCCTTTCAATGGAAAAAGTGAATCTCATTCGTTCCCTGTACCACCACAACTAAAACCATCTGGTGGTAGTGTAAAATCTGAAAATGTAAGTCACAAATCTGTACAGGAGGAAATACAAGACCATTTATCCAGAGTAAATGAGTTATTGAATTTACCTAAGATTAGTGAAATAAAATCCAATCAGAAGAACTGGCCTAAGTAAGATCAGTACCCAACTTATGATGGGGAAGCCATCTCTGATTGGCAACATTTTATCCGAAGAATTGACAACTTGAAATTCTCATATAAGTTACCAGATGAAGAAATAACATCAAAATTAATCTTTTTATTTGAGGATGTTGCTTAATTATGGTTTGAAGCTGTTTTGAGTGAGGGTAAAGATTACTCTTGGGCTGAATGGAAACAACTAATTGAAAATCAATTTGGAGGCTCTAAATTCAGGCTCACTCAGCAGAGATTTCATGAGAAAACTAGATATAATACTTTGAATGGTGAAAAACCTATGGTATTTTTAATGAATTTAAATAAATTATTAAAATCCATTGAGCCTTAAATGTATTTTAAATTATGGAAAGATAAGATAATATATAAATTACCTATATCTGTCAGAGACATTGTTGTAGCTAGAACAATTAATGATACTGAATATTCTGACTTTATTAATATTTGCAATGAAATATTATTAAACCATAAGTATGAGTCAAGGTATTCCACTTATAAAAAAATTTTTGAACTTGTGAAAAATCAGAATTCAAAAACATTTCATGAAAAACAGAAAACGAAAAACTGCACCTGTAGTACCAAAAAAGTATGAGACAAATACTTGTTAAAAGTGTAACAAACCTTGGGTTAAAGGTCACAAATGTGAGAAAAATATAAATATTGTTGAAAATCAACGTGAATCTGAAACTGAAACAGAGAAAAGTAAAGATTCAAGTGATTATGACAGTAATATCTCATATAGTGATGAAAATGAAGTCTGTATGTTGGAAGATGATTTGTCCATCTTTGACAATCCAATATTAAATATGGACTCAAATGAATCTTTATTAAAGTTTGAGGATTCTGAAATCATTAAAGATATACAAGCTGATACCTTTAAATGACACTTATCACGGTTCCAGCTATCATTTCTGGTGAAAATGTAAATATAGTATTGGACACAGGAGCTTCTGGTTCTGTTGTTTCTATTAATACATTACAGAAAATTGATAGTGAATATAAGTCTAAGCTTGAGCCCCTTCAAAGTAAAAATTTGAGAGGTTTTGGATCAGTACTACATCCCATTGGTAGATCCAAAGCTTCTGTTTTCTTTAAACATCAACATGGTTATGAAAGAGTAACTTTTGAATTTGTAGTAATGGATAATACTAACTGTAATAACTGTTTTATCATTGGAAATGATATTCTGACTAAGTTTGGTGTGAAATTAGACCCTTCTAATAACAATTTTACAATTGGAATGAATGGTAAAAGAAAATTTAAAATAAATTCTTTTAACACAGTCTTACACATTGAGTCAGTAACAAATATTCCGTGCAAAGGAAGAGAATCCAATGAGATGGAACTTCTGGAAAGAGAAATTTCAAAAGCATCATTTGGCACTCAGATAAGTAAAGCTGAGAAAAATAATATTTTGAACTTAATTAAAGCAATTCCAATGGCTTTTGCACATGGGACCAATGAACTTGGCCTTGTAAAAGATCATGAAATGAAGATTAGTTTAACCTGTGATATGGATAATATTCCTGCTAGTCTTAAAAAGATACCATACCCTGCTTCACCAATGAAGAGGAAAGACATAGAGGATAATATCAAAATTTTATTAAAAATGAACATTCTTGAAAAGGTTGAAACTACACCAAGATATTGTGTAATATTACCAGTACTAATTTCTTATGAACAAGATAAAGCAAGACTGTGCGGTGATTATAGAGCATTAAATACATTTACAGTAGATGATATTTATCCCTTGCCAAGGATTGACTCTATACATGCTACCCTTAAATGTGCTAAGTATATAAGTGGCTTAGATGGGAATAAAGGGTACCATCAAA
The DNA here is from genome assembly GCA_030280995.1 of Hemileia vastatrix. Classification (NCBI taxonomy): domain Eukaryota; kingdom Fungi; phylum Basidiomycota; class Pucciniomycetes; order Pucciniales; family Zaghouaniaceae; genus Hemileia; species Hemileia vastatrix. The sequence goes on along the minus strand of JASXTE010000005.1, from coordinate 19,912,265 downwards.
TTCCTGTTGGAAAGAATTCACAGAACTTTTTTTTGATAACAACACACATGGGAATGTATAAATATGTCACTATTCCATTTGGACCAAAAAATGCTCCATCATTATTTCAGAAGTTAATGGATATAAAATTCCATAATGAAATGATTGAGGGATGTTTAATGGTATACATTGATGACATCATAGTGTTCTCTAAGACTTATGATGAACCCTTAATCCATTTAAAGAAGGTATTTCAAAAAATGGATGAAATAAAAATGACCCTTGCATTAAAAAATGTAAATTTGGGTTTGAATCTTTAAAAGTGCTTGGTCATATTGTATCTGGCTTACAAATATGTGTCGACCAAAATAAAGTGGCTGCAATAAAGAATATTGGCATTCCTCAAAATGTAAAGGATGTACAATCTTTTCTTGGTATGTGTGGTTATTATAGACAATATATAAAAAACTACCAGTTAATTGCTGCACCATTGACCACACTGATAAAGAAATAATAGGCTTTCATTTGGAATAATGAAAGAAAACAGGCTTTTGATAAGTTAAAAGAATGTTTAATGAAAGCTCCTATCTTGGGATTACCAGATTTCCAATTGCCTTTTGTATTATATACAGATGCAAGTTTTATTGGTCTGGGTGCTGCTTTGCATCAAAAACAACTTATTGAAGGAAAAATTTCAGAAGTAGTAATTTGCTATATTTCACGTACTCTAAGAAGTAGTGAATTAAAATATGGTGCTACTCAACTTGAATGTTTGGCAGTAGTATGGGCTCTTGAGAAGCTACATTATTACCTTGAAGACCAAAAATTTGAGTTAATAACTGACTGTAGTGCAGTTAAGTCACTCTTAAACATGAAAACTTTTAATAGACACATGTTTAGATGGCAATTATCTGTACAAGAATACAAAGGACGGATTACTATTACACATAGAGCAGGAATCTTACACTCTAATGTAGATTTGTTATCTAGAGTACCTCTGCCTAATAATGATGATAATCCTGCTTATGTTCCTGAATCAAAGATTATTAACATTTATGGCATTTATATTGTTGATCTTGAGGATGAATTCATGCAATCAAATCTTGACATGTATGCTTCAGATCCTGACTTGAGTAAACTCACTACAATATTAAATGATCCATCCAATGCTTCAATTAATTTTTTATTAAAAACATTACCAAATAAGTATAAAGAGGCATTAGAAAAAGGAAAATTTTCCATTGAGGATGGTTTTATATATTACAGGAAAAAATTAAGTAATGTAATTGTAATTTCCCCTTCAATGAAGGAGTTAATGTTAAGTGTATGTCATGATGATATCTTAGCAGGTCATTTTGACTACCATAAAACATTAACCAGAGTAAAAAACACAGATTGGTGGATTAACATGTCTGAGGATGTTCAAAAATATGTAGAGACGTGTGATTCTTGTCAAAAATCTAAAAGATTAACAGGCAAAAGAGCTGGTTTATAACAACAACAAATTGAGCAACCAAAAGCCCCATGGGAAATAATTAACATGGACTTTGTAACAGATTTTCCAATAGCAGGGCATAAGAGTTATAACTCCTGCTGGGTAATTGTAGATAGATTTACAAAAATGTGTAAATTTATTCCAACCCACAAAGAGGTTTCTGCAAAGAACTTATCTTTTTTATGGTGGACACAAATGTTGAATATAGCAGGTTTCCTCAAGGAAATAGTCTCAGACAGATATCCTAAATTTACTTCTGAGTTCTGGACATCACTTATGGATGTTTCAGGGTGTCAATTAAAACTTTCTACAGCACACCATCCACAAAATGATGGGCTAGCAGAAAGAATGATACAAACCTTAGAAGATATGATAAGAAGATATTGTGCTCTTGGTCTTAATTTTAAAGACAATGAAAAATTCACGCATGATTGGGTAACCCTTATCCCAGGTTTAGAATTTGCACACAATAGTACAGTACATTCTGTCACTGGCAAAAAGCCATTTGAGTTATGGTTGGGTTATGTACCTAATACCCCTGATAAAACTATTAATAAATTACCTAGATTGGATATCCATCCAGGTACTAGATTTTTTCTTCAGATGCAAGAATTATGCAGAAAAAATGCTCAAGAATGTTAAATAAGGCGTTTGAGTATGAGAAAAAAAGATGGGATAAAGCCCATAAAGAACAAATGTTCAAAGAGGGTGATTGAGTCCTTATTTCTACACTACATTTCAATTTAAATGGTAATGTTAAATTGAAGGATCCATTCATTGGACCATTTGTAGTTAAAAAGATGGTTGGTAACAATGCTGTTGAGGTTATTCTATATGCACCTTATGATGGAAAACATCCAGTATTTCCTATTTCTCTTATAAAACCATACCATTCTAATGATACTGCTCTATTTCCAAGAAGATCAGGAAGTCATAAACAGCAACCTGAAGAAATAGTTGAAAAGGCAGAAATTGAAAAGATACTTAAAAAGAGACACCTTACTAAAGAAAAGGGAGTTGAGTATCTATTAAGATTTAAAAATAAATCAAGTGAATATGACCGGTGGATTCCAGAAAATGAAATCTCTGATCTTAAAAATATCTTGAAAAAATTTAAATCAAAATAATACTGTTTATTCAGTATATGTATTATAGAAAATTTAAAAAAATTTCTATTCACTCCTTACTTTTAATTAAAATGCCTTAACATTTTTTTATTGTTTTTTTTGGGTGAGGGAGTGTCAGCCTAGGTATCTCCAGGACTGAGTAATTCTTATGTTTAAAATAAGATAACCTTAAATACATTAAGCTAATATCTTAAAAATAAGGTTAAAACACATATATATAAGTTATAATACATATATATATAATTATTACACTATTATATAACTTATAGTAGTTTTAATAGCTTATCCATAGCCTAATAGTACTTATTAAGGTGTTAATGGAGTCATAATATATCTATCTTAAGTGATATTAAGTAATTATTGACATACATAAGCTTATATGTATACATAAATCTCATATTCAGTGAAATATGCAGTATATTATGTATACTTAGGTCTATAAGTGGGTTTTAGCCTCTTGATAGCCTATAACCTTTGTTTTTCTGATTATTTTAGGTCATATGGATGTATTCAGTGGATTAAAAACGCCTACAGAAGCATATACATTTATTTCAGGTGCATGCACTCAGTTTGGACAACTTAATCTGCTTCCTTGGATGGATTTTCACCGATTTATAAGTTGGGATATGATTACTGGGCTAATATGGATACTTGGGGATGTTATTGGGAGCTTGGAAAGTTAATTTGGTTCCTTTATATGCTTTGGGTTTCATTATATACTCTTTGGATGAGTTTTTTTACCTGTTTCTTTATGGTATCTGCTTTTATCAGTCTATTCTATTTATGGTATGGGTCTGTGGTATCATTAATTGTGATGGAAGGTCCATACTGGAGGTCTGGGTGTTGAAACTTCTTGAAGTGGACTCCATGGGAAGGTGATGGGCCCCAACAGTGCTGTAATTTCTGGGGATAGCAGTGACATCATCTGGATTGAAGGTCTGTGCACTCCAGTGGATTTTGGTATAGGTAAGGGAGGATTTTGATGGTTATTGATCATCACTTACTTGCTAAAATTCAATTAAATATTTAAATACAATTATTATCATTTAGAAATATATTACAAAGCCTTTATAAATTAATATATTGTCATTATATAAGCTATAACTATATTCTATTTATCTATTTGCCCCCACTAGCACGCATTTAAACCAAGTATTGTGAGTTTTATTTGAGTATAACTATTTTATTAGTCTTCCCCTGAGGTTTAATCACTAAATCATTTATCAATAAGTAATAGGACCATTAATAAATACTATTAAATCATTCTTATACACTAGATACATTGACAGTTTCCCTCTCTACAATATACCCAATTTTTGCTGGATATGCTCATTGGGGGTATCTTACTTGGTGCATAGTGTTTGATTTGTGGAGTGCCTTGCTGTGGTGTGCTTTTTATGAATGAGATTATGCTGAACAATTAGTGAGATGGGACTTTATGGTGAAATCAGCACTTTTGGTGGAGAAAAAAGTGTTGATCTGAGTGAAATAAGTGATTTATTTCACTTTTGAATCCACCAGTGTTGGGGCCAGAAAAATATTTATTTAGATATGTGCTGATTTTCCCAAACTGACACCCCCTATTGTGTATTTTTGTGGTATATTTTTCTATTTTTTGGAAGTGTTTTATTTGTATTTTGGAAGTTTATTTTACTATTATTTAGCTGTGTTTTTGGCCGCATATTTTGCTACTGTTTTGCAGTTTTTATTGCATATTTTTGGGCCATATTTTACTATCATTTGGCAGTTTTTTTGGTGTATTTTGGAAGTGTATTTTTCTGTTGTTTAGTAAAATTTTTAGAATTGTTTGTGGCAGATTTTAAAACATTTTATAGGATGATGTTTAGCAGAATTATTGGCGTATTTTGTGGATTATTCAGTGCAACTTTGGGGTCTTTTTGGCTTAAATATTTCTGAAAGTTTAGAAATTTTTGGTCTTATGAGCGTAGGAATATACTAAAATAAGTAAGTATTCCATTATTAAAGATTTATTTCTCAGTATATTTATTTTAATTCTGTATTTCATAGAGTCATGTTGACTCAAATCAGTAACAATGAGTACAGTAATTCATCCTTATCTCTTCCATCTTCACTCTCATTTTTTTCACTTTCCTCATTATATCTAGTCTCATCTTCAATCAATCAAATAAATTAATTAAGGTAAGAAAGGAAAAGAATTTTCTTTCACTTCTAAAATTTTAAGTAGAAATGCAAAGTATGGGGTTTTAAAAATGTTTTTGTTTTTATCTTTCAATCTCATTAATTAATGTAGGCATTCATTTTAGAATTTCACTTACTTAAAGTTTAATACCATAGGGCCATGTGTTGTGGTACATGTTGAAAATTGATTTCTGCATTTTCACATGCCTTTACTTTATTTAGTAACATTCATTTTGATGAATTCTAAAATCATTAACTTTGATATTTGATTTTATAGACTTTTTTATAATTAATGTTTGGCTTGGTATTGAAATTTTTCAAGATGGACCTCCTGCTAGGATAAAATGCATGGGGAGCTAAGGTCATTTTTTTTGAATTGAGAATTTAAGAAAAAAAGCAATTTATTATATGTTAGACTTGTAAATGTGAAAGGATTTTCAATTGTACATAGGGCATATAAAGATTTATGCACTTACATTCATGCATTTTAGATTACAAACATGAAATCAACAATGCACCAGATTTTCATGGTACTTAATAACATTTGTTTAACCAAAAACATGTCCAAGTAATGAAAAATTTTTGTACATAAAACATATCTAGTGAACAAAAGCAATGGCACTCTTTAAAATTGAAAGAAAATGCTAGCTGTTTTTTTGGTCAAAGTAATTTTTTCCACCTTAAGCAGGTTTCTGACTCAATGGAAAGCTGTACCATCCACAAAACCAGTACATCCTGTAAAAACCTCTTGTTTAATAACCTCAGATAATACAAGCTGCTCTTCTTTTGTCACCACGTAATATTTGGGGGGGACTTGCTAGCAAGTCCTCAACTTGAAGTCAGATAGGACTCAGATGGAAGGCAGAAAGAACTCATGCTGAACTCTTCTTTAACAACAGCTTGAACTCTTGATTAATGATAAATGAATATTCACTGAAATAATTGTGAAACTTAAATTAACTCTGATCAGAAATTAAAGTAAGGAAAGTTTAAGAATCTTCTTAACACAAATTTCTTTTTCATTAAATATATTTTTATCTTATTTTTCAATTTTATTTTATCAATAAAATTACAGAAAAAATAGATTATTAATTCTAAAGTTATCATTTTTAAATTGATTCAGTATTTTCAGAAAATCTTTTTCAAAACATATGAAAGCTAATATGTACCTTTAAAAGATCAAAAAATTGCTCATTGAGAATTAAAAATAGCAATATTTTAATAGAAACCATATAAACTGAAGTTGTATTGTATTTCATATAAGAATTTTTGATTGAAAAATATTATTTGTTGAAATTAAATGAATTATATGTAAAGCACATTGAACCATCAGGATTTTTAAATTTTTAGGTCTAGCACTAAGTAAAAAACACACAAAACCAAAATGATAAAAGGAAAAGAGAAACCTGAGTCATGTTTTATTGGTTAATTGTTAACTCAATACAGAACTTTCATAGTTTATTTGTACTAATCAATAATAAATAATCAATAATTGTTTTTGTATCTTCAAATAATTTTAATTCTTCATGTGGTATACTTGAATCATTTTTTGCACCTTTTTCATGTAGCAAAATTATTGAAATTTAAAGGAAAATACTTTCTAAGTTCTTATAGCTATAGTGATTCCAAAAATACTTAATAAATATATAATATATCTTAAATAAATAAATTGAATGACTGAAATTCTGAATCTTTTTTTTATTTTTTTCCATTTATTTTTTGTAAGATTACTTTGGGTAGTAAATTGATCTTATTTTTAAAAAAAAATGTATCAATAGTCAGTTAATTTTTATTTTGAAAAAAATTATACATAAAAATAATCTCAAATTTTCAAATGAAAATTATAATAAACCAAAAACTATTTATTAAATTTCAATTTGAAATTGGATTTTTGCAGGAATACCATTTTTTTCAATAACATTTTTCTTCTGTAGCTCATACAAAAAATTGTACATTTTATTTTTATGTGAATATATGGAATTCAAGTTTGAATTTTATGCTGTATTATTGTTCAGTGACTCTTCTGAATGTTGAGTAGGAGATTTTTTTAATCATTATACCAGTTTTTCTATAGAAAAATTCAACTTGATAATTTTTTTAAAATACAAATGATCAATATTTTTAGCTCTTCCCTTAGAAAATTTATATATTAGAAGAATTATATTTTAATTAATATAAATTCAAGAAAATATTTTAAATGTTTATTTGACTAATTTTAATATGTTTCTTTTGAAGTTTAAATAGATTACAAAGTTGAAAGTGCACATGCTTGCTTTCAGGGACAAAATATTTCACAAGGTTAAATAACATCTTAAAATTTACACATCATTTTCAGATAAAACAATACAGTTTAAAGATTTTTTAATGCTTAATAGTAATAAAATACTAAAATTATTAAGTAAAAAAGTAAATTTTTCTTTTTAAAACAAGTAAATCTATACAATACACTATATTTGATATTCTTTTGACCATAAAAGACTACATATATACTCTTAGTTAATTACTTTATCAAATAGAAATACTTGAGAAAATATATTTACTATAAAAGTAAGTTCAACAGGAAGAATTTTAACTATTTAGAAGGAAAAATTGTTTTTGAGAGATTTTTTTGTAATAAAATTTCAATTCATAAAGAAAATGTTTCATTTTGCAAGTTAAACCAGTATTTGCCTTAATTTTTGGTATAAACTAAGAAATATCCATCCAAAAAAAAATTTAATACTCAGAAGGGGCTGTATAGTTTTTATTTAAAACAAGAATGATTTTCTATCAGATTGGTTTAAATATGAACCAAAAATGGGACTTATTTTATTACATAAGATAGATCTATAAGACTAAGTTTTGAGCTGTTCTTTCTCTATCATAAGAAAGAAAATCATATTATACTGTTTGTAAATAAACATGCTCATTTGTTAAATTTAAAATTTTTCTAAATTTATCTATAGTTTTACTTAGTTGCAGAATTTTATGGATTATTTAATATAAATCTTGTTGATAAAGAAATATACATTTATAAACATTTAAAAATAAAACATCAAATTTGAAAAAAAAATTAAATAAAATCTCACAGTTTAACTTATCTTTAACAACAGTCAGAACAAGGATGGAATTGGGATTTCAATCAATGTTTCATAAAAACTTAGACATATATTTTTTTAAAAGTAGATATATTCATTTTCATCAAGCATATTTAGTAATGAAGATAACTCAAAGAGTTTATCCTGTTACTGACTTTACAATAATTTGTATTTTAAGACATATAATAATTTTTTTTCTTGAATTTGTAATAATTAAATCTTTTAATTCAGGTATTCAAAAATATTTATAAACAAAAAATCAAGCTAAAAGGTGAGATATATCCAAAGATTTTATGTTATTTTGTTTTTTTTTAATTATATAATTCATGTAAAATATGTTCTGTGCTGCACCAACAGAGCTTGCAGTCAAATTAAAAGGAAAGTGAGCTCAACTTATCATTCCCATATTAATGGTTTAGATTTTAATATTGGTTTTCTTGTTGAAAATTATTTCTAGAAATTACCTATATTACTTACTTTTTCATCATAGGCATAATGTGTAACCAAATTCTATGAAATATTTTTTTGGAAATTTTTAGTATTTTTTTACTTCTAATTTTTATATTTCAATGCTTATATCTAAAAATCTAGTATTTATAAAAATTATACATTACAGATGTACTATAAATGACAAAAGGTGTAAACAAGACCATACACCAGAATATACCATCATTGTATGTTTAAAAATTGATACATATTTCTATTCGCACAAGGTGAGAAATTTATAGCCATAAACCAGGCCTGACACTCAATTAACTACAGCTGTGTCTTTAATTGATAACTTAATTGATAGGTGTACCCTGAGGTTTGGCTGAATGTCAGAGTACAACATCAGTTTTTGGCCACCTTTTTTGCCTCCCTCACCACCCCTTCCTACAAATATTTATTCCCTGCACTCACCACATATTTTCATGCCTATATATCTCTTCTCTAGCATTCTTTACTCTCTATCTATCTCACACCATTCCTTACCACCCCTTTTGCACCATCTTCACCCCTCCTCAGCCCTTGAAAACCCTTTTGCTACCCTCCTTACCACTCAATACTTATTTGGCTACCCCCCAAGCCCTCAATTCCCCTTTTGCTACACTCCCCACCCCTTCTACCCCTTAAGCTACCCACACCTCAATTTCTACACCTTTTGCTTCACTCCCCAGCCCACCTGAGCCCATACCTTACCATCCCCATCCCACTCATCTCCCTTTGATTCCCCCCTACCCTCTTTCTCTGCACTCCACACCCTTTTTGCTTTCTATGGAGTAAAAGGGGTAAAGAATAGTGGGAAAGTGAGAAAAAGGTATTTAGAGGGGTTAAGAGAGATGAAGAATGGTATGGAGGGGAAATAAAATGAAAGGGATGGGAGAGAAAAGTGAGGTTAAAGAGGGAGGGTAATCTGAGAGGGGATGAGTTTTTGATTCATAAGAGGGGAGAGGGTGGGAGCAGAAAGAGAAGGATTATTCTTCAAAAAAGTGATATGATAGAAAAATAGAAGAAATATGTTCAAGGGAATGGAAAGACTGATGACCTGAAATTTTTTAAAAAAATATAAGACTTCTAGTGAATCATCAACTTTTAATGTGCTTCAATCTTAAGAAAATTTCCCTCCTTCATACTTAGACATGCTGAAGATGGAGGAAAGTCATTTTTAATGAATAATAGTACCTGTGCATTGATTGTACTTACTGGTAAAAAAACTATATATACTTTATTTATAAATTATATGTTTAACTATATTATTCTTTTATTCATTTTGAAAGATTTTTTGAGCTCTACAGATCATTTGAAGGTTCACAAGATTTGCTGCTATTTAATCATACATAAAGATAAAATATCATATTTTTTAAAATTTTCACGGAAAATAATGTGATGATTAATATCACTACACTATATAGTATTTCTTTAATAATTTCTGAATATACTTAATAATTTAAATATGTAATTGAGCTAAAATATCTGAATGCTTATGTAAAATGAAGTTTAATTTAATCTACAATGAGGATTATTTTTTTTGAAATAATAAAAAAAGCTCCATTTTTTAAAAAAATCTTATGTGTTTACCAGCCTGTTTTAGCTATGGGGTGCACTGATTTCAGCCTTATATCAAAAAATCATATTGTTCAGATATCAAAAAATTTTCAAGTAATGAATTCATTGGCATCAATGATAATTCAACTATGATTCACCATGAATTCAACAAAATTTCACCCTTGTTTCTTGGATTGTTCATGGGAAGCTCAATTAATACTCAATTTGTGAAGAATCAGGGTTCAGGGTTGTGGACTTGCTAGCAAGTCCGCCCCCCATATTGTGTGGTGTGTTGTATAAGAAAGAATTTGGGGATGTAAGGAAGGAAGAGTAGTGATGTGTTTTTTGTTATAGCTATTAATTGAGTCATACCCTAAAAAGAAGACATTTTTAAATGTTTAAAGGTAGCTCCATTACCATTGTAGCACAAATTAGATAGTGTGATGGCCAACTGAAATGAAGGGCCACATTTTTGTGAAGAATAGGGTGACACTGAATATGCTCAACTAATTTAAGAAAAAATTCCTGGGAAAACCTGAATAGCTGTCTAAAACTGGGTATAGATAAGTTTAGTAGTTTTTGGATGGTGTACTTGGGGGTATGAAGTACTTGTGGCTTTCTGGGTAGAATGTAATGTTTCCTGGCCATTTTTGACGAAAAAAAATTCTTCTTCAAGATCAGAACCATAATCAGAGTCTGAATCCAAGAGGATATCAAGAGCTATGAAAGTCATTGCTTGATGTAATTTTTTACAATTTGAGAGTGAAGAAGGCATAACTGTTATATGATATGAATATAAAAATGTTGTACAATGTTTTGAGTTATAAAGCATTATGCTGCAGAGTGGTGTGAATGAATTGGATGATTCTGACAAATCAGTGAAATGGAACTTTATGGTGAAACCAGTACTTTTTTTTGAGAAAGTGTGGATTTGAGTGAAATAAGTGACTTATTTCACTTTTCAAATATACCAGTGTTGATCTGGCTATTATCCCATTGAAAACTCTTGCTCCCCCATCATTCCAGTTCAATTCATCTCATTTCTTATTTTACATAACTAGCATATTTTTGATGAAAAATTTCAGAGACACATAGGAAGGTCCAAGGTATACTGAATTGTAACTTATGGACTTTGAGCATCTACTTTCACAAAAAAATTACTATGGTTTCAAATTTCCTCTCATACATTTAAGATAATTGTTGATCCAAATAATTATTTTTTGCCCTTTTTGGACTGATATTTACATTAGTGAAGAAATGGTGAACATTTCTCAAAATAAGTTGTGTATTGTACATTTCTAATTAAAAAGTACAACTTTTTTGTGCAGGAAGCCACATTCACCTTTAAATATCTTACCAAGTACGGAAGGTAATGAGAATCACCAGAAAGAAAATGTGGGAACCTGATAGCAGGTGCCAATACCTATCTTTGATTTGATTCAGGTTTGGATCAGCTGTAATTCTTCCGAGAACGCTGTGCACTGAACAATAAACAGGCCAGCTTGCGCAGAATCAAATCTGATTTATTCTTGAATTACCCATGAATTGAAGGATTGGCACCTTCTATCAGGTGCCGGGTGTTCTTTTGTGGTGAGTGAGTGTGGAAATACCTCTTTTATCATAAAAAAGTGTTAAAATCCTCTCCTAAACTACTCTAGGTTAGGAGAACGGGTGTGCATGCTCTATATCACTAGTTTTTGTTTTCTCATCAATTTTTTTATCATTTATTAACAAAACATTCCATTTATCATCAATTAAATATCACTACTTGTGTCAGTGTATCTAGTATTTAAGTATGATTCAATAGTAATTATTAATTATTCTACTACTTATTAATAAATGATTTAGTGTTTGAACCTCTGGGGAAGACTAATAAAAAAGTTATACTCAAATAAAACTCACAATACTTGGATGTAAATGTGTGCTAGTGGTGGAAAATAGATGAATATAATATAGTTATAGCTCATATAAAGATAATATCAATTTATAAAGGCTTTATAATTTATTTCTAAATGATAATAATTGTGTTATAATGTTGATTTGATTTTTCGTAAGTGAATGATGTCTAATAACCATCAAAATCCTCCCTCACTTATACCAAAATCCACTGGAGTGCACAGACCTTCAATCCAGATGATGTCACTGCTATTCCCAGCAATTACAGCACTGTGAGGGCCCATAAGCTCCCCATGGTGTCCACTTCAAGTAGATTCAACACCCAGACCTCCAGTAAGGACCCTCCATCACAATTAATAATAACACATACCCATACCATAAATAGAAAATCCAGATAAAAGTGGATACCATAAAGAAACAGGTAAAATAACTCATCCAAAGAGAATATAATGAAACCCAAAGCATATAAAGGAAAAAAATGAAATGTACAAGCCTCCAATAACATCCCCAAGCATCCATATTAACCCAGAAATGACCTCCCAACCCATAAATCCGTGAATATTCATCCAAGGAAGCAGATCAAGTTGTCCAGACTGAGTGTATGCGCCTGAAATAGATTCATATGCTTCTGTAGGCGTTGTGAGTCGACTGGATACCTCCATATGACCTAAAATAAGCAGAAAAATAAAGGTTATAGGCTATTAAGAGGCTAAAACCCACTTATATACCTAAATATATATAATATACTGCATATTTCACTGAATATGAGATTTATGTATACATATAAGCTTATGTACGTCAATAATTACTTAATATCACTTAAGATAAGTATATTATGACTCCATTAACACCTTTATAGGGGGTTTCAGTTCTGGAAAATCAGCACTTACAAATTGGCACTTAAATTTGACCAAATTCGCACTTATCTAAGTGTGGATTTCCAAAACACACTAGCCCCAATACTGGGTGATTTCAAAAGTGAAGAAAGTCACTTATTTCACTCAAATCTGCACTTTCTCAACCAAAAGTGCTAATTTCACCATCAAGTCCCATTTCACTGATTTGTCAGCATCATCCCATTCATAAGCAGCACTCCGCAGCATATCACTTCATAACTCAAAACATTGTACATCATTTACATCTTCATATCATATCATATAAGAGTTCTTCCTTTCTCACTTTCAAATCCTGATAAATTACATAAAGCAATGACTTTAATGGCTCTTGAACTGCTCTTGGACTCCGATTCTGATCTAGAAGAAGATTTTGTCTTTTTATCAAAAATGGCCACAAAACGTTACCTTCTTCCCAGAAAGCCTCAAGTACTTCATACCCCCAAGTACACCATCCAAACACTTCTTAACCTATCTACACCCAGTTTTAGACCGCTGTTCAGGACTTCTCAGGAATTTTTCCTTAAATTGCTTGAGCTTATTCAGGTTCATCCCATATTTCACAATAATTCTCAAAAATAACAACGACATCCTTCAATTCAATTGGCCATCACACTATGTCGTTTGGGTTCAAATGTTAATGGAGCCGCTTTGAAACTTTTAGAAAATGTCTTTGATTTAGGGTATGGTTCAGTTAACACTTATACCAAACGATGTATCACTGCCATCAACTCCTTGGAATCTCATCTTCTCACCTGGCCAACAAAAGAAGAGTGACTTGAATCATCTCAGGTTATGCAAGCAGAGGGCTTCCCAGGATGTATTGGTTTTGTTGATGTTACTACTATTCCTTTGAGCCAGAAACCTGCTCAAGGTGGAAACAATTACTTTGACTGTAAAAAGAGGTAGATTTTTTTCAACTCCTTTCATTCTCTTTGATACTAACACAAAAAAATATATCTTCTTTATAGATATTCATTTTCCGTTCAGCTTATATGTGACGTAAACAAAAAATTTATATCATTCTTCACTGGCTATCCTGGCTCATGTCATGACTCCTACGTCTTCCAAAGAATGCAAATTTCAAATGAACCAGAAAAATTCTTTGATGAAGAAAAGTATCTTCTTGCAGATTCTGCTTATGTGAATGGAAAGTATGTACTTCCTGCTTTTCGTGGAGCAGCTTCAGAAGACAGTCAAAATGCCAAGTTCAACAATCATTTGGCAAAGTCAAGAGTCTGTATTGAACATTCTATTGGAATCTTGAAAGGCTGTTTTTCTAGTTAAAGGGAATTAAGAAGTCCTCTTAGAAATAAATCTGAAATGGAGGCGGTGATCAACTGGATTCTGTGTTCCACTATACTTCATAACCTACTTGCTGACCTCAAAGATCAATGGTTAGAGCTGTATGAAGATGAACAAGTTGATTCACCTCCGACTATATCCAACACTTTTATTTCTCAATCAACTAGTATAAGGGCAAAAATTCTTCCAATAACACTCCAACATTTTTCAACACAATTTTAATTTTAATTTTTCATTCTCTTCAACTGATCAATTTGCATGTGTTATTCACTGAGAATGGTAAATTTTTTTGCATACTTTATGGTTTTTGAATTTGCTGTTAAAGTCTTATTTTTTTTATCTCTCTGTGTTTTCTTTCATCAACTCAACATGAAATTGCATATTTTCAGCAAACACATATTTTTTCAGTCACTCTCTTTTTTTTCCTCACTCATATCCGTTTTCTCCTCTCTTCCTACATAACTCAAACAATTTCACTTATATTTCTTTTTTCTCAACTCATCTCTCCAGGTAAGTCATTTTATTTTTTTTACTTAATTTTTTGCTAATTTTTTTTTTTGGTTTTTTGGGTTTTTGTTTTTATTTTTATTTTTTTTGTAAGTGGTTTTTTTTAAATTTATAGGTAAAATTAACCTTTTTTTCTCTCTCTCTCTCTCCCTCTTTTCTCTCATTTATCCTATTCTTTATCCCCCCTTGGCCTGGGCTTTTTCCCACCTTTAACCTCTCCTTCAGTCTCAATACATCAATATACATTGTTAACAAAACCCTTTTACATATTATTAGATCAGGGTACATATGTTTTTTCTCCTATTCAAATATTTCTTGAAATTTGAAGAAGTGTAACCTGATCTTCAGCCAAAGATCAGGGTACACCATGGTATTTTTGCCTGCAACCATGTGTTCAGTGATATTTGTAGAGGTGGACCTTCATCTTCAGCCAAACATCAAAGTCCACCATTGTATATTGGCTTTAATAAAAATTGTATCAGAGATTTTAAGAAGTGTACCCTGATCTTCGCACAAAGATCAGGGTACACATGAGTGGGTTTACCACTATATTGTTTCCTTTCAACATATTTTTCTTAAAAATTGAAAAGGTGTACCTTGATCTAAAAGCAAAGATCAGTGTAAACATGTGTATTTTTGCTTCAATTCAAAATGTTTATGAAATTTGTAGAGGTGTACCTGAATTTTCACATATATTAATCCTATCACTGGACAACCTATTCCGTCACCTGTAAAAATTAAAAGGACATGGATTCTATTTCTTGGATCATAGATGTATAATTGATTTTGGATAAGGAAATGGAATCATCGAAACAGTTTGGAATTCTTCTTATGATAATCACCAAACCACAAAGGCTCCTCCAGGTTTGGAATCTTGTCAAGACTTCATGCATTTTGGTTGCTCTTTCCAGATCAGTCAAAAGTTAATCCAACAAATAAACAAGTTAAAAAAAGAAGAAAAAGGTAATAAACTTAAAAATTCTTTAGGTAGATCTAAAAAGTATAGGGATTCATAGAGTCACCAAATATTTAATATTCTTCCATAAATTTTTAATAAATAAATATGTTATTTCAATTTATGAAATTAAAGTAATGGGCCAACAACCATGTGTTGTATAAAAGGTAATCATGACAACATTAATTTTTTTCATGGGGTTCCTCTAGCCTATACCTGTGGAAAGTCCCAAACCTAGTTTCTAGACTTGATCTGCATTTTGGCATGAGGAATTGTCATTACTTTAAAAGTAGTAAATTTGACATATCTTATTTATATATTAAATTAATTTATGTAATTATATTAAATTTTGATGACTTTCACCCTTTACTTCAATAAAAAGCAGGGGAGGGTATTGCCAATTTTTTAAATCTGACATGTGAAATTGATGACTTAGAAAAATTTGGTGGTATCCACCCCTTGTTTCAATAAAATTCAGGGGAGGGTATTGCCAATTTTTTAAATCTGACATGTGAAATTGATGACTTAAAAAAATTTGGTGGTACCCACCCCTTGTTTCAATAAAATTCAAGGGGAGGTATTGCCAAATTTTCAAAAGAGATATTGAATTTTATTGACTTAGAAGTATTTAGATAAGCAAACTTATTGACTTGAAAGTAAAGATAGAAATTTTTTATTATCTTTTCAAATTTTTGTCAAAATAAAAGTATAAGCAAACTTATTGACTTGAATGTAAAGATAGAAAAATTGTATGATATTTTCAAAAATTTGTCAAAAATAACGTACTATAATCAAGACCTTTTATAAGTCAGCATATAAGAAAATATTACCAAAAAGAAATCAAACAAAATTAAATTAACTAGAAAAACAATTTATCAATTGAAAAGGTCAAGTAATTTTTTAATGTCCTCATAAGATTGGCCATTTTTTACACATTCCATAATGAATTTTTTTTTTAAAAACTCTCTTGTTTTTCCAATTCACAAGTAGCCATTCACCACGCAATATAGGGGGAGGACTTGCTAGCAAGTCCGCAACTTGAAGTCAGATGGAAATCAGATGGAACTCAGACTGAAGTAATACTGAACTTTCACTTGAAGTATCACACAAATAACAATGGATCTATATTGAAAACATAGTGAAAGTGTGAGGATAACTGAATGGAAGCCAGAAAAAATCATTCCATGAGTCTACTCAATGCAAAGTATTTTTTGAAACAGCTTATTAAAATAATACTTTATTAAATTAATTTGATCAATAAAAATTGATTGACAATATTGCAATTCTTAAATACAATAATTTTATTAAAAAATTTCAGATTACATATAAAAAAAATCAGTGACTTTTTCTATTACTTACAACTGTTTTTACAGAATTGGAAACTATGTTTCAGCTAATATTTTATGGAAGTGAACTCTGTTCTTCGCCCGAAGAACAGAGTTCATCCTCCTATTTTCACACTCTGTTTGCACCAATCTCCATCCCTTTCAATTCTATCAACACATGCTTGTCTTCCCTTCCCATGCCTTTCGCTATCCTCCCAGCCCCATTGTATGCCATCCTCTTTTGATCCCCATTTCACCCCTCTCAACCTCTCCCAGACCCTTTTCTTCATTTAAAATGCCTCGGAACCCTTAATCTTCCCTTCCAACTCTTTCCCAACCTTTTCGCTACCCCATACACCCTTCCTCACCCCTCTCTCCAGCCTTTCCAGCCCTTGTAGCCCCATTTGTGTTCACATGAGCTTCAAGGTGTGTTCAAACTAAATTCAATACTTCTTCATGATGGTTTCATCACTTCCTCAATGTGTGCTCAAAAAGATATGAATTAGGGTTCAAGGTTGCGGACTTGCTAGCAAGTCCGCCCCCCATATTGCGTGGTGATTTCTCTTTGAAATTGACGGTCATTTACTCTTTCCATCTGCTCTGCCTCAAATTTCTTTTTCTTCCAAATCTAAGGCTTGCTGATCTTTCCTTAGCATATGATCAAACTTCATCTTCTCAAATTCAAGGGCATTTTTCGCAATAGTTGATTTTTCTGAGAAAATTAAATTGAAATAAATGTATAAATGAGTTAATGATTAAGATATATAGTAAACAAATCTTACTTATATCTTTTTTTTCAAAATAATCCTCAAGGGAGCCAAATGAGCTTGTTGAAGTATTACCATGTTTTAATAGATGGTTCAAGTTCATTGAAGTTGAGGCTTGACGCTTTAGTTTGGAGCTTGAGCAAGAGGCTTCAGGAAGTTCATCTAAAGCAGCTTCTAAAGTGGGATTCACATTTCCAGAATCGAGATTATTTAATGGAGATTGAGTTTGAGTAGGAGGAGACTAGAATGAAAGAGAAATTCAGAGAATAATTAAAGAAAAAACAAAAAGTAAACATACATTTAAATTTTGGGCCTCTGAGGATTCAGATCTGCTGCAATATAATTGTTCTGCTTGATAGTCGGGATCATCTTCAGCTGAACTACGGTTAGAAGGTGGAGGGGATTGATCTCCTTCAAGTAAAGGTGTGTCGGGAGGATTATAGGAAGGTTTGGATCCAGAGGGTATATCCTTAGTAGTATCATGTAGAAACCAAGGGTTTACATCAACTTGGGAGCCAAAAATATTATCCATTTCATCATAGAAAGGACACATGACATTGAGCTTTTCGGAAACAGTAGTAATTCCAATATCCAAATCATCATCATCAATACCAAAGCCTGTTTCATTTGCAGCATGATGAGCCTTTTTATATTTTGATTTGTAACTCTTAAATCTCTCCTTCATTTGTTTAGGATTGATATCAATTCTCCCCCTTTTTTTCTTCCTTACTTCATTGGCCATCAATAAGTAGCCATTAACCTTTGAAGAAGTTGGACGTCCAATACGAGTGGACTTTTCACATCCAAAACATGCTTCAAAATTTGATTTTATTTTAATGAAGTTGATTATGATGAGATAATAATACTTTTTAAGCTGACCTGAACCTGACTTTGATTTTTCAGGTGTAGGGCTTGCTTTACGAGGAGACTTTTGTGACAAAGCAGATTTTTGAGTTACCTTTTGAGATTTGGAATGTCTGGGAGGCATTATGAAACTGGCACATAACAAGAAAAAAGATTAAGAGGTAGAATAAATAAGTAAAAAATAATGTAAACATGCCTGGTCAAAATGTTGAAAATGTCAGGAAGGGGTGTGTGTCGAGGATTGATGGGTACGTAGCGAGGAAGGTCAATGTATCATTTGTGATAGGGATGGTATGGGAAATAAAGGGATGATGTGGACAAAATGTGGTTTTGAAAAAAAAAATCACGAAAAAGTGCTGATTTGAGGTCAGAACTGACACCCATTTTTGAAATAAGTGACTTTTTTGCAAAATTTAAGTGCTGATTTGTAAGTGCTGATTTGGTTTGAAATCCGCACTTAAGTTAAGTGCGGATTTGCCAGAACTGACACCCCCTAATAAGTATTATTAGGCTATGGATAAGCTATATAAACTACTATAATTTATATAATAGAGTAATAGTTATATATATATGTAATATAATCATATATATTATTGCTTTAACCTTATTTTTAAGATATAAGCTTAATTTACTTAAGGTTATCTTATTTTAAGTATAAGAAATACTCAGTCCTTGGGATATCTAGGCTGACAACTTGCAAATCACTCTTGTAGCCAATTGTTAAAATCGTGGTTAGGCGTTTACTAGTTTTCTTATCACCATTACAATTTTCTTGTTACTCTTTCTCACTTTCTTATTCTATACAGGTTGGCTCTAAGGCTTGCCAACTCTCATCAATTTTGTAACTAGCAAAATTGTTTACTTATTTTAAAAGTCTCATACTCACATGCCATATGGTGCCACATGGTTGAGTTTGATCCACTTGTTGGATTTTTTTCAAGGGAATTATATATTGCAGAAATTTTTTTAGTGGAAGTGTTGATAGGACCCCATCCAGATGTGCAAGTTAGTTGGTAATAAAAGTAACAAAATGAGATGAGGGAATAACTTACCTGCTCCTCACTTGATTGGCATATCGTGGATTTACTTCACTATAAAGATTTAAGTCTTCCACCAATGATTTATAAGATGCATCGCCTGCCTGATTAGTGCCAAATAAAGGTCGCTGGCTGATGTGTAGCAAGGATTTTGCGAGTTGTGTGTCTTCACTCGTTGACCAATTTTTAGCTCGTGATTTTCTTACACTGCTGTTGGAAGGTGTCCTTAGAGGTGGTGAAGGGCTGAATGAAAGGTCTATGAACGATGAATTCTGGCTCATTGTAGCAGATAGAAATGAAAATATCAGAATTAAGAAAGTAGTTTGTATTAATTTTAAAGTGTTTTCTTGCATCATACTCCTGTTGTATATGTTATGAATGCCTTTATCTAAAATAATATGGTATCTATACTACAGGATTTGTTTAATGATTGGCGAGTGTTACATGCAGTTTTTGTTCGGGCAAAAATATGATTTACGAATAAAGCGATGTGCCGAGCATCTTTCGGAGAAAATGTGCCTATAATTAAAAAAAGTGATCGCAGTTATGTTTTCACTCACTGTTAATGTTATTTTGCCTTTTACAACTTTTATTAGATTTTCTTTATGTTAATGATGGGATCCATTTCCAGCCACATATTTAACTTTATATTTGCAAATTAAGTTACTTTAAATGAACGGCTGTTAACGCTCTAATGTAGGCTGTCGCCGGATAACTTCCCTTTATTTAATGAAATTACAGCGGGCTCCGTTCATTGTCGCCTGTCGACACTTTCTGGATTCGGAACTGTAACTTAGGCAATGAACTATAGTAAACCTCACACACCTGAAAGATACCAAGGCTCGGCTGTTTACACGCAGTAAGAGTAACCAGGTCTGAGCGGTAATTGTTATACTTGAAACTAACATTCAAGATCGAATATGGAAAGTCAGGGAGTCGCAGGAGCGGGGCTCGCGGTTCCTCCGCCCTGAAAAGGCTATTCTCCTGAGAACTGATTTATTTGCAATAAGCTGGCGCTCATAATTATGCGGAGATCACGCCAACTTAGAACACAAAGATGTTATGGTTTAGTCAGCATGAAATTTAGTCATTTACTAGTTCCTTCTGAAAAAAAAAAAGATCATTGAGTTTACAATTATATTGTATTCCGTCTGGTAGTTTTCCGATCATCAATGTCTCTTATATGGGTGTGCAGATTTTATTAGATGAAAGGTCCAGTACTTCACCAATTGCGACAAAACACGCCTATTTTGATACCACCTTTCGTTGAAGCTTGCGTAAGAAACTGTGATATACTCTATGAAGCGTCCATAGCTCTAAAGAGAAATAACTTTTTTCAAAAGGGATCCAATCTATAGATGGTCCAGCCAATACGGACTCAAAACGATTCGCCGTATTAATTCAAAAGAATGGTAACATTCTCTAACTCACGGAAAGCTCATTCCGAATTAATTAACCTTCCCTTTTTTGAAAAAAACTAATTATTAACTTTGGTTATTTGTACAACGCATTTTAGTACTGACAAACTTTGCCTACAAATAGTGTCTTTTTCTCCTGGTGAATTGTCCATCATCACAGTTTTCACCGATCTTTTCAACAGCTCACACCTTTAGCTTATTTTCCTTTTCATACTACTGATACATCACTTTTTATTTTTCAAAATGAGATCTTTCCTGGTATTTTTCTCCCTCGTGGTAGCCATTAGTGCAAAAGATTTTGTTTACCAATTCTATAAAAACCAAAATTGTACGCTTCCTCGAATTTTTGGTCATGGACCAGTTATTACCACCGAGGGCTCTTTTGAAGAATGTATTACCACAAAGGAGAAGAATGTTGAATTTCATAGCATTTTGGTTGCTCCTCACGCACAGAGTATGTAACATTCGCCCGTTTCTAACTTGAAAGTCCATGCTAACATTTGGTGTCACAACCATTCTTATCTCAGACATTGAGGCTAATGTTGCAATTTACCCTCTACCCGGTTGCAAGGGCGCGAAATACATAACAAGACTTCCTCATGACCACTGTGTATTGCCCGCAAAGGGGTAAGTGAATTTAATGATTACCCGTTTGATAAAATGAATGGGAATCCCCGTTTTCTAATCCTACACTAATTCTTGTCCTCAATTCTAATTATAGCGAGATTGCCACTTCTTTTCGAGTCCTTCCTATTCGACATTGACATACAGAAATATTTTAGTCATGTTTCACAAACAATTTAACTTTTTTTATTACAAAGAACAGACTTTTTGTATCTACAACACCCAATTATAGTTATTGATTTCTAGTTGATTTTGGGCTCATAGCTAAATGCTATCAATTTCATTTATCAAATCCTGAATAAATCATGCACCTTTGAGATTTAATTTACAAGAAGCCACCAAAAAAAACTCTAGAATCTGTCAGCAGGTACATGCTTATTTTGTTTGGTTAGAGAAATCAGAGTGTTCCTTATCCGCTGGAATGGTGCTGAAATTCAACCTTCTGAGCTTTTGATCCTAACCATATACATTGCACCCTTTCCTCTCTAATGTCAATTCAATTTTCCTCATAAACTTTAAAAATTTGAAGAATAGTAATCTTACAATTGTCAGGCGCGAGAGGATTACTCAAACTCATTTGGGCTTTGTAAGTGTGTGAGTTTCTTCATGATGCTGTTTTGTGCGTGAACCTAGCGCAGTAAACCAACTTTCAATTTAACTGAAAGAAGGAGAAACTTTAATAGTAGGTGGTATTAGTATAAAAGGGACCTTCAAATTCACAGAAGGAATGCCTCATGGATTCTGTCTCGTACAACCACGATATGCAAATTGACGCGCCTGATGCGCCTCCGCAAAATTTGCCTACTCTCATCCCTCCTGACCCTGCCCCTTCTTTGGCAGCAGAATCCCCCCCTCTTCCATCCACTACCCCCGCTCATGCCCCTTCCCTCTCGGAGTCTCACACCCAAGACTTTGATTCTCCCATGGCTGTTGATCCTGTCGTCAAGGATCCTCCTCTGCCCCCCCAAGATTCAATCAACCTGGTCTCCTCCCCTCCCCTCTCTTCAACCCCGATTCCATCTGCGTAGCCCCATCTGTCCAGCCCCCCCCTTCCTGGCCCCACTAGATACCCTGCTACCAAGAAATGCAGGTATTCTTTGCCTACTTTAGGATGCACCTTTTTGTCTCAGCAATCCATGTCTGAAGCTAGGGCACAACACCTGGAGCTGTTCCCACCTCCTGGTAGCATTGCTAGCTCTGATGGTAGTGCCACTCCCACTCCTCCCCCAAAAATTAACCCCATTCCCCTTCCCCTTAGACCCACTCCACCAACCCAAGAGGCCTCCCTCAATGCCTCCATACACAATCCAAACAACCCATATGCTGGTTTTGGCCTATCTTCTGCGCCTCAAATTCCTCTCCCCACAACTGTGGACCCAAATGCTCCTGCAGCCCGCATCATACATTTGGTGGGCATGGAACATGCTAATAACCCTCATGCTCTTGTCTTCTGCCTCAATAATCTCTTAGGAACTATTAGAAACCTGCCCAGAAATGGTTCACACATCACAGTTCACACAGCCACCATCTCTGGCATCAAAGCTTTGGCAGCTGCATTGTCTCCCCTTGCATCCCAATTGGCTTTTCAAAAAGAATCTGGCTCCACTCCCCCCCTTTTGTTAACTCCATCAACAGCAAACTTGATGATATTCTCTCCCGTCTTCCTCCCAGGGATCATCACCCTCACCCTCCCCCCAACCACAATGCATCAACCCCATCACACCCCACCTTTGCCCAAGCTACTGCTGCAGGTCTTCCCCCCCAAGGCCCCCATCCTCCCCATGCTCAAACCCGGGTATCTCTCCCATCCTTTACTATCAAACAAACAGATCCGGCTTCCCCTGTCCTCAAAGAATTCCAAAATTCCAAAATTCTCTCATTCATCAACAACCGTCTTGTTAACAAGAAAATTGTGAACCCTGAAACCAAAAACACCATCAAAGTCAAAGGCTTCATTTGTCACAAGTCAAATGACCTCAAAATCATCACTGCCTCCAAGGAAGAATATCTCATCCTGGTCAACTCCTGGCAAGAATGGATTCCACAGGGAATGATCTTTAAGCCACCCACCTTCCCAGTTGTTACCCACAGTGTCCCAACATACTACCACCTTAATGATCAAGCATGTGTCTCTTCCATTATTGAGGACAACACATCTTTTCTCAAATCCCTTTACCAAATCTCATGGCTCAGATTCCCAGAGGCCAGAATGGGAAAATCCCATTCCTCAGTAGTTTTACACCTTTTTGACCAAAATGATGCTGACACCCTCACCTCCTCCTTTCCCCTCCATCCCCTCATTATTGAAGGAAAATTTAGGTGCACAGAAGAAGTCAACCGAGAGAAGAGCACCTGCTACCAGTGCTGGAGCAAAGGTCACCTCTCCATTCATTTCTCCCTTCCTCCCCGTTGCTCCAATTGTGCCGGCCACCACAACTCCAAAACCTGCAAGGCTCCTGAAATCTCCTCCCCAGTGTGTTTCCATTGTGTGTATGCTCTCCCACATGACCACCCCCTTAAGAATTCATCAGACTCTTTTCCCTCTCTCCTTCTCAATCCCTCCTCTGCCCCTCCAATCTTCCATCTCCCCCACGCCCCAACCTGCCCTCACAATAATCAAATATGATTGACATCCCTTCCTCCCTGACAATCTGCTCTTGCCTTTTCACCTTTTTTCAGCTTAATTGTCACTGTTTTTTTATGTCTTCCACTTCATTTTTAATGATCCCATTATTGACTCATATGATACCCTAGTTTTTCAGGAACCTTTTCTCTCTCCCAACCACCACTCTCCAGCCCCAGCCAAAGGCTGGAACCTAATCATCCCTCTTCACTCCCCTACTTCTCCCCCCCTCCCCTATCCGGTGTTGTTTTTATATTAATAAGAAGCACCCCTTTCACCTGTTCACTTCCATTCCAAGCCCCTCCCTTGATCTCATGCTCATGAAAATTGACCTTTCACCATCCCCCATCTTTTGTGCCAACCTTTAAAATCCCCCCTCTACTTTCTCTACCACTCAATTTATCTCCACTTCTCTCTCCCCCTTCCGCGATTCCCCCACCTTCTTCTTCACTGACTCAAATTTTCATCATGATCTGTGGGCTGATCCCTTAAAACACCACACTGTTATCTCACCCAGCTAAGTCATTCCTCACTTTTCAGTCTTCTCCCCCATCCATCTCTTGTCTAAAGTCAATATTATCTTCACACACCAAGTCATTACTTCTCACCCCCCCAGAGCTGACAATCTTAGGAAGTTAATAGGCAAGTTTGACCCACCCAGGATGTATAAAACATTGACTAGCCTCCCTAGAGCGCAGGCAACTGCTCTTATACAATGCCTCTCTGATCACTCTCCCTTGAAACACTACCTATTTAGATTTAAAGCTTCAGACTCCCCAAACTGCTCCCTCTGCCCTACCTCTTCAAAAGACACTCCAGAACACATCCTCCTTATATGCCCATCTCACTTAGCCTTTCTCTGTATCCTTCTCAAGGCTGCACAAAAACACAAAACTCCTTTTACCACCTCTGGTTTCCTCAATCCCTCTCTCATAAGCTCACTAGTTGCTAAGTTCCCTGTCTCTTCTGGTAGATTCCCCAATAATATCCCCCTCACACAATAACAACTCATTTGTAAATAGATTTATTGCCCTCCCAACTCCTCTCCTGCTCTTCTCATCATGTACCTACATCTATTAGTCATTCCCTTCATGCCCCTAGCTGGGTAATATTGTAAGAAAATAAAAAAATAAAAAAGAAGGAATGCCAGTACAATGTTCAAATATAAAATTCATGTACTTTCTCCTTGTCACTTAATTTCTTTTCTTGTAGTACAACCACATGTCACATAAGTAGCTAGTATAGTTTGCATGTTGTGGTCTTCCAACATTGGCGGACCACTTTGTTGGTTTATTTGGCATTGTTTTGATATGCCTTAAATGGCATTGTTTAATAATTAGGTGTTTTTCTGAATTTACTCAGCTAATATTGGGAGTACGGGGATGTGGGTACTACCATTGGATATCCCTGAGTCATCTCTATATTTTATGTCTTGATGACATTTTTCAGATGTTAAGTACTAAGGGGATAATTTCTCATTTTTCATTTAAAAAGATAGCGGTTTAATTTTGTTCTTCCTGTTTTACAGGCTAACCTTAAGTCTTAGGGTTAAGTGCTTAGTACCATTAGAATGAGCTAAATTTTCTCTACATTTTGTGTCAGCCAGGCTACTAGACTTAACCAGTAAAATAATTAATTATTTTACTGAGTTGAAGCCACACCCCTTCTTCTTACTAATAATTAATTATCTACTTAAGCATTACTTACAATTAACTAGTTAAGTACAATAAGTAATATAATTAATTAGTGTAAATAAAATGTCCCTTACAATTTTACTCCCTAACACCGTGCTCAATGGTATAAGTCAATGGGAATAGAATTTAATAATAAAATTATAATAAAAAAACTTTAAAACAATTATATTACCTCAGTGAGAGATCTGGAATCCCGTGAAAGTAATATAATTAATTAATTATTGTGTAATTAATTGTGACAGTCCAAGGAACTCAAACTTTATTTCTAATAAATTTGATGTCCTTGTTGATGTACCAGTTTATTTAATTCTTGTGTCATATATGTACTCCTTTCAGTCATTCTTTTTCTCACATGCTTACAATATATGGTGTAAATTCCGTATATTTTATTCCCTCATGTTTTGCCTATAAAAGGCCTCTTACTTTGTGCTTTTCAAATCATTCTTTTATCACTTACTTTATTATTACAATTACAACACTACAACTATTTCTATATTTTATAACTTTAGTATTTACAACAGCCTAATTCTAATCTATAATCTATATTGATATCTTAAATATACCTCTTATATTTGAGTAAATTAATCAAAGTGATTTTAGAAATACGTACCTTTTGTTGAGAGACCTTTAAAACCCCTAAATATCCTGTGAATACCTTGAACCAAGCTTCTAGACCAAAAGTACCCCTTGACAATTGAGGGCCTTCCCAAACTATCGACAGCGCATTGTGATTTGAGGGCGTAATTGAAGGGACCATTGGCGTTTGAATACCTGTAAGGAAGAGAAAGCGACAAAAATGACAAACGTCATATGTCACATGACAAAAATTTTTGCTGTGAACAGGAATCAAACCACGCTCCAAAAATTAGTTTCATATATTGACTAAACATTGTATATATTGTGGTAATTATTGACATTACTATTTGTGGGTTACTCTTCACTCTTCATTTGCTACGTATTTCCTTTTACTCAACACTCTGTAAGTGGAATTAATTTGCTCATTTTACAGGGGGAGGTGTCTGGTAATTTGGAATTTATTTTTATTATTATATTTTTTTTTATTTTTCCTGGTTGACCATAATAGAGCATTAAGTGTTCTTAGTCCCAGAAGTAATAAAATAATTATATTTTAATATTAATTATTATAATTTTTCAGTTGACTTTTGTCCTGATTAATATGAAATTTAATTGTTCCAGTTGAAAAATTCTCCTGACAATAATATTTTTTTTATTAATAAATAATCCATATTTAATTACTTCAGTTGACCTTGAGTCCTGGTAGTTCAATAAAGATTTTAATTAATAAAACTCATATTTAAATATTTCAGTTGACATTAAGTCCTGGTAGTTAAGTGATCAGCTTAATAAAATTTTAAAATAAAAATTCATATTTAATTACTTCAGTTGACATTAAGTCCTGGTAGTTAAGTTATCAGTTTAATAATTTTTTTTTAAAATAATAAAGTTTCATATTTGATTACTTCAGTTGACAATAAGTCCTGGTAATAAATTAGTTGATTTAAATCCTGAAAATAATTAATTAAAAATTATTAATAAAAATTTTAATTTATTTCTACAGTTGATTATATTATAATCCTGGTTTTAAATTATTTTTTTAAATTAATAAATTAATTTTATTTAGTTGATTTTTATCCTGAAAAAGATTTTTTATTTATTTTCTTTTAAAATAAAAATAAAAAATAAAGACTAATTAATCTTATTGTCTCTTTTCTTCATTTCAGTAAAAACTTAAAATGACTGACCAAAGTGGTTCTGCTTCACGTGAAGAAGAACTAGACTTGATTGATTATGATTAGCCTACTTCTGTAAGTTCTCCTTTAACAAGAAGAATTTCTCAGACTAATAAATCCTTGCCCCAAACAGGATGTAGAGATGGAAGAAGTAGAAATCCTAGTGGACACAACTCAGGATCAGAAGCCTATAATAAACCCACCAGAAGAGCTTCCAAAAGGCTTCAGGATAAAAAAGATGCCATTGCCTCAACAGGTAAAGAATCTGTCAACTCACATAAAGGAGCTAAGGACAGAAAACTTGAGACTAAAGGCAAGGGTAGATACTCTGGAAGAAAAGGTGAGAAGAATAGATACCTTTCTTCAAGAGAAGAAGAAACCTCTTCCTCCCAGGGATCAACAACAATTGGCTCCCCAGTCCCAAGAAAAGGTGGAAGTTTCCAAGTGGCAGTGGGACTGGTTAAACACTCAGTGGGACTACCTGTCTCAAAATCAGCATCAGTTACCTCAGGCAGGTCTGTCAAGGCCCAACCAGGTCAAACCCACACCTCCCCACCCTTATCAAGGAGGCAAAAGAAGAAGAAAGCCCAATATGGTCATACCCAGCAAACCCTGGTACGTCCCTTTATTGATTCTCAAGTGCCTTTTCTTGTAGCTGATTCTGTTCTTTCAGGTAAATCTGTGAGGGAAGAAGACACCTTGAGACCAGTAGAGGCTGGGAGAAGTAGACAGATAACTCATGTATCTAATCCATTACTTTTAATTGCTACCTCAATGATTAACCCTGATATGGCTGTAATTGATGAAACTCTTGACCCTGAGTTCTATAAGAGTCTGGAAAGTTACTCAGTTTCTTTATTGAGAAACACTCCAGATGTAGCAAGGATTAATTATGAGTACTTGAGAGATATTATTGCCAAACAAAATCATATAATGAACAATATGCAATTGAACCAGAGATATAATAGCTTGTTAACTGATCAGGGTTATCAAGAATTAAGAAGTGAATCACAGAGAGTCTCTGATGAATTGTCTCATTACAAAGCAACCCATGAAAAGAAAGTTGCTTTATGGCAAAATATAAAAAATGATTTGTCTAAACTAAAAGATACTGTATCTGCCTGTTGCCAGGAGGTGGAGATAGATAAAATGAATCTGAAAAGATTGAATGACCATTTGTCATCTTTTAAAAATAAAAATCAGTTATCTTTTGCAACTATCAATGAGAGTTTATCTAGTCTTTCAAGAATGAAAACAAGACTAAAAACCATTGAAGAAAAATTGAACTCATTTTTGAATGACCAGAAATATTCTGACATTTCTGTGAAGGAAAATATAGTGCAGGATGCTCAAATATTACTTGTGGCTAGTTCATCTAAATTAAAAATAGCTTTAGAAATACCTGTTGATAACACTGAGTTTCCATCAAAAACTGATGATGCACCAGGATCTTCAACAGAAGTATTAAACAATGAGATTACAGCCCAATTAGAGAAATTACAGCTGCTTCTTACTCAGAAATAAGCTAGTACTAAGGAGACTCCTTCAAATCAAAAGAATTGGCCAAAACTTGACCAATATCCTACATTTGATGGTGATTCTTCCTCTGATTGGCAGCAATTTATTTGCAGAATTGATAACTTAAAAAATTCTTACAAACTCCCAGATGAGGAAATTGTGTCCAAGTTAATTTCTTTGTTCAATAATGTTGCCCTAATGTGGTAAGAATCTGTTCTCCTGGATGGGAATGACTACTCATGGGAGGATTGGAAGAAATTGATTAACGCACAATTTGGTGGCTCCAAGAACAGAATGGCTCAACAAAGGCAGTATGAGGAAACAAGATATATCTCTTCTACTGATAAACCTATTGAGTTTTTAATGAAACTTGTAAAAATCTTAAGGGCAATGGACCCAAATATGGAGTTTGATTTATGGAAGGACAGGATCCTTTATAAATTACCAATGTCTCTGAGAGACTTGATAGTGGCTAGGACTGAGTTCTCCAAAGAACCCTCTTCTTTAATTAATACTTGCAATGAGATCCTTCTAAACAATAAGTATGATGCCAGAAGATTCATTCCTAGGACCCCTTTGGAGAAACCCTCCACTTACCACCAGAAACCTCTGGAAAAGGTTGGTAAACCTTCTGCCCCTGTTTCACCAAAAAATTATGCAACAAACACTTGCTTCAAGTGCAACAAGCCTTGGCAGAAAGGCCATGTTAGTGACAAGAAGATAAATCTTGTAGAACAAACAGAGGAGCATGCTGATGACACAGTGGCACTGAATGATACATCAAGTGATTGTGCCAGAAATATTTCATATGAATCTCAACAAGAAATCTTGATGCTGGAAGAGGATATTCATTATTTAAATACTATTGATATTGATAATAATGCTTTATCTACAGTTGAGGATGCTGAGATCATAAAGAACATTGAGGATAACTCAATTGTTATTGCCCCTCTCAAGGCACCAGTCTTGATTAATGGAACCAGCATTGAAGTTGTTCTGGATTCTGGAGCTGGAGGAAGTGTAGTTTCTGAAAGAGCACTTTCTTCAGTGGATCAAGATTATCAATCAAAACTGATGCCTATCATTTCAGAAAATTGGAGAGGGTATGACTCTGTTTTGTCCCCCATTGGTAAATACAAAGCCACAGTGTTTTTTAAATATAACCATGGTTTTGTAAGAGCTATTTGTGATTTTTTTTCATGAAAAATGAAAACTTAAGCAATTGGTTTATTGTAGGGAATGATATTTTAACCAAATATGGCATAAAATTGGATCCTTCAAACCAATTTTTCACAAAGGGGATGAATGGGAAGAGAAAATTTAAGATTTATTCCTCCAAAAAATTATTAAAACCAGAATTGAACACATGTAATTCTGTGGTTCAATAAAAAGGAAGATCTACAAAAGAAATTCATGCCCTTATGTCTGAAATTGACAATGCCTCTTTTGGAGAACAACTTTCTGGTGAGGATAAAGATTCCATCATTAACTTGATAAAGTCTTTTCCTACGGCCTTTGCTCATTGGTCACATGAACTGGGATTAGCTAAAGAGGAAATGAAACTTTCATTGTCTTGTCCATTAACTGATATACCACCTAGTTTAAAAAATAAGCCTTATCCTGCTTCTCCCTCAAAGAGAAAAGATATTGAAGACAATATCTCTACCCTTTTGAAAATGAATATTATTGAAAAGGTAGTTGAAACACCTAAATATTGTGTTATCTAACCTCTCCTAATTTCTTATGAGAAAGATAAAGCCAGGCTATGTGGTGATTATAGAGCACTAAATACTTATACTGTTGATGATATCTACCCTTTACCTAGAATTAACTCTACACATGCTACTTTACTGGGTGCTAAATATATCAGCTGTTTGGATGGTAACAAGCGATATCACCAGGTACCTTTTGAGAAAAATTCTCAGAATTTTCTGATATTTGCTACTCATATGGGTATTTATAAGTATATTAGGATGCCTTTTGGCCCTAAAAATTCCCCTTCAGTTTTTCAAAAAGTCATGGATAACACATTCCATCAAGAGATAATTGAAGGATGGCTGATGGTTTATATTGATGATATCATTATATTCTCAAAAACATTTGAGGACCATCTGAACCACCTGTGTAAAGTGTTCCAGAAAATGGATGAAATAAATATGACACTTTCTTTTAAGAAATGTAAATTTGGTTTCCATTCTTTAAAAGTTCTTGGTCATGTTGTTTCAGGCTTACAGATAAGTGTTGACCAAAAAAAAGTGGCAGCCATACAACAGGTGAAGGCTCCTTCTACAGTTAGGGAGCTCCAGAGTTTTTTGGGAATGTGTGGATACTATAGACAGTATATTAAAAATTACCAAGTCATAGCTTTACCACTTACCCAATTAACTAGAAAGGATGTTGCTTTTGTCTGGAATAGTGAAAGACAAAGAGCCTTTGACACTATGAAACACTGTTTGATGTCAGCACCAATTCTTGCTTTACTTGACTTTAATCAACCATTTTTTTTGTACACTGATGCCAGTTTCATTGGTCTTGGTGCTTCCCTCCATCAAAAACAAGTGATAAATGATAAAGTATCAGAAGTAGTAATTTGTTATATTTCAAGAACCTTGAGAAATAGTGAATTGAAATATGGTGCTACTCAATTGGAATGTTTAGCTGTAGTGTGGGCTCTAGAGAAGCTACATTATTACCTAGATGACAAGAAATTTGAACTTTTAACTGACTGCAGTGCAGTTAAATCCCTTTTAAACTTGAAAACACCTAACAGACATATGTTTAGATGGCAGTTGGCTGTTCAAGAATACAGAGGAAGAATGACAATAATTCATAGGGTTGGTATTGTTCACTCAAATGTGGATATGTTATCAAGGTTACCTTTACAAAATGATGACTCTAATCCTGCTTATGATCCTCAGGATTAAATTATTCATATACATGGGATATATGTGGTTTATTTGGAAGAAGAGCTATTACAGCTTATACTGGATGCATATGATAAGGACACTGACTTGAAAAAGTTATGCACTATATTAAATGATCCAAAGAATGCTTCAATACAAGCATTAATTAAAACCCTTCCACCAAAGTACCAGAAAGCTTTGGAAAAAGGTAAATTTTCTATAGATGAAGGATATCTATATTATAGGAGGAAGTTGAGTAATGTTATTGTTATTCCTCCTTCTATGAGAGAAATCATCTTGAAAATTTGTCATGATGACATATTGGCTGGACATTTTGATCTTGAAAAAACAATGATCAGAATTAAGAACACTGCTTGGTGGGTTAATATGTCTGAAGACACAAAATTATATGTTGAATCTTGTGATTCTTGCCAAAAATCAAAAAGATTGACTGGTAAAAGAGCAGGATTAATGCAACATATTGAACCTCCTGATGCACCATGGCAGATAATAAACATGGATTTTGTAACAGGATTACCTATTGCTGAAAAAGACAGTTATAACTCTTGTTGGGTTATTGTGGACAGATTCACTAAAATGTGTAAATTTATCCCTACCCACAAGGATGTTTCCACTAAAGAATTAGCTTTCTTATGGTGGTCTCATATGTTTAATACTGCTGGTTTTCCTAAAGCCATAATCTCTGACAGAGACCCTAAATTTACTTCTGAATTTTGGATGTCTCTGATGGATGTTTGTGGTTGTGATCTGAAACTTTCTACTGCCCATCATCCACAGACTGATGGCTTAGCTGAAAGAATGATTCAGACTTTAGAGGACATGATAAGAAGGTATTGTGACTTTGGCCTTGAGTATAAAGATAATGAGAGATTTACTCATGATTGGGTTACTTTACTTCCTGGGTTGGAATTTACTTATAACAGCACTGTTCATTCTGTTACTCAAAGAAAGCCTTTTGAGCTCTGGCTTGGATATGTTCCAAACACTCCTGCCCAAATTCTCAATAACAAAATACCTAAATTGGATATACATCCTGGTGTAAAGTCTTTTCTTCAAATGCAACAACTTTGCAGAAATCATGCTCAACAATGTATTGAAAAATCATTTGAATATGAGAAGAAGAGATGAGACAAATCCCTTAAAGAATACACTTTTATAAAGGGTGATGAAGTGTTGATTTCTACAGTCCACTTTAACTTACTAGGTAATAACAAATTGAAAGATCCATTTGTTGGTCCATTTGTTGACAGAAAAATGATTGGAGATAATGCAGTTGAGGTTATTTTGTATTCTCCGTATGACAGAAAAGATCCTGTTTTTCCAATATCTCTTCTGAAACCTTACACATCCAATAGTGATTTATTTCCAAAGAGGAGGGGAAGACCAAAGAAAACCCCAAATGAAATCACTGAAACAGAAGAAATTGATAAATTCTAAATATCAGAATAGTCACTGCTGAAAAAGGTACAGAATACTTATTGAGATTCAAGAATAAATCATCTGAATATGATTCTTGGATACCTGGGAAGTAGATATCTAATCTTCCTACTCTATTAAAAAAGTATAAAAAGAAAAAATTATAGCATTTATTTTTTTTTTTTTTTTAGAGTGAGGAAGTGTCAACCAGGCTACTAGACTTACCCGGTAAAATAATTAATTATTTTACTGAGATGAAGCCACACCCCTTCTTCTTACTAACAATTAATTATTTACTTATATATTACTTACAACTAACTAGTTAAGTATATTAAGTAGTATAAATAATTAATGTAAGTAAATGTCCCATATATTTTTACTCCCTAAACACCGTCCTCAATAATGCAGTTAAATGGGAATAAAGATTAATAATAAAATTATAATTTAAAAAACCTTAAAATTATTATATTACTTAACTGAGAGATCTAGATTTCTGTGAAGTCAATATAATTAACAAAATTACATTGTATTAATTGTGACATTCCAAGGGAACTCATGCTTTATTACAAATAAACATAATGCCTTGTTGACATACCAATTAATCTATCTTTTCTTTTATATTATATATATACCCCTATTAGTCAGATTTTTTCTCACACCCTTGTAATATATGTTGCAATTTTCATATCTTTCTGTCCCTCAGGTTTTCTTATAAAAGTCCCTCACATTTGTACCTTTCAAAGTCATTCCTTACTTACTATTTTACATTTACAAAAAATCAATTATATCAATTATTTCTATACTTTATAACATTAGTATTTACATCAACGTAATTTTAAGCTATAAATTATATTAATATTTAAAACCACCTCTTATAATTTGAGTAAAACAATCAAATAGATTAAGAAATACGTACCTTGTTTTTTAGAGTCCATTAAAACCCCAAAAATCCTTGTATAACCCTTGAATAAATCTTCTAGACCAAAGGACCCCTTGACAGTCCTACTACTTATTGATAAATTATTTAGTGATTGAACCTCAGGGGAAGACTAATAAAAGAGTTATTCTCAAATAAAACTCACAATACTTGGATTTATATGTGGGCTAGTGGTGGAAAATAGATAAATATAATATAGTTATAGCTTATATAAAGATAAAATCAATTTATAAATGCTTTATAATATATTTCTAAATGATAATAATTGTGTTGTAGTGTTTAATTGATTTGTAGTAAGTAAGTGATGTCTTATAACCCATCAAATCCCACCTTACTTATACCAAAATCCACTGGAGTGCACAGACCTTCAATCCAGATGATGTCACTGCTATCCCCGGCAATTACAGCACTGTGAGGGCCCATCACCTCCCCATGGCATCCACTTCAAGCAGATTCAACACCCAGATCTCCAGTAAGGACCCTCCATCACAATTAATGATACCACAGACCCATACCATAAATAGAAAATCCAGATAAAAGCAGATACCATAAAGAAACAGGTAAAATAACTCATCCAAAGAGAATATAATGAAACCCAAAGCATCTAAAAAAACCAAATTAACTGTCCAAGCCCCCAATAACATCCCCAAGCATCCATATTAACCCAGTAATGATATCCCAACCCATAAATCTGTGAAAATCCATCCAAGGAAGCAGATTAAGCTGTCCAAACTGAGTATATGCGCCTGAAATAGGTGTATATGCTTTTTTAGGCGTTTTGAGTCCACTTAATATGTCCATATGACCTAAAAAAAGCAGAAAAACAAAGTTTATAGGCTATTAAGAGGTTAAAACCCACTTATAGACCTAAATATACATAATATACTACATATTTCACTAAATATGAGGTTTATGTATACATATAAGCTTATGCATGTCTATAATTACCTAATATCATTTGAGATAAGTATATTATGACTCCATTAACACCTTAATAATTATTATTAGGCTATGGATAATCTACTTAAACTACCATAAGTAATATAATAGTGTAATAATTATATATATAAGTGTTTTTAATCTTATCTTTAAGATATAGGCTTAATGTAATTAAGGTTATCTTATTTTAAGAATAAGAAATACTCAGTCCTGGGGATACCTAGGCTGACACTCCCTCACCCCAAAAAAATAATAAAAAAAAGTTAAGACATTTTAATTAATAAGTAAGGAGTGAATAGAAAAATAATTTTTAAAATTTCTATTATACATATACTGAAAAAACAGTATTATTTGGATTTAAATTTTTTCAAGAGATTTTTAAGATCAGAGATTTCATTTTCTTGAATCCACTGGTCATATTCACTTAGTTTATTTTTAAATCTTAATAGATACTCAACTCCCTTTTCTTTGTAAGGTGTCTCTTTTTAAGTATCTTTTCAATTTCTGCCTTTTCAACTATTTCTTCAGATTGCTGTTTATGCCTTCCTGATCTTTTTGGAAATAGTGCAGTTTAATTAGAATGGTATGGTTTTATAAGAGAAATAGGAAATACTGGATGTCTTCTATCATATGGTGCATATAGAATTCCCTCAACAGCATTGTTACCAACCATCTTTTTCACTACAAATGGTCCAATGAATGGATCCTTCAATTTAACATTACCATTTAAATTAAAATGTAGTGTAGAAATAATGACTTCATCACCCTCTTTGAACATTTTTTCTTTATGGGCTTTATCCCATCTTTTCTTCTCATACTCAAATGCCTTATTTATACATTCTTGAGCATGTTTTCTGCATAATTCTTGCATTTGAAGAAAAGACTTTGTACCTGGATGGATATCCAATCTAGGTAATTTATTCAGAGTTTTAGCAGGGGTATTAGGTACATAACCCAACCATAACTCAAATAGATTTTTGCCAGTGACAGAATGTACTGTACTATTGTATGCAAATTCTAAACCTGGGATAAGGTTTACCCAATCATGCGTGAATTTTTCATTGTCTTTAAAGTTAAGACCGAAATCACAATATCTTCTTATCATATCTTCTAAAATTTGTATCATTCTTTCTGCTAACCCATCAGTTTGTGGATGGTGTGCTGTAGAAAGTTTTAATTGACACCCTGAAACATCCATAAGTGATGTCCAGAACTCAGAAGTAAATTTAAGATTTCTGTCTGAAATTATTGCTTTCGGGAAACCTGCTATATTTAAAATTTGTGTACACCATAAAAAAGCTAAGTCCTTTGAAGAAACCTCTTTGTGAGTAGGACTAAATTTACACATTTTTGTAAATCTATCTACAATCACCCAGTAGGAGTTATAACTCTTGTGCCCTGCTATTGGAAAACCTGTTACAAAGTCTATGTTAATTATTTCCCATGGAGCTTTTGGTTGCTTAATTTGTTGTAATAAACCAGCTCTTTTGCCTGTTAATCTTTTAGATTTTTGACAAGAATCACACGTCTCAACATATTTTTGAACATCATCAGACATGTTAATCCACCAAGCTGTATTTTTACTCTTGTTAATGTTTTATGGAAGTCAAAATGACCTTCTAATATATCATCATGACATATACTTAACATTAACTCCTTCATTGAAGGGGGAATTACAATTACATTACTTAATTTTCTCTGTAATATATAAAACCATCCTCAATGGAAAATTTTCCTTTTTCTAATGCTTCCTTATACTTATTTGGTAATTTTTTTATTAAAACATTCATTGAAGCATTAGATTGATCATTTATTATTGTAGTAAGTTTACTAAAGTCAGGATCTGAATCATAATTATCAAGAATTGATTGCATAAATTCATCCTCAAGATCTACAATATAAATGCCATAAATGTTAATAATCTCTGACTCATGAACATAAGCAGGATTATCATCATTATTAGGCGGAGGTACTCTAGATAACAAATCTACATTAGAGTGTAAGGTTACTGCTCTATGTGTAATAGTCATCTGTCCTCTGTATTCTTGTACAGCTAATTGCCATCTAAACATGTGTCTATTAGGAGCTTTCATGTTTAGGAGTGACTTAACTGCACTACAGTCAGTTATTAACTCAAATTTTTGGTCTTCAAGGTAATAATGTAGCTTTTCAAGAGCCCATACTACAGCCAAACATTCAAGTTGATTAGCACCATATATCAATTCACTACTTCTCAGAGTACGTGAAATATAGCAAATTAATACATCTGACATTTTCCCTTCAATAAGTTGTTTTTGATGCAAAGCAGCACCCAGGCCAATAAAACTTGCATCTGTATACAATACAAAAGGCAATAGGAAATCTGGTAGTCCCAAGATAGGAGCTGTCATCAAACATTCTTTTAACTTATCAAAATCCTGTTGTCTTTCATTATTCCAAATGAAAGCCTATGATTTCTTTATCAGTGTGGTCAATGGTGCAGCAATTAATTGGTATTTTTTAATATATTGTCTATAATAACCACACATACCAAGAAAAGATTTTACATCCTTTACATTTTGAAGAATTCCAATATTCTTTATTGCAGCCACCTTTTTTTGGTCTAAACATATTTGTAAGCCAGATACAATATGACCAAGCACTTTTAAAGACTCAAACCCAAATTTACATTTTTTCAATGCAAGGGTCATTTTTATTTCATCTATTTTCTGAAATACCTTCTTTAAATGGATTAATTGTTCATCAAATGTTTCAGAGAACACTATGAGGTCATCAATGTATACCATTAACCATCCCTCAATCTTTTCATTATTAAATTTTATATCCATTAACTTCTGAAATACTGATAGAGAATTTTTTGGTCCAAATGGAATTCTGACATATTTATATATTCCCATATGTGTTGTTATCAACAAAAAGTTCTGTGAAATCTTTTCTACAGGAATTTGATGGTACCCTTTATTTCCATCTAGGCAACTTATATACTTAGCACCTTTAAGGGTAGCATGTATAGAGGCAATCCTTGGCAAGGGATAAATATCATCTACTGTAAATGTATTTAATGCTCTATAATCACCGCACAGTCTTGCTTTATCTTGTTCATAAGAAATTATCACTGGTGATATTACACAATATTTTGGTGTAGTTTCAACCTTCTCAAGAATGTTCATTTTTAATAACATCATAATATTATACTCAATGTCTTTCCTCTTCATTGGTGAAGCAGGGTATGGTTTTTTTTAAGACTAGCAGTAATATTATCCATATCACAGGTTAAACTAATTTTCATCTCATGATCTTTTAAAAGGCCAAGTTCATTGGTCCCATGTGCAAAAGCCATTGGAATTGCTTTAATTAAGTCCAAAATATTATTTTTCTCACCTTCACTTATCTGAGTCCCAAATGATGCTTTTGAAATTTATGTTTCCAGAAGTTCCATCTCATTGAATTCTCTTCCTTTGCATGGAATATTTATCACCGACTCAATGTGTAAGACTGTGTTAAAGGAATTTATTTTAAATTTCCTTTTACCATTCATGCCAATTGTAAAATTGTTATTAGAAGGGTCTAATTTCACACCAAACTTAGTCAGAATATCATTTCCAATGATAAAACAGTTAGTACAGTTAGTATTATCCATTACTACAAAGTCACAAGTTACTCTTACATAACCATGTTGATGTTTAAAGAAAACAGCAGCTTTGTATCTACCAATGGGGTGTAGTACTGATCCAAAACCTCTCCAATTTTTACTTTGAAATGGTTCAAGCTTTGAATTATATTCACTATCAATTTTCTTTAATGTACTAGTAGAAACAACAGAGCCAGCAGCTCCTGTGTCCATTACTATATTAAAGTTTTCACCAGAAATGATAGCTGGAACCGTAATAGGTGTCATCCTTAAGTTATCAGCTTGTATATCCTTAATGATTTCAGCATCCTCAAAATTCATTAAAGATTCATTTAAGTCCATATTTAATATTGGATTTTCAAAGATGGACAAATCATCTTCCAACATACAGACTTCATTTTCATCACTATATGAGATATTGCTGTCATAATCACTTGAATCTTTACTCTTTTCTGTTTCAATTTCAGATTCATGTTGATTTTCAACAATATTTATGTTTTTCTCACATTTGTGACCTTTAAACCAAGGCTTATTACACTTATAACAAGTATTAGTTTCATACTTTTTAGGTACAACATGTGCAGTAGGTTTCTTCTGCTTCTCCTGAAGTGTATTTATATTCTTATTTTTAACAGGTTCAATATTTTGTTTTTAAGTGGTATACCTTGCTTCATACTTATGGCTTAACAATATTTCATTACAAATATTAATAAAGTCAGAATATTCAGTAACATTAATTGTTCTAGCTACAACAATGGCTGACAGATATAGGTAATTTATATATTATCTTATCTTTCCATAAGTGAAAGTCCATGTTTGGCTCAATGGCTTTTAATACTTTATTTAAATTCACTAAAAATACCATAGGTTTGTCACCATTCAATGGATTGTACCTAGTTTTATCATATAGTCTCTGCTGAGTGAGCCTGAACTTAGAACCTCCAAATTGTTTTTCAATTATTTATTTCTATTCATCCCAAGAGTAATATTTACCCTCACTTAATACAGCTTCAAACCATAATAAAGCAAAATCCTTAAATAAATAAATTAATTTTGATTTTATTTCTTCATCTGGCTACTTATATGAGAGTTTTAAGTTGTCAATTCTTTGAATAAAATGTTGCCAATCAGAGTTTGCTTCCCCATCATAAGTTGGGTACTGATCTATCTTAGGCCAGTTCTTCTTATTGGATTTTGTTTCACTAACCTTAGGTAGATTCAATAACTCATTTACTCTTGATAAATGATCTTGTATCTCCTCCTGCACAAATTTGTGACTTACATTTGTTTTCTCAGATTTGACACTACCACCAAATGGTTTTAATTGTGGTGGTATGGGGAATGATTGAGATTCATTTTTGCCAATGAAAGGATTATTATTATACTGAGTATACTTATGATTATCCTGATTCATTAGTAGATTGAAAGTTTCAATCTCAACTTGAGTCAATATTTGTAGCAGATCAGAGACACTCTGATTTTTCTGGGAAAAATATAACTTTGTTCTTGATTCAGTTTCCAATAAATGTGCTTCATACAACTTTTCTAACTTACAGAATTTGTTTGAAAGTTCACTATATTTATTACTCAATGAATTGTACTTAAGACTTAAAGACAGATGTTCATTCTCTAATTCTTATTTCTTGTTTCCAGTTGAGAAATATTCAATGTTAAGGACAAAATTGTATCATTTGTGAG
This sequence comes from Hemileia vastatrix, assembly GCA_030280995.1. Lineage (NCBI taxonomy): Eukaryota > Fungi > Basidiomycota > Pucciniomycetes > Pucciniales > Zaghouaniaceae > Hemileia > Hemileia vastatrix. Next base: position 19,871,680 of record JASXTE010000005.1, on the reverse strand, counting down.
CTTAACTGTCTGTTCCTCACAATCAGTCATTCTAGTCCACAATGCTAAAACAATTCTATAGACAGTTGGGTTATTGTTAAAATACTCCATGTCTTCCTTCTCAATTCTCTCACTATCTTTTGAATTTCTCATCTCACTAGTAAGTGGTGGCAACTGAGTATTAACTGTATTATTATTATAAATAGTACTGTTGTTATTGACAAAAGATAAGTCAGGTGTATCTACATCAAAACCTAATTTTCTCAAGTCCTCCTCAATTCTCTGTACAGATTTAAAATCAATAATATTACCTATATTGTAATCATCAGTATTGTGTTCAATCTGAGAGGGTAATCTACTTACCATGGGATAGGTGCCAGTCCTGATTTTTGGCGTTTTTGCTTTCCTTTGTAGGGGTGAGCTGAGGAAGTCTGATGAGGAGGAGGATCCCTGTTGCAGTTGTGACTGGACCATTGCTGATGGAACCAATCCCACTTCCATTTCTCTACCAGAATTTTTTTCTGGGAGTGATGTGACCCTCCTTGGGTAAGGGGTTGTTGGCTTGGCTGGCCTACCTTTAGCTCTGCCAAGTTTTGATTCATCTGCTGGAAACCTGCCTTGCAGTTGTTTTGCAACTGCTCTACTTCCTTTAGCATGAGAGACTTTGATTCCTCCAACTTCAGGACCTGTTTTGCAAGATGGGAAAGTTAATCCTGCAGAGGAGGAGAAGTCTTTTTTATTGTAATCTTTTTTAAGAGGGTGTCCTTTTCCTCTATGCTCATTTGCTCTGGTTGGGGGTATGATTGACCCTCCACGGTAATGTCCCGGAGCAATGTTTTTATTAGCTTTAGACCTGGTATTATAAGCAGGATTTTCACTTACATTGTCCTGGTGAGCACTCATATTGACTAGAATAACAATTTTTTACATCTACAAAAGGGAAAACCTATATGGTAATTAGTAGACAAAAATTATTAGCAATACAATTTTTAATAAAAGCACTGGAGCTTACCCTGAATTTATATCTTTATTTATTTAAATAAAATATAAGAAAAATTCGAAAAAATCTGTTAAAAATAAAAAAATAAGTTTAACTAGATCTTTATAAGAATGAATAACTAGCTTACCAAGCTTTAACCATATACCAATTTAATTGGGTGTTATATTGGTGACCAAATACCAAGTGAAATTGGGTTTATATTGGGTACAGTTACTACTGTAAATACCTAATTTTCATTATAAAAAATTAGTACAATTATTAAAAGGGTTCTTTTCCGCAATAACTGAGTTATGATGACCCACTAATGTGCAGCAGACACGAAAATTTGATTTTTTTGAGCTATACTAGAGTAAAAATCACGTCCTAACGCTTATACTAAATAATCAATAATAATCAAGGAAAGACCCCCAATTGTCAGTGCATGCTAGTATCTAAGTATGATTTAATAGTAAATATTAATTTTCCTACAACTTATTGATAAATTATTTAGTGATTAAACCTCAGGGGAAGACTAATAAAATAGTTATTCTTAAATAAAACTCACAATACTTGTATTTATATGCATGCTAGTACTGAAAATAGATAAATATAATATAGTTATAGCTTATATAAAGATAAAATCAATTTATAAATGCTTTATAATATATTTCTAAATGATAATAATTGTGTTGTAGTGTTTAATTGATTTGTAGCAAGTAAGTGATGTCTTATAACCCATCAAATCCCACCTTACTTATACCAAAATCCACTGGAGTGCACAGACCTTCAATCCAGATGATGTCACTGCTATCCCCGGAAATTACAGCACTGTGAGGGCCCATCACCTCCCCATGGCGTCAACTTCAAGCAGATTCAACACCCAGACCTGCAGTAAGGACCCTCCATCAAAATTAATGATACCACAAACCAATACCATAAATACAATAAACAGATAAAAGCAGATACCATAAAGAAACAGGTAAAATAACTCATCCAAAGAGAATATAATGAAACCCAAAGCATCTAAAGGAACCAAATTAACTGTCAAAGCCCCCAATAACATCCCCAAGCATCCATATTAACCCAGTAATGATCTCCCAACCCATAAATCCGTGAAAATCCATCTAAGGAAGCAGATTAAGTTGTCCAAACTGAGTATATGCACCTGAAATAGGTGTATATGCTTTTGTAGGTGTTTTGAGTCCACTGAATACGTCCATATGACATAAAATAAGCAGAAAAACAAAGGTTATAGGCTATTAAGATATTAAAACCCACTTATAGACCTTAATATACATAATATACTACATATTTCACTAAATATGAGGTTTATGTATACATATAAGCTTATGTATGTCTATAATTACTTGATATCATTTAAGATAAGAATATTATGACTCCATTAACACCTTAATAGTTATTATTAGGCTATGGATAATCTATTTAAACTACCATAAGTAATATAATAGTGTTATAATTATATATATAAGTGTTTTTAATCTTATCTTTAAGATATAAGCTTAATTTAATTAAGGTTATCTTATTTTAAGCATAAGAAATAATAAGTCCTGGGGATACCTAGGCTGAAAGTAACAGTCTCTGATTTTCTGTAGCAAGTAAATCTCACCTGGTGTTTCTCAAAGGGACAGGGGTTTTTCTCTCCAGTTTTACTCCAACTCCCTTGGTCAAGGCCTATAGCTAGTACTATAGAATTTTCTACAATGTGTACTTTCTTTATTTTGAAAGAAGACAAGATATAAATATGGGTCATAGATTTCTGTAATCTTTTCTCATCTGTCTGTTTTCTTTTACCATCTATAGTACACAAAGCTCATTTCTACATTATTAAACATGTTAGAGGGCCATTTTATCAGCTCCAGGTTGTCTTGAGAATATACAAGACATACTTATGCTCTATAAAGTCTTTCACATTTTCAATACCAGAATAATAGCTTTACAACTGAACTATCAATCAAATGGACAGTGACAGTATCCAAGAATTCATAAAAGCATTAGAGAGTAATAATGATAAAATCCTGTGAGACACTAACTATCAAATCTGGTCAATTCATATGAAGAGTCTGATTCATGAAAATGATCTCTGGGATGTTACTGAGAATGAATTAATAATTAGTACAACCACAAAAGTGGACAGCACTTCTTTAACTACCCCAAGTACCAGCAAGATCAAGAAGTGACAAAAATTAAACATTAAGGCATACTCACTCATAATTTTCCATGTTTACCATGACAACCCAATTCTAATGGGGCAAGATAGTCTATGTGGTTAGATCATTTCCTGGAGGGCCACTAGTTACTCAGCTTGACTTTTTTGTCACAGGTTCAAATCCTTGCTGCCTCACCCCTTTTAACCACACCTTCTTTGTCCATGGTTGGCAGACTCTTTTTCATGCTGGTGTCAATGTCTTGTTTTCCCAATGATACCTCTATTCTCCCTCAGAAACCTACAGTGGATGGAGATGTGTGTGAAGGCTGGAGAACCCACCCCACCTTGTCAAACACCCCACCTTACCATCCCCCCATTATCTGGAAAATAGTGTCTGTTCATTCATCTTGGTCAGCTGTGGAATTCCACTCCCCTTACATTCTTGAAAACCCTGCCCATCAAACCACAACCCCTCAAGGATTAACCCCCACCCTTCCCCCTATGGAAATCACATCTGTGTCCTCAAAGGCACCTAGCTCCCCCTTTTATCCTGTTAATTTCCCAGATAACTTACCCACTATGTTCATTACTCCTCACATGTACCTAGCCTATTAATTTTACAACTCCTTCATGCCCCTAGCTGGGTGAGATTGTAAGAAATTAAAAAAACACAATGCCAATCTGTGACAACCTGCAAAAAACCTGGACTAAGCTGAAAGAGAAACACACTGATGTCAACTCATTCAATGAAGCAGCTGCTTTACAAAGTCTCATTGAACTTTAATTTACTACAGACCTCAAAACGTTCATCTCTGATATTTAAAAAGTCCTTCAAAACCTAACCAATGCCAAGATAAGCTATGAAGGTGATATTATGGCTACTTAAATCTTGATGAAGTTTCTGGAAAAGTATTCACCCACATCCCAAAATATTCTGTCCTCTTGAAATGTCAACATGAAGAATGTTCTAGCTGTTCTTGAGCAATACAGAAAGTTCAATAAACTTCAGAAAAAAAAGATGAGAAGTGTACCTCCTGCAATAAAATCAGACATCTTGAAACTGAGTTTTGGTAAAAGGTTAGAAAACCTGACTGGGTAGAGTTGAGGAATCAATGGAAAAATTAAATGGTTGAAAAGAATAAAAAGGAAAGTACAATGATAGCCTATAACCAGTATGTACTCACCCTATCTCCTCACCATGTCAATAGTCTAAAACTAATTCTTGATTCAGGAGCCACGTCTTCAATGATTAGGAATAATTCTCACTTCATGAAATATCAAAGCATGAATCTTAACATCAGTAAGGGAAATAAGGATACTAAATGTATAGGAAAGGGAAAAGTAACTTTAGCTGAATGAAATTTTTCTATATCCTTTATTTCTCTCCATATACCTAATCTACCTTATGATCTATTATCAATGAATGATTTTTGGAGAAGAAATTTTCAAATCTCTTACTTTAAAAACCCTGAAAAATTCCAGATCAGTAATAAAAGTGTTAAGTTTAATGGAGATGTTGAGAATAAATTATGTAAGCTGAGTTGAAGGTTTACCAAGATGGAGTCAGAATTTTTCTGTTCACTATGCACATGGCCCAACAGGCATGTCATCCAAACTCTACCTACACAATATCATCTGTAGATCAGTAAATCCTAAATGAAGAATTCTTCTGTGAAGTATGTGAGATGACAAAAGAAAAAAAATTCCATTAAAGGGACATCTTCCTGCTCCTGAGAAACTGCTTCAAGTAATCCATTCAGATTTGAGTGGCTGAATAAGTCCACCTTCTATTTGTGGATATGAATATTATATGAAGATCACAGATGGACTCACCTCATCAAGAGTAGTGTACTTGTTGAAACATAAAGATCAAGCACTAGAAAAGCTTATTTAATTAAAGGATAAGTTTGAAAATATCTGTGAATCAAAAATCAAAACAATTGTTACTGATGGAGGTAGAGAATACTGTTCTAAATATCTTGAGAATTATCTGAAGGGGCACAGAATCACCCACCAAGTAACAGTGCCCTACACACCTGAGAAAAATCCAATAAGCAAATGAGGTAATCAAATCACTACTGAGAAATCCAGAAAAGTGTTTTATCAGTCAGGATTACCCTTGAGCTACTGGGGAGAGGCAGTAAATACTACTGTATATCTAGAATATTGTACAGTCAGAAAAAGCAGCTAATATGAAGTCTCTGTATGAAGCACTCACTGGGAAGAAGCCTAAACTCAATCATCTTCATACTTTTGGTTGTCTTGCCATTTCTAATATACCTAAACAGCTCAGAAAAAAAAAATTTTGCCCACTGGATTTAAGAGTATTACACTTGGTGACTCTGAAGGAAACAAAAATTATCAAATTCTGAATATAGAGACCAAAAAAACTCTTATAACTCACAATGCAGTGTTCAATGAAAATATTTTTACCATTAAAACTAGTCTAATTCCATTAAACTTGTTTTCCATAATTGACATCAACAAATCAACTGAAAAAATTACCTGTAGTGAAAATGATGATAATATGTACTTTCATGCTGAAGAAGAGCAACTAATCGAAGACTCAAATGAGCTGGCTCCAACAAGAAGTCTTACTCTTTGTTTGGGTGCACAACCTGTAGAGACTCAAGATGTCTCATGTGATGGTCCAACTCTCAGATCACATACTCATAATCTTATTGCACAACTGGAAGGAAATCATAATGCACTCATCAACTTTGTTAATCAACAGTCAGGTGACCCAAACAGTTACAAAAGGGCCATGAACAGCACTCAAAGATAAAATTGGTCAGGAGCCATAAGAGAGGAGTTGTATTTTTTGCATGAGAACCATGTCTGGTGTACAGTTTCAAACTATAAGCAGTAAGTCCTTCCAATATGCTGGGTTTTTTAAAAAAAATATGATGAAAATGGAGTTCTCAATAAGTATAAAGCTCAATTAGTAATAAAATGATACTTGATGAGAGAAGGTATTGATTATAATGAGACATTTTCAACAACTGAAAGAATGGCCACCCTTTGCATAATATTTGCAATTTCAGCAATTGAAGGTCTTCATATCCACCAGCTTGACATAAAAACTGAATTCTTGAAAAGTACATTAGATAAAGATATTTTCATTGCGCCACCTGAGGGTTTCACTGAATGGTTAGAAAAACCAAATTTGAACTCCATCATGAAATTGAAAGTCTGAACAGCAGGAAACTAATCCTAAAGGTAAAAAGAGCATGGTATGGACTGAAGCAAGCACCCTAAGCCTGGTATCAAGAAGTATCAAGATGGTTCCAAAAACACAAGTTTAAGGTCAGCAACAGTGATCTGTTCCAGTTTATCAGAAAGTAGTCTGAAAACAATTACTTGTATTTATTTGTCTAGGTTAATGATATGGAAATTGTTGTACATGGAGCACATCAACTCTATTCTGAACTTAAAAAGGATTTCAAGGTACAGCTAGCTCTAAAATTCTGTGTGTGAAATGCCAAAAAATTGTGAATTTTTCTAAAAATTTTACACTCACCACATAATATGGGGGGTGGACTTGCTAGCAAGTCTGCAACCTTGAACCTAAATTCATATCTAATTGAGTACACATTGAGGTAGTGATGAAACAATAAGGAATAAAGTGTGAAAATACATTGAATCTCTGATAAAGCTAGCTTGATTATTTATTGAAGACATGTGAACATTTTTTGAAACAATTTTGAAGCATAAAAAACACAATTTTGTAATGGTATGTTGAAATCAGCCCTCCCCACAGCTAAGCCAGTCTGGAAAGCTACAAAATTTTTAAAATAATTTTATGATTTTTTGCATGTAAGAATAGACACACCCCAATTTAAACTGAAAGAAAATTGATCTTAAATGTTCAAATAATTATACTTAATTGCTAATATATTGTGAAATTATAAGGCACTATAGTAAATCATTCAAGAAAAATATTTTGGGAATTAATATCTTCCATTAAATTTCCCCAGTAAGAATTTGCAACAAAAATTTAATTCTAATTATTAAAAAAGATTTTATTAACCATTATTAATATTTATAATAACTTAAAAATGTAAAACACTTATAAAAATGAAGGGAATAATACTTTTGTGTTAGAATTAAGCTCTAATAGGGGGTATCAATGTTAACCAATCCGCAATTAAATTAATTTCTGATAAAAATCATTATACCCCAATTATCTTCTGCAATTATTTTCCCTAATAATTGGGTTGTTAGACCTTTTACATGTCAATTTTCACCTCTATCTGAAATATTTATGCTCAATTTTTCATAACCACATCTTGGACAACTTTCTGGATGTGCCAGCCTCCCTACCTTGCTACGCACTTCCATCCTGTCTATTCATTCTATCAATTAAGAACCCCTCCCCATCTCATCTGTTTGTTTCTTCTCCTTTTCATCTTCAAATATCTTAACATGCCTTTTTGTCATAGATCTTCTCAAAGGCATCCTTCCCCAGTTGTTCTTCAAATCCCATTACTACCTCTTTCCCTGACTCAGCTGAGAAATCAAAGACCGTTCAGCTAAAAAAAGATGATCATCTCATACTTATCAACTGGATGAAAATTAAAACTAATTATTATTCTTGTTTTGGTACTGATAATGCAACTAAAATAGGATGGCCCCCTGCAACAAAATTCAATGGATATCTTGTAAAAGCAAATGAATTACAAAATAAGACAAAGGGAAGGATTGTTCTTTTGCCTAAAAATATGTCTGAACACTTCAAGAACTATCAAGCCAAATACAAGAAGGCTAAGAATCTTTCATCTTTCACTGGTTTTGGTATGAAATTGAATTCTTAGTTAAAATGTTTTATGACTAGTTTTTTTTATTTCATACATATTTCATTACAATTTTTTTAGAAAGTTTTATTGATAGAATTCATTAAAGCTAATAAGTCTGTTGAGGAAATTGACCACTTAATGAAAATTTTTAATGACTAGTTTTTTTTATTCTTTTGTTCATATTTCATTCAAATTTTTTCAAGTCAAAAATTTTACACATCTTATTTGAAAATTTGGAGATACCCCTCCCCCTGCAATTTACTCTGGGATGGGGTAAGTATTACCAAATTTTCATTTTATTTCATAAATAATTTAAGAAATCAATTAAAAAAGATAATTAAACAAGTAAAGGAATCCCAAATACTATCTTCCAATTATTTCAAGAGTAATATTAAAATAATGGTATTATGAACTCATTCATAGAATATAGTTGAATGAAAATCTTTATAGAGCACAAGGGCTTGATGGTACAATACATAAATTGATTGATTATCTTTAATAACTATTAAATTAAAAATTTAAGAAAAAAAATAAAAATTTAGAAATACTTTAATTACCGTATTTGGAGCCCCCCCTAATGTTTTAGTAAACATTGATCCCTCACCCCTTACCTTACTTACCTAGTTTATCAAACTTTGCTTGATCTGAAAAGAAAATCAAAAATGAGTAAACTTATCAGAAAATTCCAATCCAGGAGGGGCCTTAGTAGTTTGATGATTATCTCTTGAAGAATTCCAAATTGCTTCCATAATCCCATTTCCTAAAACAAAGTGCATGATACATTTATGATATGGAAATTATAGTCCATGGCCTTTGATTTTAGCAGGTGAAGGGATTGGTCTTCAAGTAATAGGATCAATATAACAGAAAAGCCAAAAAGTATGCATATTAGAATAAGTCTTTCAACATGGCTCTGGCTATGAAATCCTCCATAGTTTATGATAACAATAAAATAAAAGATATAATCATTACTGATTTCATCCCATCCCATTTCTGTCCTATTGGGAAGTCCAGCTTTCTTGTCCAGTCTATGATTATATTGAAATGCACAAATATATAATGTTTTAAGCAATTGGCCAAGAAATAATTGAGTGATCTTAAGCTTTGAGAGACAAAATTATAGATAATCATCAGATAAGAGTTTCAGAAACCTTATTTTCTAATTATGCAATATAAAAACACAAAATAAATTAAATGATATTTGGAAAAAAAGGCTCAACTTTAAAGGTTAATATCTCAGGAAAAACTGAACCAAATTCAAATCCATTTATGGGAAATATAATATAGGCTTCAGGAGAGTCTTCGGTTTAAGGAAATGTGATTTAAAAAAACCTAACCCTAATTTTTTACATAAAAAATGAAATAAAAAAATTTAAATTGAGAAAAAAATACTCATCTTTAGGGTCAATATCTCAGCAACCACTGGACCAAATTCAAATCTGTTTATGGGAAATGAAAGGTAACCTTCAGTAGAGTTTTCAGTAGAAAGGATATTAGATTTGAATAAGACTAACCCTAATTCTGAGTCTTATTTTCAAAATTTTACAAAAACTTGAAAAGTGGTAATGGAGATGAAAACAAAAGGAGTTTAATAACTTTAGTGTTATCCAGATAAGAGTTATACATATATTTAAGTATAAAATTTTCATAGAAGGAATGAGATATCATATAGGCATGAAAAAAAGGAGATGAAACTTACCTTGATTGAAAAGTAGGAAAAATAGAGTGAGAAAGATTGATGTTGGAATTGAGGGGAAATTGAATATGGAGTAAGTGAAATACATAACGATTGAGCAATGTATGTGTTTTAATGACATGGAACCAAAAAACAGTGAAATAGGGGAAAGGGGGGATAATGACCATGCCAAGGAGGGATGAAGAGTAGGATGATGGAGCTAAAAAAGAAAGTAAGAGGGAGAGAAAAACATTTTAATTTTTCCATTAAAATCAAAAATAACCACTTACAAAAAAATTTTAAATACAAAAAAGAAAAAAAATAGAAAAAAAACAAAAAAATTATAATTAGCAATCAAAATATCAAAAAGAATGAATAAAATGACTTACCTGGAGAGATGAGATGAGAAAATAAATGAAACCAAATTGTTTGAGGGATGTTGGAGGAGAGGAGGAAAATGATATGAGGGATGAATGAAAAAGAAACAGTGATAAGTTATGTGATTTCATGTTGAACTGGTGAATGAAAACAAATGAGACATCCAAAAAAGAGAAATTCACAATAAATTCAAAATAAAAATGAATATTCAAAAAACAAAAACACCAAACCAAGTGAATAAAGCACAGAAGTTTAACATTTGGAGAGCATGAAAAAAGATTAAAAGGGTTGTGTTTAAAAATTTTGGAGGGTGGTTGGCATAATGACAGTGTATTCTGGTGGAAAGAATATTTTGTGATTCAAGGGAAGGGAGAGCTGGTGCAGGTCTGGGATCCTCTTCCCCATAAAGATCATTGAAAAGACATGTTAGCTAAAGTTTCTTTAAAACACAAGTCAGAATCAAAGTCAGCAGCTAAAGTTAAAGTGATAGCATTCATAGCTGAGTGAGGTTTCATCCTAGTAGAGAGTTGCTTCATTATTTTTGGTAGAATGTTTAGTTGATGAGTGGGAAGCAGTAATTAACCACCAAATGAGCATGTGGGTTGTGTAGATAGAAAAAAATGTTTTGTGTTTGCCACCAAAATCAAGTAGCATAGAGTGAAGAAACACATAAGAATGGCATCGGCAATTATATGTCATGTGACTTGCTTAAAAATCAATCATGGATGGGATGATTTTGGGATCAGGAATTAGGAACAGAAATTGGGGTATAAGAGGCAGGATAATGCATTATGGTGCAATCCTTATCCACTAGCCCTGGGGCTAGTGGATATGAATCTTTTGCAATTAATAATTTCTTATCCCGGCAAAAAAAATTCCTGATTCCTGATTGCGGATCCCTGAAAATTGATACCCCTTAATATAAATATGTATTCTGTTTTATATTCAATAAATAAAAAAGATATGCATGTAATAGAATTTTTTACAATATATTAACCCTTTATCTTCAAAATTTGAAAAAAGGAAAGCATAAAATGAAATTTTTTTAGAATGAATAGTATAAAAATGGTTTTTTTAATTTTTATTTATTTTTTTGAGTTTATTCAATTCCTTTTTCCATGCTATATAGCATATTTCTCATGTTTTATAATTTTTTGATTTTGTAGAACACTATTACTTACCTCTCCATTCCTACCTTCTGTCTTACATAAACATTTATCTTCAATATTATTCCCCTGTTGAAAATTTCTTATCTTTTCTCTCAACACAATAATAATAATGATTTTAAACCCTTTCTTCTGCTATCAAATGCTCTCTGACCTTTTAAAAGGATGCCAACTACTTTCCACTTCTTCCCATCCCTATTTATCACTTTCCCAGACCTTTATGCCTGTCATAGCTCATATAAAATAAGAGGATTTTTTTTGAGAAGAAAGTGAAAATGGATTGATGAGAGGGTAAATGTAGAAAAAGGCAAAGGGTGATGATAAAAATTGAGGATATAGGTTGAAAAAAAGGGGTAGAGAGAGAAGTAAAATGGGTTAAAAATGGCCATAAATATAATAGAGGAAAGAAAAAGGGATTAGAATGGGTTTGATTGTTGATTGAAGGGTATTGGAAGTTGTGGGGAGCAATTTTATGGGACAAGAAACAGATTAATATTTTTGGGATATGGAGTGAAAGAAAAAGGAGGAGAGAAAAGAGAAAGGTGAAAGGAAGGTAGAAAAACATTTGTTGAGAAAAGATGATCACATATAAAGGTGCTAGTAAGAGTGGGAAAATTAGAAAAAGTGGTTGAGAAAAATTGAAATAAGAGTTTTCAAAAATAAGAGGGTGGATGCTATCTTATCACCAAACATCAGAATTCACCTTCATCTTATATTTCTTACTACAGAAGCAGCTTTATTTAAACCATATGAATACTGAGTTATGGCCTTAAATTCTTCACCCTGTTATACTAAAGTGGAGACCTCCGTTTTAAATTTAACTTAAATTTAATTCTAGTTTAAGGCTTTTTATAGATCTTCAGTAGCTCAAGATACATAAGTGTTTACTACTTATATCAATAATAAAATTGAAAAAATCAAAAGTAATGAAATATTGAAATTAATCAATACATAGTAATACATTCCTTATTTCCAATAATTTCATTTTATGACAATAATCATTATAAAAATCTTTGAAAAGTCAGTCAAATTGTATTATCTATAAAATAATTTGAGAAACAAAACCTACAATAGAACTCAAAAATCTCAAAGATATTTAGTAAAAATTAGAAAAAGGCATTTACATTAAATAAAATCTATAATGAAATATTATTCCACATACTTAAACATGAGGTTTGGAATGAATTTATTTAATTTTAATCTCCTATAGTGTGCTGATTATCAGTTACAAATGTTTTTCCTATTCTCCATACAATTCCATTTGAAATTTCATACAAGACCTTTTTACATGTTTTAAATTTGAGCTTCAACTTTTAATTTTTATATAATCATCTACAAAAAAATAATTTGTTTTATTTTCAATAAATTTAAATACATTTTTTAAATATATTGTTTTAATAGGTGGTATCAAAGTTAGAAATCTTATATCTCAAAATACATTTTTTTCCACCAAATCAAACATGATTATTATTTAAAATATTCCATATCGTGCCCCCAAAACACCTTTTACAGAGAAACAATCTCAAATCTGTAGCTTTATTTTTGTGTTGTGAAATACCTTTAAAATAATTAAAAATTTCAAACATTGATACCCCCTAGTGTTCATCCTTCTATTGCCTAAGTAAAATTATTTTATTTTCAAAAACATTTAATTAATAGAATCATATCTTTTTAAATTTTTTAATATTTTATTGCAAGGTTAATCTCAGTTTTGATGGATCTCTGATTAAACTCCCAAGGCAAATCTCATCTTGAGCATTATTCAAATTAACGTAAACATTAAACATATTTAATGTCTTTGAATTTTTTAAAAAAGTTTTAACAATGAATAAAATGGTATATGCTGTAAATGATAATCTTTAAATTAAATTACATAGGTATCTGGGAATAAAAAGACCTAATAAACTCATTTGTATTCAGTTTTTTTTAAATGATAGCTATTAGAGCCCTATTCATGATGAAGTATTTTATTTACCTTTATATATATTGATAAACAACTTATCAGGATTCAAGGTCTGTCCATAGTTTATATTTAATGCATTGGTATATCTCTATTCTTTCAACTACATTGAAAAAACCTAGCTCATGAAAAAAGTTAATTTTTTTGATAATTTTTCTTAATGAGTTAAAACTTTTCTTTAATTTTTATGATGCCTTTTACAAAAATATTTACTTTACTTTATGATCTAATTTTGATTTATTTTATTCTATCATACTATTTAATACTGTATTATAATATATTATATTTCATTTCATTTCACTTACAATTATTCTATTTATTTTAATTTTGTTTTATTTTAGTATATTTTATTCCCTTACGTCTTAATTTAATTTTTATTATTTCATTTCATTTCAAAAGGTGATATTACATGTGCAAATAAAAGTCTTTGAATTCTCAAAATGAGCTGGTGAACTCTGATGTAAACCCATTGATCAGAGTTCACAACCCAATTTCATGCATGTGGTACTCTGATATACAGCCATAGATCAGAGTACAAAATTCAATTTTGAGCATGTGACGTCCGATCTAAAGCTTTACATCTGAGCTCACCAATCAATTTCATGCATGTGTACTCTTATCTAAAGCTGTACATAAGAGTACCACATCAAATTTTTTGACTGTAATCTCTGATCTAAGGCCATACATCAGAGTTCACAAGCCAATTTTAACCAACTTAAAGCTTCTACATGGCTATACAACAGCATCCATCAAATGAAATAAAATTAATTAAATAAAATTATGACTTATTATAATGTAATTGAATTTAAAAAAGATAGATAGATGAGTATAATAGCTAGAATTAAAAAAAGATAAATAAAAATAGTATAAAATGAGATAAAACAAAATAAATTGTTTTTATATATTTTGAAAAGGAATGTAATAAAGTTCAATAAAATAAAATGAAATTTTAATAAAATAAAATAAAATGAAATTTTAATAAAATAAAATAATATAAAATGAAATTTTAATAAAATAAAATAATATAAAATGAAATTTTAATAAAATAAAATAAAATTATATAATATATAACCAAATACAACTCAATATAATAAAATACAGCACAATACAATACAATTTAATTTAATTTAATTTGAGGTAATTAATTAAATAGAATGAGTGCATTAAAATATAATAAATTAAAATCAACTTAAAAAATTACATAATATAACATAAAATCAATTTTTAATGAATTTTTTTTAATATTTTATTCAATATAAATCTTAATATTTATACACAAATTAATTTTTTATGCATATTCATTATTTCATTGCATATAAATATTTGATATTAATTTTGCATATGCATATTAAATATGATATTGAATATGAATATGTAATATGATTTTACATATGCATATTTTTTTGGATGAATATTCAAAATTATTTTCATTAGGGGGTATCAAAGTTAGGAATCTTCCATTTCAAAATACCTCTTTTTTCCACCAAACCAACCATGATTATTTTTTAAAATATGTCATATTGTGCCCCAAAAAAACCTTTTTACTGAGAATTTATTTCAAGTTTGTGGCTTTTATTTTGTGTTGTGAAATACCTTTTAAATAATTACAAATTTCTAACTTTGATACCCCCTATTATATATATGAATTAGAATTATACATTTACATACTGAACACCTCTCAGCAAGTGAATATTCAATTTCACTTTTTGTGATACAAAATAATGTTACATGACTAAAAAATTTCAAAAAGTGAATTAAAAAAATTCAATTTATAATATTTCTCTGTAATGTGTAGTTTTATAAATCCTGGTAATTTTTTTCAATCAATATTAAATAGTTAAATATGATTTTTAATATGTTTCAATCTATTTTAAATAAGTAATAAATTAGAGTAAAAACATCACTTGAAAAATTGAAAGTTTTAAATGAGTTTTCAGCTCCATCTTGAACTAAAATTCAAAATACTGATTCAAAACTATGTGCTTAAGGTGTACAATGTTTAGAATGATTACTGAAACTTTTTTCATTCAAAATTTAAGATGAGTTCATTTCACTTTCATTATGATACCACAAAAAATTCAGCCAGGTTTGTACAATAGTTTGAGTTGGTTTTCAAGCACATTTCAGTAAGATTTCCATAAAGTTTCAGTCTGAGTTCCATCTGACTTCAAGTTGAGAATTTTCTAGCAAGTCCCCCCCAAATATTGTGTGGTGACTCTTTCTGGAAACACCATCATCATGCAATTGTCTAGATATGGATATTTCAATTTAGAAGACTTCTTTCTTACATGTATTTTGTTCTATTGTGTGTGTATTTTACTATGTGTGACTAGAGCATGCAAAAGTGAAAAAAAATTACCCCATGTGCTGAATCACTTCCATCTTTCCAAACCCCCCACCCACTTCTTTATTTATTTCCCCCACCTATTTTTCTAATTATTCTAACCCTTATTATTATATAGATAATAAATGTAAGTCATTCTTTGGTTTTTTGGTTGTTTTTTAAATCTGATATTATCATTCAATAGAATTTTTACAGCCCAATGTTCAGTGAAAGGGATTTTATCACCAAATCTCCCTCAATCAATAATTCCCAAGGTCCCAATTTTTCTTTGAGTGATTCTATCAGCCTTAATATTCACAGGAATGAGTAAAAATAACTTTTAAATTATGTTGAACACATGTAGTACACATGGGAACAATTCACCACAGAAAATTTGGGGGGTATTGCTAGTAATACCCCTCATTTAAAAATGTTGGGAAGTGGTTGGAAAGCTGTTGGAAGGCTGTTGGGAGTTCATTGTGAAACCAGATTTAAATTAATTGGACAAAGATTTGGTAATCAGTTAGACCTAGGTTCAACCGAACTCAATCACAGGTTTCTTGGAGCTTGGTGATTAATTTGATTTTGAGCTGAGCACAGATTGAGCAAAGCTTGAACATATCACTTAACATATCATAATATTCACTTTCCCATCTTTTGGAAAGCAAAATTTGATATTCTTTCTAAGAATATCTACATATATTTTCTTGCCAAGTTGGTAACAGAAGGTTAAACTGTAGTATCTCAGTTATTAAACTAGACTACATAGATATTTGATAAAAGATACAATTTAAATCAATTTTAATATTATTGAGATCACCATAAGTGTCTGTCCAAAGACTTAAAAAAAGTATGTTAGTATCAAGACATTGTTCTAGGTAGTAGTTTCAATTTGGATTTTGAACTGACATCTAAAGCATTTTACTATTAGACAGTAAAATAAATAAGTGTAATAAGAGTGAAATTATTCTATTTTGTGATTATAATGTAACAATAAAGCACATTTTTATTGAGAAAATTTTTCTTCCTCCACAAACCAAAATTTACTCTATTGGCTCAAGATTTATTTTTAAACCATATTATTCATTTCAGTTATAATTGATTTACTTCCAATATTTTTTAAAAAGATAATAATAATACATGTGAAAGAAGCATGAGCTTAGCATAGCATATGCTAAAAAGTTATTTTGTTGTTTTATTCAAAACTGATTATTCATTTTTTGCTTTAATTCATCATTTAACAACCACTATCTTCAGATACTATTCTTACTTAATATGTCAAGTCTCAGATGTTTTGGACAGTTCTCAATAATGATCAATCAAATTTATATGAATGTAATTTCAAGATTTCAAAACTCACCAACCCCCACCATTTTACAGCGAGGCCATTTGAATGTTCATATTTTTGGACTATTTGAAGAAAGAAAACAAACCCTTGTCGGTAATCTTTCTCAAGTGCAGATTCAGCACGTTGGACCACTATTGGGTGACATTGGGTCTGGATCTCACCATTTAAACCAAAGAAGTGCCTTGAATCCTATGAAGCCTTTCTATTTTCATGCTTACTTGGTTCCAGTTTTTGGTAATCAGTATCAACTTTGGGGATGCCTCTTTTCTTCAAGTACACTAATCAGTCTTGCTAAAGAAGCATTTTCTTCTGCTCAAATTGATTTATGTCCAATCTTGAACTACGACTCCACTATCTTTTTTAATATCCCGCATGTAATTTTTGAAGGCTCTTTCCAAATATCTCAGAGTACTCAAGATTGGAAAGCTGATCAACTTATCTAAGGAATCAAAACAGTTCTCAAAACACATCAACTTCAAGCAAAAAATTTTATGATTGAAAATGAACAAATGTTAAAGGAAAAGTTGGATATCATGTGGAGGCACCAGGACAACCATTGGCTTAGAACTGGATTCAATGACTATAAAGATCAGTTTCCTAAAAATCAATTAACCCCTGAAGGAAACGGGTCAATACTTGCTGATGATATGGGTTTGGGAAAGATGCTTTCAACTCTTTCTCTTATAAGTGCAACTCAAAGTGAAGCAAGACAATTCCAGGTATTGGAAAATCAAGAAGGTATTAATCGGAGTTCAGCCTCACTTATTATATGCCCCCTGGCAACACTATCAAATTGGATCAATGAAATAAGTGTGCACTTTGAAGATAATGCGCTTCCTTTCAAGGTTCTTTATGGGAAGGATTGTCAAAATACTAACGTCAATGAGCTACAGTACACTGCTATTGTTTTAACGACCTATGAAACAGCTAGCCTAAAGATTTCAAAAAATCAAAGCCAAAAAAAGATACCAGTGACTCAAAAGCTCTTTTGGTATAGAGTTGTTTTAGATGAAGCTCAGTTAGTGCCCATTTCTATATCTAAAACTTAAAACTTAATTTTTATAATCAATTTTTATAAATATTCTTTTAGTTACATTAAAAATCCTTACTCGCAGAGGGCTCAAACAATATTTGACTTGGAATCCCAACACCAACTATGCTTGACTGGAAATCCACTTCAGAACAGGCCCACTGACCTTCAAAGTCTCATACCTTTTCTTAGAATTGAAAAGTGGCAAGAAGACTGGTTTTGGAAGAATTTCCTTTTTCCAGGTTTGCAAAAAGGAAAGGCTAATTCTATTAAATCAATCAATCACTTAATGAAAGTCATAAGCCTACATAGAACAAAGGATGCAATTTTGTCACTTCCAAAAAAGATTCAAAGGGGGATATCGGTTAAATTAGCAGA
Source organism: Hemileia vastatrix (assembly GCA_030280995.1). Classification (NCBI taxonomy): domain Eukaryota; kingdom Fungi; phylum Basidiomycota; class Pucciniomycetes; order Pucciniales; family Zaghouaniaceae; genus Hemileia; species Hemileia vastatrix. Next base: position 19,853,501 of record JASXTE010000005.1, on the reverse strand, counting down.
TCCATGGAGTTCTAAACTTGATGTGCTTCAAGAGGAATTCACTGAGCGATATGGGCCCTCCAGAAGCACTGACATACCTTGGGAATCATCTGAGTTTTAAAGAGAGCTGATGATTTTAAGAAAATTCTGCAACCATCCAATCTACAAAAATCTGGATGAAACTCCAACTTTTGATTTCACCTGGCAGCATTCCGCAAAGATTTGTCATCTTATAGGCCACTTAAAAAACTTTTTTTCAGGTGAAAGGGGTATACATTTTCCAAAAGCTGTTATACTCTCCAACTTTGAAGACTTTTTGCAGATGTAAGTGATTCTATAATGAATTGTTTTACAAAATTGTGTTGGCTTATGAAAAACAATTTTCTAATATTTCAAAATAGAATAAAAATGGCTTTAGATGACCACAATATTAGGTATACCCAGCTTATGGGTGAACTCAGCAGGACAAAGCGAGACAAAAATATGCATGAATTCCATTTTAATAAAAATTGCCAAGTTTTGGTTGGAACAATTCATGCTGCAGGAGTGGGTATAGATCTCAGATGTGCTCAAAATGTATATATAATGGTGAGCTCAATGTCTTTTATTTCATATTAAGAACAAAAATATTAAATTTTTTATATGTTCAATGTTGAAATAGGAGCCAAATTGGAATCCAGCAGTTGAGCAGCAGGCTGTTTATCGGCTGTATAGAATGGGGAAGCAAAATGAAGTAAATGTTTTGAATTATTTTGTACAAGGAAGTATAGAATTCAGCATGTATAAGATTCAAAGGAAAAAAATGGAGCTAACAATGTAAGCCAACTTTCATTTCTATAAATTTTAATGATAATAGTAATCATTAAAATTATGTTTTTGTTTTCAAGGCTAAGTGTCCCAAACAGTGGAAATGAGGAGTATTAGTGTGCAAACCTATTATTAAGGGAGTTTGTCAATCACTCACATTAGAGGAAGAAAGAATTTCAAGGAGAGCAGGTAAATTTATGGGATTTTGAGGATTTAAAAGTCTGAGTTGTTGAGGATTTAGAGATGCAAGATATAAGGGAGAATAACAGTCATTCGGCAAACCCCGGGGGACATGAGAAGGATTAAGGTTAGGGGATAATGTTGAAACCAAACTGATTCTTTTGTACAAGGCCAAGTCCTTTAGCACACTTCCAGAGTAGGTTGAAGTATCTCGAATATCAAAGTGTTGTTGGTCAAGCTATTGTGCAACTTTAGATTTATCTTCAGACCTCCATTGCATTAAGATACGTCTTAACAATCCATCATTATCAATTTTGGTGTCTGAACAACACTTAATGTTTGTGAAAAGGTTGTGATAAGTTTCACAATGTGGAAGTTGTTTAAGAAGTTTAGTTCGGTTAACTGAATTCTAAGAATCTTTGTTATTTGAAATAAAGGTCATAAATAAAAACGGTTGAAAAAAAGGGGATTTTCATACTTTTTTTATTCTATATTTATGCTTTCTCACTTTGATTATTTCTTGAGAGCTATGAGAATCCTTCCCAAGTCTTAATTTATCAGCATGACCTAAAAACCAATGTTGAAGAACTCCCATTTGATTTGAGAAGCTAATTTGAGTTGAGTCAATCTGATATGCAATCAAATTATTGGTTTTTAAGGCATTGTCCCAGTGTTTAATGAGAATATTTTCAAAGACCTGGTTCCATTTTTCAAACCGATCTAGGTTCCAAGAAAAATTTGACCCTGGGAAACCGCACATGCGAAGGTGGTCAATAAAAGATTCACAGAAAATTGGTGGAAACTTTTCCGAAACCGCTGAATTTGATTCTGGATGAGGTAGTTCAAAGGCAATGTTGCAAGAATTCATGTCGAAAGATGAAAATCTGACTAATTGCTCTTCAGTAGGGTTTTGTTTCCATCCATTTGATTCTGGTGACATATCCAAAAGTGAATGACAAAAATTGTGTATAGATCTACAAAAGTGAGAATTGAATGGAGGTAAAGTCTCATTAAAAATTCCATTAAGTGTTCGTGTGTTTGTGGGCAGGTTTCCATGAGGAAAGTAAGAGCTACTAGGGTTCATAAAGAATTGAATTAAGAAAGTGTTCAATTAAATTAAACAAAGAGGAAGGATAATTTGTTGAGCTCCAAAACTTTATGATCAAAGTTGATTTAAGGAGAAATATCACAAAAATTAAGAATAAGAAATATTTCAACTTTATGGCATTATAATATGCATACATTATGTTTTTATATGCAATTTGAACTCAAAAGGAATGGTATAAAATTATGTGATAAAAGCAGACTCATTTGAGAAACGGATTTTTTTTTCTTTTCAAAAAATTCTTCCACAAAAATAATTTGATAAATGTGAGGCTATGTTCATTTTTTGATTACCAAAAAATTATTTTTGGTCCAATATGATAGTAATACATATTCCATTGAGTAATTTCTGTTCAACCTGAATAAATAGACTAGAGTGTCACTTCATCACATTTATGTATGAAAATTTATACAAGGTTTCAGCTTTTTTGTAATGCTTTAAGGTTTACACTTTTGTAGCATCTATTATTTGAGTATTTTTGATTTTTTCTTTATGGAAAATTCTACCTAGTACAGACCAATTTTCAAAGTGAAAGAAATATGTTTGTGATTGTTTTTTACAAAATTTTAACCTTATTTTTGGGTTTAACTTTGATTTTTGGGGTAATTTTTTAAATAATTATGTTAAAAATATGGATTAATTTTCTTATAGTCCATAACTAAGAATTTTTATCAAAATCAAATAATTATAGGGTAGATAGATATAACTCAGAAGGCATTTGATAGAAAAATAATTAAGATGCTTGTGCGTACAATAGAATTTTTTCTATGATAGAAAATATTCTGATAAACATGCATGCATTGTTGTACAAATGCAGAGAGTATACAGAATACAAATGAAGTAGACTGCATAACTTTTAATTAATATATAATTTATCTGATTAAAAATTAAACATTTAAACTTAAATAATTTCAACACATATTCTATCATATTCTTTTGATAAAAAAATGTAGCTTATATTAGCTAGTGCCTTTCAAAAAAAGGAATACCTTCAATCGGTAACTTCCAATAGCTAACTTATTCCTACAATTATCACAATTACAATGCCTCCATTTTTTCATGTATGTCAATTTCAAGATCTTGGATGTGTCAATAAAAAGTATCAAACTTCTTCTGGGTCCTTTGAAGTTGGTATGGCTTTGAAAAGCTCTAATTCTTACGCAAAACATCAAGAGGAAAGAAATAGGAAGGCCCAGATGGTTATTTCTTCCAACAATCCACTTAACATTGGAAGTTCCAGCTCCAAAAAAACAGTAAGCTGTATATCTATAGTTCAATGTGAGAATAAAAGTCTTTATGATGTTTCAATGATTTATTACATAGGGGCAGTTGCTATTGGGGGCAGAAGTATCTTCAACAGTCTCTAGAAACTCAAATCTTAAGGAACAGTATAGCCAAATAATTATGTGGCAGGCAGCAAAGCTTTCTCTGATTCATTATTTGAGCAAAGAAGGTTGTACTCAATTTTTGGATGAAGAAATTAAGAAGCTCAAACTTCTAGGTGATAGTGGAATACTGGATTCTGATAACATTGTTCGCCTGATCCCATGCTTGATAGATACAGTTTTTAGTCAATTAAAGCTCAATCAATCATTTTTCACTAAAACATGCTGTCCTAAATGCTTTGCTCTTTATGAGTATAACTCTGAATCTCAACCATCTATACTATGTTGCAATCAACTGTTTCTTTCATCATCAAAATGCTATTTAAAAATGTTTGGAGCAGGACAAATTGCAGTTAAATGTGATGAAAGGCTGTATTTGATGGAGGAACATCAAGAATATGTAAAATACTTATCTCTTAAAACATTTCATCACCACTCTTTTATCAACTGGCTTAAGGAAAAGATCAAACTGTTCAAATTTGAGCTTCTGATTGAGAAGAAAACCCCTGTGGAAGAACATGTAGAGTGTGATTTGATGAAGGATGTTTGTGATGGTTCAATTTGGAAAAACTTTCCCATCACCACTCCAGCTCTGGATAGCAATGATGATGAATATACAATAACTTCAGGCAACTTAATGTTTACTTTATATTTCGACTGGTTTAGGCCTGGTGGCAATAGGATTGGATGTCATCAGAAGTCTGTAGGAAATATTATGATGGTGTGTATGAACCTACCTCAAGAAGATAGATACAAAATGGAAAATCTTTTTGTGTATGCTATTATACCTGGACCAACAGAACCCACAAGTGAACAGCTTAATCACCTTCTAAAACCACTGGTTAATGATCTACAAACTCTATGGGATGGTATGTTGATTGAAAAGATGTATATTTATCCACAAGGCCAGAAATTAAGAGTTGCATTGTTCTCTTTGATAGGTGACATTCCTGCAATGCGAAAATTGGCTGGCTTTTTGAGTCACTCTGTAAAAATGTTCTGCTCTTTCTGTAATATCTCTAAAGATGAAATTAGTGAAAATAATGTGGGAAATTTTTTATTACGGAATCATGAGGATCATATGTTCTGGGCAACAAAGTGGAAAAATCCTAAGTCACATTGGGAGCGTGTATCAATCGTTCAGAATCATGGGGTACGATGGAGTGAGCTTAATAACCTTGAATATTGGCATCCAACTGAATATTGCTCAATTGATGTTATGCATTCACATATGCTTGGAAACCTAAAAGATCACAGTCTAAGCTATTTTCAAATCCAAAATGCAGCAAAAGATCTAGAAAGAAATCTGGAAAAGGATAAAAATTGGCATGTAAGAGAAGAAGATGACAATTTCTTTTCTGATACTTCACTGCACAAGCATTCAAAAAAATGTAGAAGTATCTTAAGCACCACGAATAATGATGATGATGATACAGGACACACGAGACAGCACAAGCGGCAAAGACTTACAAGTTCAAGACAGTCACCAAGTCATCATGGACTAGATAATGAAGGATTGGGAAAAAATCGATCAAGAAGCCAGAGTAGGTCATCCAGCTCCAAATTTATTCCTCCATATAGCAATTTGGCCTCAATACAGTCTCACAGCAGTGACAGTAGGAATTCATTGTATAACTTAAGGCAAAGGAGCATTAGCATATCACAGAGTGAAGGATCTCACTCATCAAATGAGACAGCTAGAGATGAAGAAAATAAAAGGAAAGGTAAGGAGAAAGAAAATGAATGTAGAAGTAATCCAAAAATCACGGCAGCAGAGCTAAAGGTTGTATGGAAGATGATTGATCAAGTAAGAAGACCTTCCTGGCTAACACAAGTTCCAAAAGAAGTAGGATCTAAAAAGGCAGGATCCCTCAAGGCAGCAGAATGGCACATGCTGTATACTCTCTACTTCCCTTTGTCACTTATACACCTTTGGTTTGAAAAATTTAAAGAATCTGAATCTTCAGCTTCCTCAGCTGAAAAACCAAGAGAATATTATCTTCTCAAGTCACTTGTAACATTATGCTCAATCACCAATTTTTTGACATTAAAAAATATACAGACTAATGAGCTTAAAGATCTAGATCAATTTCTTTTAGAGTATCGTGAGTTCCTGGAAGAGGGTTGGAAGAATATTAATGCAAAGCCAAATCCGCATATCACTCAACATTATCCTGAAATGATAAAGCGTCTTGGTCCACCATCAGGTACAGCTACTTTGTCTGGAGAGCGGGTGAATCATATATTATCTGAAATTCCAAACAATCACCATCCACGTATGTAATGTTTGTAAGCAATGATTTAAAAACTCAGCTGTGCTAATTTATTAATATTTACCACAGGAGAGATACTGCTAACAATGCTCAAACATTGGTATTGGAAGTCTAGGGTATTAGATCTTGGTGAAGCTGAAGATAATGATCAATGTGAGACTAAAAAATCCATATTGATCTTGATAAACAAAACAAATGGACCCATCTAAGTATGGCATTATCTACTAAATGGGTAAGGGTACGAATGGGAAAAGAAACTTCAAGATGGGCTTTGACACCATCAGAGAAAAGTGGGGATTGGGTAGTTTAAAATGTAGCCAGCATATTGATACATGGAAAGAGGTTTACTAGTTACCATCGACACATTGCCAATTCAACAATTGAATTCTACTATCGAAAAGATAGCCAGTTTGGGAAAATTGATAATCTTTTCAGGTCAAAGGAAGAGAATGATCAAATATATTTAATAGTAAGTCCTTTCAAGGAGCTCTGTCCAGAAGAAACATCAAAGGATCCCTATGAGCTTTTCCCACAAGTGCATTGTTGGTTAGTAAGAGTAGCCAAAGCAACTCAAATTTTGATTAAAAAAGATGCAATAATTGGACATGCAGCTACTTTTGAGCACAAAAAAGGAATGTTTGGAATCAAAGACCAGGTTGTCACTGCCATTGGACTGCAGACATTAGTGAGTGAAAAAATTAATCAAATTTATTTTCCGTTGACTAACATCTTTGTGTTAATTTGGGATTGGTGATGTTTGTAAATGGTGAAAGAAATAATTTAATGCTCGATTAAAAAATGCAATGCATCCAACTTACCTTATCATAAATCAGTGAACAATTACTTTGGTTGCTTTTATTGCGAGAGAACCCATTCTTTCAATGAGTCATTTTTATCTTAAATGTAAGAATGAAAGAAAGAAAATCATGATAATGAGAAATATGATAAAATTGTTACTTAATGAATAATCTTCTTGCTCATTCATCTACTATAAATAGTTTGACCTTCCAACTTTAGCTGATAGCTATATATTATTCACTTTATTTTTCGACAAGAGAACATACATGTTAACAAGACTATATACATAGTATCTTTTTTTACTTTAGCTTTGATAGGTATAAATTTCAACAACTGATTATTATTTTTTTATTACAGTTCATTATGGATGATAATTTTGAAGGGATGTCTGTTGACCCAACCAATTCTGATTGTTTTCCACCTCAACATACTAATACTGGAAATACTACTCCACCACCCGCTGCTGATCCACCTCCAGATGCATCTCAATCTGTACTGCCTAATCCTAACCCACCATCTAATCCCAATCCAGGCCAAGAGTCTCATTCAGAACCGAGAAATTTTAATCCCAATCATTCTTCTGCTCCTGAAAGTGCTGATAAGCAAGCTGATCAGCTAGGAAGAGATTGGGCTAGTGAAGTATTGAGGGAATTTTTTGGAGACCAATCATCATCTGCTCAGCCTAACCAAGGAGCAAGCACAAGTGGAGCTGGTAAGTCAAATTTGTAGTGTATTCTTTTATTGAAAAATAACCAATTTAATTAACTTATTTGAATTGTTAGTGAATCCCTCAATCATTATGGGTATCAGTGATTACCACAGACTCAATTCAGCAGAGTCTCATGAACAAGAATGGGGGTTAAGGGCTGTAAGAGGCTTAGTTAGAAGGAATGATGTTCCCAGGAGCTCGGACAGTCTAAATAGAAATATTTACCACTTTCTGAAGTAATGTCTTGGGGGACCAACACAAATAACAAAATATCCTGCGATCCCAACACCTTTGGAGATTGAAAATTGGAAAGCTTGGAACCAATTCAAACTGTCCTAACCCAAGTCCAATCTTCTAACCGTGCTAATTCTGCAGCTGATTGACAATTTCTGATAACCAATTCTATAGCCTTCTTGCAATCCAAAATTCGACTACCCAAATTTTTTCCAGCACCTGAGCCTTGAGGACTAAAAGGAGGAGCACCAATCCCACTTTCTGTAAAAAGAAACTTAGAGCGTGAATTGCAAGAAAAAGGTTTTTGGAAATTTGCCTTTGATTGGACTTGCCGTGATTTTTCGGAATCAACTTGGAATCAAGTCATGGGAAGCATAGTATGTGACCACTGTACCAGGTGGCTCACCACCTTGAATACAATCAATCAGTCAAAGCTTCAGTTCACTCAATGTGTTATTGAGAAATGGGTAGTTAATAAGGGGAAGGAGATGATAAAGTTATTTGGGCAAGAAGAGGAAAGGGTAGCAAGAGAAAAGATTGAAAAGAGGGCAAGGGCACAAGTAAAACGTTATCGGACCAAGGTAAGTTTTTTATTTTACTTTGCTTTTTGTTATTATGCAGCTGATTTAGTTGGAATTCAGATTGCTAGTGCACGCTAAAAGTTAGCAAGAGATCTCTGCAGTGATGTGCCAGGTTTTGTTGTGCTTTTTAATGATACTAGGTGCATCTCTGATATCGAGGAAGGCCCAGCACCAGCCCCAACTGCACCTATCTGAGCTATTCCTGGATGGCGAAATCCTGAACTCAATGATTTGTTTAAAAAAATGGATAAGATGACAAAGGACTTAGCCCATACACCAGCTCAAAGAAAATCAGCATTAAAAACATACTCATGGTCATCAGAAAGGACAGTTGCATGAAATGGTGTATTCAATGTTCCAAAATACCTCCCCAAGAATTGCTATTCAGAAACATTTTTGCAAGGATTATCTGTGAATGAACGTGAGTCACTTGGGGTTGGAGCTGATATTGATCTGGTAAAGATTCGGGAATCAATTAATAGAGCATCAACATCATCATAACTTAGGTATAACAGTGATCTTCTGTGTAATATAGCTATCTTATATTGAATTTTATGTATTCTGTTTTTTTTTTCAAAGCAGCTTGGTAAATTTTATAAGGTGATATTGAGAGAGAGTAACATTTTTTTTAAGAAAAACAAATAATGTATGAGATATAAAAATGTATTTTCAACAAATTGATGGTCCATACCACTTTATGTCACATTTATGTATCCATATTAATTTCAATTGAATTTAATTTTGACCAATACATAGTGAATACACGCTATGCCACTTACACTTGCCAGGCATAGCTACCATTAAATATGCCAGTATCAAAATTATTTTTGATCAAAATCAATGAGCATGTTAATCATGAATTACAGGAGTCAACTGCATATTTTAATGCATGGTGCCCTTCCAACATTAATTTCGATCGAAATTTATTTTGATACTGGCATATTGCATGGTGTCTATTCCTGGAAAGTGTAAGTGGCATAGTGTGTATTCATTATGTATTGGTCAACATTAATTTCAATAGAATTTAATATTGACATTTGCATATTTAACCCAAACCAGCAAACAACCCAAAACATTCTTCATAAAACTGCTCATTAATTTCAATTGAAATTAGGGTTGACCATATACATATTGAATGGTAGCTATATCTGGTGTGTGTAAGTTGTAAAGCTTGTGTTCAATGTGTATTGGTCAACATTAATTTTGATTGAAATAAATATTAATGTGTAAATGATATATACATGCTCAATATGCATTGTAATGTGTTTACTTAAGAATAGAGGGCCCTACTTTTCATCTTACAGAAAAATGCTTGGTGGCATGTCAAATTCAATTTTTATTAAAATTAATTTTGACATGTTACCATGCATAACAGTAAGCAACTGACTGCATAAATTGATGATAATCATGAACCTTAATTTTGATTGAAGTTAATGTTGCAAAATTCAGATTGAATAAAAGCTATGCCACTTACACTATCCAGGCATATTTACTATTTATTATGTATTGGTCAACATTAATTTTTATAGAAATTAATATGGATATGTAAATTTTATATTTACCCTCAACATTTATAGTAAATTTCAATACTTAAAAATACTTTCTGTCCTTTACATGTCATGCAAAAAAGCATTATATCATTTCAACATTAATTTTGATCCAAATTAATGTTGGCATGCCGTTATGCATTGAAACAACTAACTGACTAAAAAATTTCATGATTAAAATGCTCATTAATTTTGATCAAAATTAATGTTGACCAATACATATTGAATATAAGTAATCTCTGCTTACGCAGACCAGATATAACTACCATTCAATATGTATATGGTCAGCCTTAATTTCGATGGAAATTAATGGGCAGTTTTATGAAGAATCTTTTGGGCTGTTTGCTGGCTTGGGTTCAATATGCAAATGTCAATATTAAATTTGATTGAAATTAATGTTGACCAATACATAATGAATACACACTATGCCACTTACACTTTCCAGGCATAGCTACATGCAATATGCCAGTACCAAAAGTAATTTCAATCGAAATTAATGTTGGCAAGGCACCATGCATAAAAATAAGCAGTTGAATGCAGAAATTCATGATTATCATGCTCATTAATTTCGATTGGAATTAATTTTTGATACTGGCATATTTAATGGTAGCTATTCCTGGCAAGTGTAAGTGGCATAGCATGTATTCATTATGTATTAGTCAACATTAATTTCGATCAAAATTAATATGGACATGGACTATGCATAAAATTCCAATAAGTATAGGTACGCTAAGCAGTTAGATTAACTGGTTTGATCAAGTACACCATATAAAAATTGATGTTTTAATGCCTTGGTTAATTTCAATTGAAATTAATTTTAAGCCATGCATGTTGAATTTTATCTATGTCTGTGTAGTCCATGTGAAATGGATTGTATTCAATATGCAGGGGTCTACATTAATTTCGATCAAAATTATGAGGTTCATTGCCTCATAAATTTGGTGGTTTCTGTCAGGGTTTCATGCATGGTGCCATATGATACTTGTTAATTCCAATCAAAATTAATTTCAACATCAATATATTGAATACAAACCATGGCACTTACAGTACTTGGTCATAGCTAAAATTCAATATGCCAGTCTCAAAATTAATTTTGATAGAAATTAATCAGAATCCATGAAGTTTATCAATAGTGTATGAGTTAAGTTTCAAGTCTTATGTTTCATCATTTTCTTGCACCCATTTCTAGGTTATCTCAACAATCTTTTTCAAGTTTTATTATATTAATCAAAACTTTGGTAAGTTGTGAAAAATTAGCTAATCCAAATCTCAAAATGAATATTAATATTTTAACACTTTTGAATGTTGCTTAAGGTATTTCATTGGGTGATTCATAATAATATTTTATCAATTTAGTAGTCCTATAACTTTTGAAAAGTAACAATATTGGTATAGTTAGGGACAACAATGCAATATCTTGTGCAGACTAAGATATATTGTAAAATAAAACTATTGAATTTTTTTCCCTTAGTTGTATCCAAGTTTATCAATGGTTCGGTCAGGGTGCCCACACCCTAGCCTGACACTCCTCCTGTCACTTAAAAAACAAATTCTTATCTTAAATTCTAATGTTACCAATTTTATATTTATAATTCATTTCTTGTTTGATGAGGCATATCAGTATATTTGTGAATCTTTCATTGTCATCTGAAAGTAAATTTAACAAATATTTATATAGCATTATCCTTTTTTTTCATATAATATACTAATTAAGTGTATATCCATTGTTTAGGAGTAAATTCTAATTTATAAAATTTTGTATTTACCCATGGAAGTTTGAATATGAGATATACATTTTTTATTATTTGTTTTTCACACTAAAAGTCTCCAAAGAATTCCTAGTATTTTCTGTTAGCTACATCAAATTTCGCTTCAATATAAACAGATTGTGATTTAGCATGTTACTCAGTTTACCCCACTATGAATAATACATGTTAAAAAAAGCTCAAATAATATAAAATCCCCCTCTTTATGTTTTCTGTTTCTTTCATCCTCACTTTAATTTTAATCTTATTCAATTTTTTATCCTATTAAATTATCAACTTCAATTTTCTAGAATAGAGTTTATTATAATTATTCATCATATTAAATCATAATTTTTTAATATTGAATACTTTTTTTTAATATTCATTAATCAATATATCTAGTATTCAAAATCCTACACCTCCACTTTGTATGTATATCATGTTCCTCTCTCTTAATTTATATACTTCACTTATGTTCTATATCTTTATTTTTCAAAAAATTGATTTTCCAGCGCCCGAATGTGTTTCATCCCACTCTCTGATTGATACTTGGTTTGAAGCTTTTGAGCTTGCACCATGTCTGCCACATGGCATGGCACCTAACCCTCCTGTACTTAGCAATGAGAGGCAGGAAATAACAAGAGTTCAGTATCACAATTTACTTGAATTGGCTAGAGATAAAACAGAAGAACTTGTCAAGATATGTAACAATAATCCTTCTCCTTCATATTTATCTAACTCTTGTAATGACTTACTCCAATATATGAAAAGCCTTGAAAAATGTATGTTCTTCACTTTTTTTGTCTCCATTTAATTTAGTAGATAAGATTATTAATATTTTTTTCTTCATATATATTTGTAGCTTACAAGGAGGGTATGATTCCTCCTGATGAAATCATTGTCATTAGGGATGATGATGAGACAGATGAACCATCAGCTTTAACTCATGCTTCAACTTCTAAGGAAAATCTTGAAACACCTGTTATCCGCTCCAAGAAAAAGAAATTATCCCAAGGCTCCTCTTTTGTTTGACATATTAAACCGGCTTCTGCTAATGAATTTTCTGATGTATCAAATAGTAAATCTCAAAAAAAAAGCAAATGCTTTGATAATGAGTATATTCTTGTTTCCTTTTTTTTTATTGTTATTCTTTTATCTTTAAAATTCTATCATATATCTCTTTTATTGCTTACATATTGTACTTTTTATCTTTCTTTTGATATTTGGTACCAGAAACTCACCTACTGTAGATTGTTCCATCCATAAACTCCCTCTCCCTGATGAAGATGATGAAAAGAGCGATGAAAATAGCAATGATGAACTGTCAGAATATGAAGCTATGCTTGCTCATCAAAACAAGAAAACTTTAAAATCTTCTTCAAGACATGATGATATGTTTGATAAAGATGATGATTCAAACTGCTCATCACTGAATTCCTTCATTTCTAAGAAGCAATACCCATCACCTCCTAAATTACCTACTTTGACCACTTTGAAAGCTTCTCTACCAATGAAATCAACTCCAATCAAGATATCAAAAAAACATCTAACTTATTCACCCTCAGTTCTAAAAGACTCTGATTTTCAGGAGTAATTCTTTAAAATTCATAATTTTTATAAAGGTAGAATCAGCATGGCAAAGGTCCTCAGGTTGTGGTTGGAAATTGTTACTCTCCTCAAATTACGCTCTTCTACTTCTTCCCAAGAACCCATGTTAAATATTCCAATGTTTACTTTTCATTGGGAAAAATCTTGTGGAGAATATTGGCTTTCAAAACTTACTGAGTTATGTAAGTTACAATAATTTTTAGTCTTGACTTTGTTCCTTTACTTATTTTTTTTCCTTTTGTAGCAAATATTTTTTTTGAGATTGATAGCTCACAGCTATGGGTACTTGATAATATTGATTTCAAAAAAATGGAAAATTTATGCGATCCTGATGGTTTAAATACTGAAATTCTTTCCTCAACAAAGAAAACGGATCACCCTGAATCCAATCTTATCCGAATGCTCATGAGATTAATGATCCCAAGTGACCACTGCCGTTCTTCATGGGTATCTCTTATATCATCTTCACTTTATCTGACCGCACATGAATTCAGCCAGCTTCCATCACATCAAAACATTAACTCAGATTGTCCAATATAACGTGGTCTTCAGCTTTTAGCTCACCTTTCAAATCTGAAGAGTCCAATTCCTGATGGCTTAGAAGTTGGTCCCACTGCACTTCAAACCCATGATATATCAATTTCAACTCTTCTTCAAATCAGAAATGTTATCATTGATATAGTTATGTCAATTATCATTCTTAAATCAAAATATTGTGCTGCAACAATATCAAGTGGCAAGACTAGCGAAGCTCAACAATCAAGTCAGAAAAACAAAAATACTGAACTGACTATAATGAGACAGAAACAAAAGGCTGCACTAAATAAGATAAATTCTGAATACTCCCACCACCAATATCAATCTTTCACATTCTATATAATCGATGGTGTCTGTGGTTTTTTTCTGAGCTCTAAAGATCATAAATTGGCTTCAGAAGCTGATTGCTTGGAGGTAATATCAGAAATTAAGTATCTTAATTTACATGAAAAAAAAATCATTTGATGGAAGAAATAATTTGGAAAAATTTAAATAACTATATTTTAACATTAATAAAACCTTTTATAGGCAAGTGTGATCCATTTCCTTTAAATTTGATACCCCAAGTCCTCCAGGAATTGCTAGGGCTATTTCTGCAGATTTTCTTAATCACTGGAGCTCAATTCAGCCAGTATCACCTTTTTTTGCTAAACATAGCCTTTCAATAAATTAATATTCCAACATGTAAATAGATAAAGTTCTGTGTATATGATTTATCTTGTATAATTCAAGTTATTTTCCTTCAAATATGTCAAACATGTGACCATCTTTGAAATTTATTAAGAAACCTTTCACATAATTTTCTAAATTAATTATTAAAAAAATTATTGTAAGTCCAGCAATAACAAAGATTTTAAAATCTACTTATATGATTTCAAATACTTGTATTAAATTCTTAAATATTTTATTGTTTATATAAAAATATGATAACTGCTCTAGTTTTGTTACTTTACCTTTAATATTAAATAATCTATTAATTATTACAAATTTTTTCATTGATTGTAACATTTTTAATCAGAAGTAGAACAACTTAAATAATTAAATGTGTGTATTCTTAAAAAAATACAATTTAATCTATTTTTGATTCAAAATTCTTTCATCAACTCTTTATTATTAACTTTTTTATTAATAAGCTTGTTTGACCTAAAATACTATACAGTTAATTTGGTAGCATTAAAAGCACATTTTTATGGCTAATATATTTCAAATTCTTAATTATAGTTTTTGTATTTTAGAACCTTTGCTACCAATTTAATAAAAATAACATTTAAAGATTTCACAACTTATATATTTCTTCAAAAGTAAATCAAATTTTCTTATAATATTATGAAAAAAAAATTATTCTATTTCACAAATAAAAAAAAATAGATAATACTTTAATCATCACAAATGAAAATGTTACAGCTACTCCCAGTATTTATCATGTTTAATTTCACATTAAGTTGTGTAAATATGATATAAATTTTTAATATTTAATTATCAAAAATTTTTAGATTTGTCTTAACATTAGATAAATAATACTTTGCTGATTTTATTTCTTCCTCTATTAAGTCATCTCTTTTCAAAAAAACTCTCAAAGCACTAATCAAATATTTAAACCTATCTTTTTCTTCTTTCATTTCCAAGTACTCTGAAATATCAATATCAAAAACATTAAGCTTTTCTATAGCATGAAAAATTCTAGTGCTGATTTGAATAGAAGAACCTATCCTTGTGAAGCTGTCAGCCTGTATATCTCCAGGACTGAGTAAAAAGTAATTATAAGTTATGTTAAACACATGAACTATACATGGGAATAATAAATAAGAGTACACAAATAGTATACATAAGTAAAATTATGATAATACACAAAAAATGCCATTATAACACCTTATATACACGCATATATCCACCTTTTATAGGTCTTATGTACTTAATATTAAGTTGGGAATAAGTTAGGGTAATCTTAAGAACCTTAAGTATAAGGCTACATAATTTTTAAGTACACTTAAAGCTGTTATATTCATTGTTTTATGCAAAAAACAAGAAATGTGCTTTATTTCACTTAAAAGTTGACTATATGCGCTATAAAATTGAGAATATCAAAATTGCGCTTTGACAGATCAATTGGACTCATTTAGAACTATTGATTTGGCTATTTAAATGCATAAAAATAACACTTTTCAAATTTGGTGTTTTTTATGCCAGAAATGGCTTCTGTGTACTGGCCACATACTGCCTGCTTTTTTCCCGTGTGAATAGCTTCATTTTTAGCAAAGTTAGCTTTTTCACACTATAATTACCCCACATTCTATGCCCACTGTGGGGAAACACACTAAAATAGGCGACAGGCGCTTATTTAGTGTCCTAGCTTAATTAATAATGCATTGGCCTTGTTTATATGCACTAATTTCATTAATAACCTCACTCTTGGCACTTTATTTCATCACCACGCTTAAATTCGCCTAATTTTAGTCAAGGATTTACCCGTGCAAGAGCCTGCCAAGAACTGCATGTAGTTACCCCACATCTCACGCTCTTTTTTAAGTTTTTGGGTGGTTTCTCAGTCAATTTTGGTTATTTTTGAATGGGAATTTCACGTAGTATAATGTCAGGATTAGCCCCATTATTTCTACAGTCAATCCCCCTTATTATTAAGATATTATTAACCTTAAAAAGTCTCCTTTAGTCTTTTATATTATTGTTTTATACGCATATACTCTCTTTTTGTCTTTTTCTTTAATTTTGATGGATTTCCCTTATTATTTCAGGATTTTGGCGGTTGTTACTCTTCTAATTATGTCATGGGTTACTGGGAATGTTGATGGGAATGTCTATTAGTTGTTTAGAGGCGTTATTAACTGTGTATTGGGTGGTACATCAAGGGAATCATTGGGGAACTCAGTGTGTATAAAAGGAGGAGGTTTTTGGGTTGTATTTCTTCATTCTTTATCATTACAATTTAACCAATATAACCAAATCAATTACAATACATATCAATTAGTACTTTTATAAGACTTTTGAATAGTATCTGAATTTATATAATCTATTTTTCTACCAACTATAAAGATTGTAAGCCATATATAAGAATAGTGAGAATTATATTACTGAGACCTTTATATTTGATTATATTTTACAACTTAGTGGATTAGAACTACAGTATTCATATAGGACCATTAAAATCTTCTAGACAACTGACTATTCAAGCTAGTTCACGTCCTTGTACTTGACCTTAGCCTGACAATTGGGGACCTTTCCTCAAGAATTCTGTTATAATCCTGTAAGTGAAATTTTCAAAAGAAGGTGCACGTAAATAATATCCCTATAGAAATATTTGGATAATTACAACAGGTTGGGGTCACTTATTTAGTGATTTCAGAAAAAGAAGCCCTGTTATATAATAAAATTGTGATATTGAATCATCAATTTTACAACTAATTTAACATATAATTGTTCTTAGTGGGAGTCTGTCAATAGACCAATTAAATTTGTGATCTTTGCAGATAATAACCAATTAAACTGATTAATTGTTTTCTTTTTACAGGACTCTAAATCCCTTTTTATTGGTTTGTAAAATTCATTTAATATTTAGAAAGAATCTTACTAACAAATTTTCTTTTTTAAATATAAAAACACGGCTACATATTGTAGACCAGTTAAATCAAGTGACCACATAAAAGCATATTTGACTTTTGGCACTTAAAAATTCACTTAATACCAATAAGTAAGCAATAAAATTGTCTTCAGTGGTAATAAAAAATACTGATTAAACTCCTTTTTGAAGTTTTTCAAATCTAAACTTTCAATTCTCTAAAAATTCCACGTAAAAATGTGTGACAACAATGACATTGTAAGTAATAAGGCAAAACCTTATAACTTAAGAACTAGAGCTGAAAGACCTGTTACAGGAAATCCAAATGGAGGGTCAAGAATCACCAGTAACAATAAACAACACCCCACCAATGTCCATGGAGGAAAAGGAAAAGCTCTTAAAACAAATGTCAATAAAGAAGTCCAAAAACACCTTACAAGAGCAAATTCACTCCCTCTCAACCCTACTGAATACACTAACAATAAGAGTAAACAATATGTTAGACCAGATCAACAATCTGGAGAAAAGGGCGGCACAGGGCTTTATAGAAGTCAACCAGGCTCTAGTGGATATAAGGTCTCATCAACAACCAGTGGCACCAAATACCACAGCAACACCTCCAGTCCCAGAAGAGGACCAAAGGATAACTGTAAGCAAATGGAAGTGGGATTGGTATGCCCAAAACTACAACAGTCCTCCTCAACAGGGATCCAGCAGTCACCCTTACAGGGGAAAGCCAAGGAGAGGCAGGGGAAATGGAATAAGACCGTGGTAAGTCATCCATCTTCTCAAGATCAATTATATAATCCTAACAATGAATTACTTATAGGTAATGAAATTGATAGAGAGTTATTGGATATAATTGATAAGGATTTAAAA
Organism: Hemileia vastatrix; assembly: GCA_030280995.1. NCBI lineage: Eukaryota > Fungi > Basidiomycota > Pucciniomycetes > Pucciniales > Zaghouaniaceae > Hemileia > Hemileia vastatrix. The sequence continues at coordinate 19,835,563 of JASXTE010000005.1, read as the reverse complement.
AATTATTCATTTGAAAATAACATGTTAGACTTGTCATTACATGAGGACAATGTACATAGTTTTATTGATCACCAGGAAAATACTATTAATATAAAAATGGAATCAAATGAATTAAAAATTGACCCTGATGATGAATCTTCTGAATTGGAAACAGAAAAAATTGAATATTTTCTGAAAGAAAATCCAATGGAATCAAAAATAATTAGTAAATTATTATTAAGAATTGAAAAATTGGAAGAATTCTCTAGAGAGTCCAACAATAATACAGAAAGTGTATTATTAAACATCACACAATCATTGAGTACAACAGCCAATAAGTTAAAAGTTATTGAGAATTCAAATAATGAATTAATCAATGAAAACAAAAGATTAAATTCTGAGATAAAAAATTTAGAAATTAAATTAGAACATTCTCAAAATATTATGGCCACCATAGAGGGACGTGTAAAATTGTCTTTTTCAAATGTAAATGATACTTTAACTCATGTACCTGTAATAAAAGATAGGTTACAAAGAGTAGAAATTGAAGTAGCTAACATTTTGGAAAATACTGAAACAATAAAGGATAATACCTCTTATGTAGAAAGAGTACCAGTTTTTATGAAACACTCTGATGATAAACCAATTATGGAACATGAACATAGTGTCATGGGCTCTGAGAATATAAAATCAGTAAAAGATGAAATTAATGATCATCTTTCTAAAGTGAGTGAATTACTCAATATTCCTCAGGTTAGGGAAGCTAAAACTAGCCAAAAGAACTGGCCTAAGTTAGATCAGTACCCTTCTTTTGACGGGGATTCAAAATCTGATTGGCAGCAATTCATACAAAGAATTGATAACTTAAAATTTTCATATAAATTACCTGATGAAGAAATTACTTCAAAGTTAATATCTTTATTTACAGATGTGGCCTTATTATGGTTTGAATCTGTATTGAGTGAGGGAATTAATTACTCCTGGAATGAATGGAAGGCACTAATTGAAAGGCAATTTGGTGGCCCAAAATTTAGAATCACTCAACAAAGATTGTATGAAAAGGCCAGATATAATCCAAGTGCTGGAGATAAACCCATGGTCTTCTTAATGAATTTAATAAAAATCATGAAAGCTATGGATCCAAAAATGGATTATGAAGAGTGGAAAGAAAAAATAATATACAAATTGCCTATATCAGTTAGAGACATTATTGTAGCTAGAACTGAAACTGTTAGAGACACCTCTGGATTCATTAATATATGCAATGAGATATTATTAAACCACAAGTATGAAACCAAGTATAGTAATTACAGACAAAGTGTTGACGTGGTAAAACCTACTACAAGTAAGTTACCAGTGGAAAAGAAAAAACCTTCAGCTCCCCTTGTCCCTAAGAGACAAGAAAATAACACTTGTTACAAATGTAATGAACCTTGGGTTGAAGGTCACACGTGTAAGAAAAGAATAAATGTTATTGAAACCTCACAGAATTCTGAACCTAGTAATCATGAAGATGAGAATGTGGAATCCAGTGAGGATTGCAAGAGTAACATATCTTACAGTGATGATGAAAATGAGATATTTGTATTAGAACAGGATATAATGTTCCTGAATGATGCTATACCTCATACAGACACATCTTTAACTTCCATAGAGGAAGCTGAAATAATTAAAGATGTATCTCATGACACTTACAAAATAACACCTATCAGAGCACCTATTATCATATGTGGAAAAGAAATGAATGCCATTCTTGACACTGGGGCTGCAGGTAGTGTAGTTTCACTTAATGCATTAATGAAACTTGATAGTAAGTACCAGGAAAAACTAGAACCTGTTCAGACAAAGAACTGGAGGGGTTTTGGTTCAGTATTAAATCCAATTGGCAAATACAAAACTGCTTTATTCTTTAAATATAATAATGGATATGTTAGAGCAGTTTGTGAATTTGTAGTAATGGATAATAATAATTGTAGTGATTGGTTTATTATTGGCAATGATTTATTGACAAAATTTGGCATTAAACTAGATCTGCAAACAGTTGTTTCACCATAGGCGTGAATGGTAAAAGAAAATTCAAAATATGTTCTGAAATTTCAGTATATGCCATTTCTCCTAGAGAAGAACAACTGCAAGGTGGAAGAGCCACCAATGAAGTGGGTGAATTGGAAAATGAAATCCAAAAGGCCTCTTTCAGTCCTCAACTCTCAAAAATTGAACAAGAAGACATTTTGAGATTGATTAAATCATATCCTATGGCATTTGCTCATGGATCAAATGAACTAGGATTGGTCAAAGACCATGAGATGAAAATCTCTCTAAGCTGTGATCTGGATAATATTCCTGGCAGCTTAAAAAAGAAACGTTACCCAGCCTCTCCTGCAAAAAGGAAAGATATTGAAGACAATATAAAATTGTTGTTGGAAATGGGTATTGTTGAAAAAGTGGACACAACACCTAAGTATTGTGTCATTTCACCAGTATTAATCTCTTATGAAAAATATAAGGCAAGATTATGCGGTGATTATAGAGCTCTGAATACATATACAGTAGATGATATTTACCCTCTACCAAGGATAGCTTCTATCCATGCTACCTTACAAGGAGCAAAATATATTTCCTGTCTGGATGGGAACAAGGGTTACCACCAGATTCCTGTGGAAAGAAATTCTCAAAATTACTTATTAATAACCACACATATGGGTATATATAAGTATGTGAGAATGCCATTTGGCCCAAAGAATGCCCCTTCAGTCTTCCAAAAATTGATGGATAGTGTTTTTCATCAGGAAATGGTTGAAGGATGGCTATTGGTCTATATTGATGACATCATAGTGTTTTCAAAAACATATGATGAACATTTAAATCACCTGAAAAGAGTCTTTCAAAAAATGGATGAAATTAATATGACTATTGCATTAAAGAAATGTAAGTTTGGATTTCAATCCTTGAAAGTACTTGGACATGTTGTATCTGGATTACAAATTTGTGTTGACCAGAATAAAGTGGCAGCAATTAAAAACATTGGGATACCTAAAAATGTAAAAGTGGTTCAAAGTTTTTTGGGTATGTGTGGATATTATAGACAATATATTAAAACTTACCAATCCATTGCAGCCCCTTTAACAACATTAATCCGGAAGAATGAAGCTTTCATTTGGAATAATGAAAGACAACACGCCTTTAATAAATTAAAGGAATGTTTAATGTCAGCTCCAATATTGGGACTGCCAGATTTCACCCTACCTTTTATCTTGTACACTGATGCAAGTTTCATAGGTTTGGGTGCTGCTTTACAGCAAAAACAGATAATAAATAGAAAATTATCTGAAGTAGTTATCTGTTATATATCCAGAACCTTAAGAAAAACAAAATTAAGGTATGGTGCCACACAGCTAGAATGTTTAGCCGTGGTGTGGGCTTTGGAGAAACTTCATTACTATCTGGAAGACCAGAAGTTTGAACTTATAACAGATTGCAGTGCTGTAAAATCATTACTAAACATGAAAACACCTAATAGGCACATGTTTAGATGGCAACTAGCTGTACAAGAGTACAGAGGAAGAATGACAATCACTCACTGAGCAGAAACATTGCATTCAAATGTGGATTTGTTATCCAGAAGTCCTTTGCCAAATGATGCTGACAACCCAGCTTATGTGCCTGAAAATGAGGTTATACATATATTTGGTATTTATATAGTGGATTTAGAAGAAGAGTTTATGCAAACTATATTGGAAAATTATTCATCTGATACAGATTTGTCTAAACTAGCTACCATTCTTAATGATCCAACAAATGCCTCCATGAGTGCATTAATTAAAACCTTGCCTCCAAAGTATAAAAATGCGTTGGAAAAAGGTAAACTATCAATTGAAGATGGATATATATATTACAGGAAAAAGCTAAGCAATGTAATAGTAATACCACCTTCTATGAAAGAGTTAATGTTGAGTACTTGTCATGATGACATCTTAGCTGGTCATTTTGACTTTAACAAAACATTAACCAGAGTTAAAAATACAGCCTGGTGGATAAACATGAAAGAGGATGTACAAAAATACATTGAAACATGTGACTCTTGTCAGAAATCTAAAAGATTAACTGGGAAGAGAGCTGGGTTGTTACAACAAATAGAGCAGCCAAAAGCTCCATGGGAAATTATAAACATGGATTTTGTAACTGGCTTGCCATTAGCAGGAAAAGAAAGTTTCAATTCTTGCTGGGTAATAGTGGATAGATTAACAAAAATGTGTAAGTTTATCCCTACCCATAAAGAGGTATCTGCAAAAGACTTGGCATTACTATGGTGGACTCAGATGATGAATACTGCTGGGTTCCCCAAAGCCATAATCTCTGACAGAGACCCTAAATTTACTTCAGAGTTCTGGAAATCTTTGATGGAAGTATCAGGTTGTCAATTAAAATTGTCTACAGCACACCATCCACAAACTGATGGGCTGGCTGAGAGAATGATACAAACTCTAGAAGACATGATCAGAAGATATTGTGCCTTTGGATTAGAATACAAAGACAATGAGAAATTCACACATGACTGGGTAACATTAATTCCTGGCCTTGAATTTGCTTATAACAGCACAACTCATTCTACCACAGAGAAGAAACCATTTGAACTCTGGCTGGGATATGTACCAAATACCCCAGTAAATCATTTAAATAAACTACCAAGGTTGGATATACACCCTGGCACTAAATCCTTTATTCATATGCAACAAATGTGTAGAAAGCATGCAGAAGAATGCATCCAAAAAGCATTTGAATATGAAAAGAAAAGGTGGGACAAATCTCATAAAGAATTTGAATTTAAAAAGGGAGATGAAGTCCTCATATCAACACTACATTTTAACTTACAAGGTAATGTTAAATTAAAGGATCCCTTTGTAGGACCTTTTGTAGTAAATAAAATGGTTGGGAATAATGCAGTGGAAGTCATATTAAATGCTCCATATGACAGGAAACATCCAGTTTTTCCTATCTCATTATTGAAACCTTACCGTGCAAATGATCCTGACTTATTTCCAAAAAGAAGGGGAAGGCCTAAAAAGCAACCTGAAGAAATTGTGGAAAAAGCAGAGATTGAAAAAATACTCAAGAAAAGAATCCTTACTAAAGAAAAAGGAACTGAGTATTTACTAAGATTTAAAGGGAAATCAAATGAATTTGATAAATGGATACCTGAAAAAGAAATTTCTAATTTATCCACCCTTCTTAAAAAATTTAAACAGAAATAAATTTCTGTTCAACCAGATGAGGGGTTAAAAATCCAGTACTCATAATATTTTATTATGTTTTATTTCTTTAAAGTTGAATCTTTAATGCTACAGATTTATTCTGAATACCTGAAAATTACAAATTAATAAAATAAAATGTATAACTTATCATTTTTTTTATTGTTTTTTTTGGGTGGGCGAGTGTCAGCCTGTATATCTCCAGGACTGAGTAAAAAGTAATTATAAGTTATGTTAAACACATGAACTATACATGGGAATAATAAATAAGAGTACACAAATAGTATACATAAGTAAAATTATGATAATACACAAAAAATGCCATTATAACACCTTATATACATGCATATATCCACCTTTTATAGGTCTTATGTACTTAATATTAAGTTAGAATATGTTAGGGTAATCTTAAGAACCTTAAGTATAAGGCTACATAATTTTTAAGTACACTTAAAGCTGTTATATTCATTGTTTTATGCAAAAAACAAGAAATGCGCTTTATTTCACTTAAAAGTTGACTATATGCGCTATAAAATTGAGAATATCAAAATTGCACTTTGAAAGATCAATCGGGCTCATTTAGAACTATTGATTTGGCTATTTAAATGCATAAAAATAACACTTTTCAAATTTGGTGTTTTTTATGCCAGAAATGGCTTCTGTGTACTGGCCACATACTGCCTGCTTTTTTCCCGTGTGAATAGCTTCATTTTTAGCAAAGTTAGCTTTTTCACACTATAATTACCCCACATTCTAAGCCCACTGTGGGGAAACACACTAAAATAGGCGACAGGCGCTTATTTAGTGTCCTAGCTTAATTAACAATGCATTGACCTTGTTTATATGCACTAATTTCATTAATAACCTCACTCTTGGCACTTTATTTCATCACCAAGCTTAAATTCGCCTAATTTTAGTCAAGGATTTACCCGTGCAAGCGCCTGCCAAGAACTGCATGTAGTTACCCCACATCTCATGCTCTTTTTTAAGTTTTTGGGTGGTTTCTCAGTCAATTTTGGTTATTTTTGAATGGGAATTTCACGTAGTATAATGTCAGGATTAGCCCCATTATTTCTACAGTCAATCCCCCTTATTATTAAGCTATTATTAACCTTAAAAAGTCTCCTTTAGTCTTTAATATTATTGTTTTATACGCATATACTCTCTTTTTGTCTTTTTCTTTAATTTTGATGGATTTCCCTTATTATTTCAGGATTTTGGCGGTTGTTACTCTTCTAATTATGTCATGGGTTACTGGGAATGTTGATGGGAATGTCTATTAGTTGTTTAGAGGCGTTATTAACTGTGTATTGGGTGGTACATCAAGGGAATCATTGGGGAACTCAGTGTGTATAAAAGGAGGAGGTTTTTGGGTTGTATTTCTTCATTCTTTATCATTACAATTTAACCAATATAACCAAATCAATTACAATACATATCAATTAGTACTTTTATAAGACTTTTGAATAGTATCTGAATTTATATAATCTATTTTTCTACCAACTATAAAGATTGTAAGCCATATATAAGAATAGTGAGAATTATATTACTGAGACCTTTATATTTGATTATATTTTACAACTTAGTGGATTAGAACTACAGTATTCATATAGGACCATTAAAATCTTCTAGACAACTGACTATTCAAGCTAGTTCACGTCCTTGTACTTGACCTTAGCCTGACAGAAGCCATGAATTTTGTGACATCTTGAGGTAAAATGCCTCAGTTGATTGGCAGGCCATAACATCACTGTTATTCCATTAGTTGCTTCAAAGTTGATTTTACTTCAAATTTTGGGAAACATAAGTTCTCCACCTGTTTGTCGTGGTTGGGTCTTACTGTACTTCATATGAATGGTATTGTTTTCTGTAACTTTAGGAAAAAATATTCCTAAAGTATACTCACTTGCATCCTTATCACGATGAACCTCATTGGAGAACCCATTACCATTTGCTCCAGATTTCCAAGTTAAATTACTAGCAAAAGGTACACCCTCTTCTTCACTATAAACTTTTGAAAATCCAGGAATACCAAGTTTTGCACAAAGATTAGTTGCCTCGTTGTACTTTAAATATGATATTTTTTTTAAAAAAATTCAAAGTACATTGCAATCCTCTTCATTTGTTTTTTATATTCATCTGTGTGTAAAATATTATCAGTGTATTCATCTGAAAGTAAAAGCATTCAAAAATTCAGTATTTAAATTAAAAAAAGTGATACTTACAAATATATAAAGATTTCTTCCTATCTAAAATAAAGCCACCACCAAAAATTTTTCCAAAACCACCAGCTCTTTGATGATAACCATTATTTGTAATTTCATGTTCGCAGTAAGAAAGATCCTTAATGCATTGCACCGTAGCTTCTAACATATCTAGTTCTTTGAGCTCATGAATTTCAAAAGTCTGCACACGAACATTAGGTATTAAGACACCTTTTGGCTTATAAATACTACAACCAGGAAAAAAATTGTAATAATTATTGCAATCTGTCATATTATTTGCATAAAATCGTGCGTAGAAATGTGGCTTCTTCCCATTTGTATCCATTCCAAGAGCATTTACATGCTTCATTCCAGTAGCAATGTCTTTTGCCCACCTATTGTTAGAGCTCTTCCCTGGCCGTTTTTTTTTTCAAATTTTTACTCATTGATGGTTCAATCCTAAGAGAATTCAATTTTGATTTAAAATAGAAAAAAATCAAAAATTAGAAAATAGTAACAGAATTTCAATTATCGGTCAATGATACCTTTAACTTTATCATATCTTCAATATTAGAAATACAAAAGTTAGCATATCTACATATTAGTAAATTTATATACTTTTTCTTTATTTCAAATATTAAGATAGTGTTTCAAAGGTATACTTTATTAAATTATACATATAAAGAGTATAGCTTTATCCTGTATGCATTCAGCAAGTACAAGATTTGGCTCTACACTTAATATTAATAATATAATGAAATTATAACTCCAATACACTAGTAATATTAAAAAATTTATAGAATTATCATATCCACATATATAAAATAAAAAATCTTGCTCTGACCAATATATTGACTTGGAAAGTTATACTTCAATAAATTATTAATTTTTAAATTGTAGCATTGTCCTGTATGCTTTCAGCAAGTACAAGACTTTGAAACAACTTAAAAATCAATAAAGTAAAGTTAAAGTACAAACAATCTAATTATTATTATGAAAAGCTAAACATTATCTGTATGCTTTCAGCAAGTACGAGATGATGTTTAACTTTTCATATTAATAATACAATGGTTGAGAAAGTATTAAAGAAATATAGAAAAATGATAAGCAAAACATGAACTTATGTGTCTATAAAATCTTCTTCCATTTGTAGCTGATTGATCAAAATTAATTATAAAGTTTATTTTATAATTACTTTTTTAAAAAATAAATGGTTAGAAAAATAAATTGAACATTTTTGATAAGGAATAAAGAAAAGTAAATTGACAAACAAATAAAAAAACTTTAAGTTAACTGAAAAAGAATTTTTTTTATAATGAATCGAAAGGGTACAGTAAAAGATACCATAAAAAAAATTCAGAATTAGAATCATTAGATTGACTTGTCAAAAGTGTAAAAAAGAGTAACAAACCAAAATGATATGAAATGCAATAGAAAGAAAAATTTTCTTACCGGTAATCAGATAAGGTCAAGAAAATAGTACCAATAATTCAAAATGATAAAGCAAAAATATGATTGATAATTTTTGAAAAAGGTAAGTGAGAAAGAGAAAGGAAAAATAAATTGGGTGGCAAACAGATGTAGATATCATAAATTTTTACTGATCTCATTTTCAAAAAAATGCAGCTCTTCAAGTCATATGATAAACTTCATCTAAATTCCAAGAATAATTTTGCCAAGGCACTGTACACAGCATGATCATTTTTTCCTATGCATATACTAATTCCAGCTAGAATTTACTTGGCTGAATGTTTTACAGATGAACGTTTGTGGAAAGCTTAATTTCACATCTAAAAAAAATTGACACCACATAATTCTAGCTACCATGTTTCACGCAGCTAAAAAACATACACTCATCACATTTAAATTTACATTGCGTCAAAATTAATTCATTTTTGAATTTTTTTAAAGGGAACTATAATGTGCACCACCTATTTCTAAAATATGAACCTCCTCACCATATTAAATTGGTAGATCTTTAATTGTGCAATTTTTATGCCTTGGCCTTTTTCCTGATCTTACTTGGCTCAAAATATCAAAACATGGCCAATGTTGCTGAAAGCAACATTTGATTTTGTTTCTATGTGTATCAATGGAAGGCCGTTTATAACTGGCTGCAGAGCGTTGTATATCTTTTTGAACAAATTTTTATTTATTTATGTATTTTAATTAGATAATTTACTTTTTATTGCAGCCAGATTTATACTGGCTGCTTTTTGGAAACATTAATTTATGACCCAAGCCTTTGAAATTGGCTTGGATCCCTTACATTGCAATTTAGTACTTCCAGCCAGGGGAAACCTGGCTGAAAGTGTCTCTTTCAGGCAATAAAAGTCGCTAAAAGCGACTTTGATTGCTTGCTGTAACATTTGCCACCCTCCCAGCCAATTTACTAGGCTGGGAGGTGGCCAAAGCTGTGTGCAACTCGCGTTGCTGCTGCAAGTAATGCGCGTTGCACAATCACTTCCATATCTCATGCAGCTGATATTGTCAGCCTGTATATCTCCAGGACTGAGTAAAAAGTGATTATAAGTTATGTTAAACACATGAACTATACATGGGAACAATAAATAAGAGTACACAAATAGTATACATAAGTAAAATTATGATAATACACAAAAAATGCCATTATAACACCTTATATACACGCATATATCCACCTTTTATAGGTCTTATGTACTTAATATTAAGTTGGAATATGTTAGGGTAATCTTAAGAACCTTAAGTTTAAGGCTACATAATTTTTAAGTACACTTAAAGCTGTTATATTCATTGTTTTATGCAAAAAACAAGAAATGCGCTTTATTTCACTTAAAAGTTGACTATATGCGCTATAAAATTGAGAATATCAAAATTGCACTTTAACAGATCAATTGGGCTCATTTAGAACTATTGATTTGGCTATTTAAATGCATAAAAATAACACTTTTCAAATTTGGTGTTTTTTATGCCAGAAATGGCTTCTGTGTACTGGCCACATACTGCCTGCTTTTTTCCCGTGTGAATAGCTTCATTTTTAGCAAAGTTAGCTTTTTCACACTATAATTACCCCACATTCTACGCCCACTGTGCGGAAACACACTAAAATAGGCGACAGGCGCTTATTTAGTGTCCTAGCTTAATTAATAATGCATTGACCTTGTTTATATGCACTAATTTCATTAATAACCTCACTCTTGGCACTTTATTTCATCACCACGCTTAAATTCGCCTAATTTTAGTCAAGGATTTACCCGTGCAAGCGCCTGCCAAGAACTGCATGTAGTTACCCCACATCTCACGCTCTTTTTTAAGTTTTTGGGTGGTTTCTCAGTCAATTTTGGTTATTTTTGAATGGGAATTTCACGTAGTATAATGTCAGGATTAGCCCCATTATTTCTACAGTCAATCCCCCTTATTATTAAGCTATTATTAACCTTAAAAAGTCTCCTTTAGTCTTTTATATTATTGTTTTATACGCATATACTCTCTTTTTGTCTTTTTCTTTCATTTTGATGGATTTCCCTTATTATTACAGTATTTTGGCGGTTGTTACTTGTCTAATTATGTCATGGGTCACTAGGAATGTTGATGGGAAGGTCTATTAGTTGTTTTGAGGCGTCATTAACTGTGTATTGGATGGTATATCAAGGGATTTATTGGGGAACTCAGTGTGTATAAAAGGAGGAGGTTTTTGGGTCTTGTTTCTACATTCTTTATCATTACAATTTAACCAATATAACCAAATAAATTACAAATACATATCAATTAGTACTTTGATAAGACTTTTGAATAGTATCTGAATTATATAATCTATTTTTCTACCAACTACAAAGATTGTAAGCCATATATAAGAATAGTGAGAATTATATTACTGAGACCTTTATATTTGATAATATTTTACAACTTAGTGGATTAATACTACAGTATTCATATAGGACCATTAAAATCTTCTAGACAACTGACCATTCAAGCTAGTTCACGTCCTTGTACTTGACCTTAGCCTGACAGATATCAAGTCAGCTGCATGAGATATGGGCAGCACATGCAATGCGTGCTGCATGCAGCAGAAATGCGTGTTGCATGCAGCCTGCATTACTTGCAGCAGCGATGCGCGTTGAATGTGCTGCATGCAGTGCATTGCACAGCCAGTTTTTTTCTGGCTGTGCAATGCACACAGAGAAACCAAAGTCCCTGCAAGGGACTTTGGTCTCTAAAATGGAAATGAATTTCCCTACCAGGTGCAAACTGGTGGGAAAGTGAGAGACAAGTTAGACCAAAGTTGTTTGAAAGCAGCTTCGGTCTTAAAATCATTAAAAATCATATAAAAAATGAGAAAGTTAGAAAACGAAACAAAAAAAAGTTAAAACGTGAGTATAAGAAAAAAAATAAGTGCTAGTGATACCAAAAACCCAAGCCAATTTCACTTGGCTTAGTTATTTAATAATATATTTTTTAATACATTAAATTTAAAATTCAAACACCATAAAATATAAGAAATTTTTTTATATGAATATTATAAATTTTATTTACCCCATTCTCATAATTATAATTATAATTTTGTTTTTTAAATTTTGACTTTTAAGTTAATTTTTTGGAAATTCAAAATTAAATTTTCAACTAAATTTTTTAGTAAGGTAAAATAAATTATAAATTTGACATTTTGTAATTAAATAATGAAAAAAAATTTAAATTTATTTAAAAAATATTTTTGTTAGAGGAATACCAATATTTTAAGGCTAGAAATACTGTGCAAATTGTAAGTAAAAAAAATTATATTTTTTTTGTGAGGGGTTATTTCTATTTTTGTAAATATTTTTCAAAAAAATTCATTAAATACTGAATTTAATTACTTTGTAACTCGAATTTTTTGTAAAATAATTAAAATTGAAATAATAATATTGTTATATTTGATATAAAATTTGAATTGGTAATATTAATGTCTCTTTAAGTAAATTTGAAAATCATTAAAAAAGACCATGTTGATAAATAGTTCCTTTTTGATATTCAATGGTTTTATGTATATATTATATATATTTCATGAGTGTTATTTTTATATACACTCAATAAAATTTGTAATATACAATGCCATTTAATCATTGATTATTGGTCAACTTAGTTATAACAACATCATATTTAATACCAGTCACTAGTATATAGTTTTTAATTTAAAACTCAAATATAATATGAGAGTATTCTTTTTTTGTCTGGATGTAATTAACAACAATAACAGACCATAAATGAGTGGGTAATTAATTACAATAAATAGTTGAAGAATAACCTATAAGAAATGATAAGTTTATCAAAAATAGTACATTAAAAAAATATACTTTTGAATTTTTTTTGATATAATTTGGGTAGTTAAATGAAAATTTAAATTATAAGACTTCAAAATGGAAAAAATCTTAAAGTGGTGGTTATATAATAAGCCTCATATAAAAAAAGGATAAAGAATCTACTATGTAACTAAATTATTAAATATTAAGGTATTATTAATATTATTGAAAAACTTCTTTTACAATTATAATGAAATCTAAATGTGAAATTAATGGTGGGATAATAGTAAGACTATGTTGAAACACTTTAATTTATACATACTTTCAGCTATGTTCAGATAAAAAAATTGGTAAAATTTTCTAATAACATCTATTTTATAGTGATGCAATTTTATTTAGATCAAGAATAAATTTTTCTGAGGAAAAACAAATTAAATTGAGATATGGCCATCTCCTTTCAAGAGATAGAATAATAATAAAAATTTAAAAAAATTATATTAAGTATTCTTAATCACCATTTTTGAAAAGTCTCTAGTAAAATTCATTATAATATATCATTCATTTATTACATTATATGGAGTTTCATCTTGAAGTAGTGATGGGAAGCTTTGAACTTATGTTATGAAAAACAAAAAAGTCAAAAAATATATAGTTATACTAATGAAAAAGCCAAAAATAAAAATACTATTATAAATTAATAAAATAAAACTACATAAATTTTATTTTGCTCTAATGATGGAAGGGTACTATGTATGAATTTCCACATGTTAAATCTAAATCTGCTTTAAGGCTAGTTTACAGGTAGAGCTATTAAGTTTCCTTAAATTCTAAAAATAAATTATGCATTTTACTAAATATTTTTTTCTTGTTTTCTTTCCAAAGTTGATAGAGTTGCTTAATTAATACTGTTATCTTGATTGTAAGATATATAATTTTTTTTGGAATACATGATTTATTGTTTCAAAAATTATATTATAAGGTTAAATCATTTATTTCATTTTCTAAAGCTTCATTGTCAAAGACACAACTCCATTTTCTCTTACTTAACAAATATATAAAATGTGATAGTAAAATTTTTAGAATTTTCTTTTTGAGAGGGTCAAACTATATTGTGAAGATTTTTATCTAGAAATTCTTGTACTCTAAAACCAAATAATTTTCTCCCTTAAGTAAGCCATTTCAAAAATAAGAAAATATAAACAAGAATATTTACTTATCTTATTTTTATTTTCTTTACTGAAATTTTTAGTTTAATACCTTTTTTTATATTACATTAGTATAAAACCATGGTTAAATGCTACTATATAATTAATTTTTATTATATATATATATATATATTTATGAAATATCTAGAAGGTCATCCTTTTTTATTTACTTGAATAAATGGCTCAATTATAATTCCCAACACTTATTAATCTTTCCCAAACTCAATAAAAAATTTCTCATATGAAATATTAGCTTCTAATATAAGAATTTTATCTTTAGATGATATTCAACATGTGATTTTCCTTTTTAGATTCAGCTAAAATTAAATAAAAGGAGAAATCATGCATATGTGTATAAATGGTAACCATATGTTACTTAGAGGATTGTGAAATTCACTCATCAGAATGGTTTAAGTATTAAAATAAATTGAGGTCATCATTTTCTAGTATTTGAAACTAATTAGGAAATTATTTTAAAAATATATTCTAATGTGTATCATGTTTAAAAAGTTGGAAATATGATTTTTTAAAATTGTGAGTTTCTTATGTGATACCAAGCTTTAGTTTACATTGTTTCAAGTAGAATAGAATTTTAGTATTATAAATTGAAAGCAATGTACCATTATCAGATTTTAACTGTGTTCTACTTATAGAATGATTACATAACATTAAACATTATTTAAATTAAAAAGGTTTAAAAGATATTTAGAATTTTACAAAATATCATCATTTATTAATCTTTGATTTGAAAACCAACTATGATTTACACTCACTAGAAATAAGCAATCCCAATTTTAACATAATTTATCAATCCAAAAATAATGAGTCAATTAACATGAAAGTATATATTATTTCAAAACCAAATCACTAGATTTAAAATATGATGCTTTAATGAAAAATTTATACAAAACCTTAATGCAATGAAGTCTCTTAAAAAATTCAAAAATAGAATATCAAAACAAGTAATTTCTGCAAAAAAAACTACTAACTATTGTAGATAAAGCATAAAAATAAGTCATATTTTTAAAAAAAATGATCTAACAATATTTATTTTTGCTAAAAAAATCAAAAACATTGTTAAGTTGGCTTGTTATAATAATGTTAAAATCTAATAAACATTATCTAAAGGTGGTAAAATATGTCAAAAATATGTTGAATTTTGTGAGCCAAAAATTAACAATTTTGTATCATTTCCTGTTGTGCTATGACTTTATTCCACCCTTTTTATCTGATTCTTCCAGTATTACTTTGCTATGATCACTAGTTTTTAAGTTAAAATTTACAAATGTTCATTATACTTTATAATATGAAAAATAACTCAAACTTTTATAACTACAAAATAAGATTTTGAAACTCCTTCTTTCAATCAATATTTGAAGAAATTTTTAGTTTATTTGAGTAATGATTTTAAGAATAACAAAAAATTTGAAATTCACAAGGACTTATTTCCAGAGACTATAATTATTTACTTGTGTAATGCATGAGCTACTTATAAATGATGTAAAACATCAGAAAAGTAAGTTATAGTTATAAATCTACAGATTGTACTGTGTCTGGTATATATATCTTCAATAAATCTTTTAAACTTATCTTAACCTACATACCACACAATAGAAAATCATTATATTAAAAAAGGAAAAAATTCTATGATAATATCATAAAGAATGATAACCATGGATTGATATTCCATAAAAATGGTTAATAAAATTTTAAGAGAACCTAAATCATTATTCTTTCATCAAAATATATCCTTTTTGTCTTTGTAATTTATTCCAAACAAATTTTTTGAAAGTTGAATCTATATATCTAATGCCAAACCCACTATTAAGTTCCCTCTTAGACTTTTTAAGCAATTATATATATATATATATGTATATATATTATTTATCAAAAATTGAAATAAAGAATAAAAACATAATTTTATTTACCTTTAATTATTTAAATATATAGTATTTTCAGAATTCATTGTGGTTACTTGTGAAGGTTAGAAGATTTGAAGTTGGATTTATGAGTTTTTAGAAGGGCAAATATTGTAAAATTCTTTCATAAATATTTATTTCATAGTTTCAAATGTTGAAATCTACAAACTAATGGGATTTAAAATTATATTGAGATTTAAAATCTGTTTTCTACTCAAGTAAAATAAAATAAAATGATGATATCAAAATTGAAATTAAGTTTAAACTTTTGATATGCTCTATCTTCAATTTTATTGATAGTGCATCAAAAATTTAAAAATATTTTTTTCCTTCATCACTTTTTACATAAAAGATAGTTTTATCATTTTATGCATTAAAGATTGCTTATATAAAGTTAACATCTATGTCAACTTTTTATGACTATTAATCTATATAATAAAATTTTTAGAAGAAAAAATAACATCAGTATATGCTAACTTTGAAATTATTTAATTTAAAATAGTTTACAGGTAGATAATGAAGGGTGATTTCATTTTTGATTATGAATTATAGAAGTCTTATTTTATCAATTTTAATTCTTTTTGAGCTCAAATGTATCCACTTCAACTTATGTAAGAATAAAAATTATTTTTATTGAAATTTACATGAGAAATTATGCCTATTATTCAAAATCAAACTTGCTCTAATGCTGTTTTTCAATCATTATTTCCATTCATAAAAATAAAAAACATTTCAATTTGCTGATGTTTTAGTTTTTGATATCCCCAAGTTTATATTTCAGGTGTACTATTCACAAAATTATTAAAAATATAATTTTTGAAATACATGATAAACTTGAAAGTGAGGGGGCATTAAATTTTTAAAAATGAATTCTAAATTCAGGATGGATAGTATTTTTTCTATTTTCACAAATGAACAATTTTTTGTTTCAATTAATCCAGAAAAAAAAATTGTTTTAAGCATATTATATTATATTTATTTTGATTTTAAATACTATATTTTCAAGATTTGTGTTTAATATTTCCTGTGAAAGTTAATGTTAATGTGAATTTTAAGTATGCTTGAAGAAATTTAATCAATAGGCATATTGGATATGTAAAATAATATTTTGCTCCAATCTTGAATCATCCTGGGCTAAAATATATCCTGAATAAGGTTTTTGTGGGTCAATTTGGATTTAAGTAGGATTAAGTGAGGTTTAATAAAGGACAGATAAAAGGCTAAATTCATTACTAGTGACTTTTTTCTCAAAATAGTTATAAAATATGTATTATTCTGGAATCAAGCTTCAATAAAGTTGAATTGAAACAGAGATAATTTCTAGCAGCACAACACCATATTTACAAAGGTGTACAATACTTTAAATATTACTCATAATATAGGAAGGCAAGGAATCTAAAAAATTCACATTTGAAATGAGGATTTATATTTTGAATTTGAAATTGAGAAATGGAATATTATTTTCCAATTTAAATATCTATTAGTCATTTTACCAAAAGTTTTCAGTAATCAGATTGAATTTTGATGGTATTTTATTGTAGATTAATCATTTTGATGAGCCATTTACTTAAAATTACTGTTTTTGGTTCTAATATTCCATGTGAAATTCATTACAAATCTTTTTGAAAGTGAATAGTTGACAAATTGGATATGCAAAAGCTTATTTTAGATCAAAGTGACATCAAAGGGAGTTCAACTCATGATCAAATTAGGATTTTGCAAGATCAAACGGTGATCAATGTAGGTTCATCTTGAGCTCAATTTGTGACAAATCTCTGACTAAATGTAAGGCCAAAAAATTTCCTACATGGTGAAGATGTGTGCATAATTCAGGCATAGATTTGTGGCTCAACGGAGTTCAAGAAAGGGGTATTGCTAGCAATACCCCCCCATTTTTTCTGTGGTGATTGATAAAGTTATACAAGTTGTATACATAGGTGAAATTAACAATTAAATACAATATATGCCAATATAATACCTTATGTAAATGCATATATCCACCTTTTATAGGTCTTATGTACTTAATATTAAGTTGGAATATTTTAGGGTAATCTTAAGAGCCTATAAAAATAAGGCTACATAATCTTTAAGTAGACTTAAAGCTGTTTTTTATTGTTTTATGGAAAATATAAGAAATGCACTTTATATCACTTAAAAGTTGAATATATGCACTGTAAATTTAATAATATTGAAAATGTGCCTTGAAAAATCAATTTTTCTTAATTATAAGTATTTATTTATCTATTTAAATGCATAAAAAGAACACTTTTCAAATTTGATGTTTTTTATGCCAGAAATGGCTTCTGTGTACTGGTCACATACTGCCTGCATTTTTCCCATATGAATAGTGTAGGCCGGTTGTCTAGAAGAAGGAGAAGAAGGGGAAGGAAATAAAAAGGAATAGCAACAAACAGGATGAGGTAATAAATTAGTAATTTATGATAATTGAATTTTAAAAGTTTAAGGAAAATAAGAGAGAGAAAATAAAGAAATGTGACAACAATTTTATGAGGAGAGACACAATGGGAGGTGCAATATATATATAATATTTTTTATTTTTATAAGTACTATCTTCAATGCATGGCAATCAATTAATATTATTAATAAACTTACTGCAACCTTAGAATTATTATTGAGTATTTAAATTAGAACTGTACCCCTAATAAAAATAGTAAATAACGTATTATATATTTAAAAAATATGGTAGAGTTGAGTGTAATAAGTGATGGAAGCTACACGGGGTTACGCAAGGCCTTTATATAAGCAAGGGGCCCTCTGAAGCATCATAATAAAGTATATACAAAGAATAATAAAAACATAATAAAAAATAACTGATGTTGAGTAAGTGTAAGGGGAAATATGACACAATTAACTAAGACACATGAGTTAGAGCCCAAATATCCACCAATTTAAACCCAAACAGTTACCATAAAATTAGTGAGTAATTAAATAAGTTTGAGACACAAAAAAATAATTAATTTAATTTAAAACATGTCTTATAACTTTTAAGTAATAACCAATTTAAATGAAACATGAAAAATAAACTTATTTTAACACATAAAAATAATGTAATTAATTAATTTAGTATAAAACATGAGTAATCAATTATTTTAATTACTTTTATTAGTGAAATCATTATTTTAAATTAAAACAAATACTTATTATATAAAAAATTACTAAATTTTAGAATAAAACATTAATAATTTATTTAATAAAGTGTTTTAACTTGTTTAATACTTTGATGACACAATTAGGAATCAAAAAAGCGCCCAATATTATTGTTTAATAACATATGTAAGGTTTTATTTAATATATAAATTTAATTAATCAATTTGGTTACATTATAAGTTAATTTTATACTTATAATTATAATATATGTTTATAATTAATTAATTATTAATTTATATTTATTAAATACATAAAAATGCGCCATAATTTATAGAATATAACATTTATTATGCTTAATTTAAATGTATATATAATTTGTATAATAATAAAATTAATATAATACTTAAAGTGAGCAAATAATTGTTGGAGGAAGAAAAAAAATGAGATTCTTCATTATCAAAAGAATAGTGCATGTATTGGAGATTAGTTTTTCCATGTTTTGATAACAAAAAAAATTATTTGAGTGTTAAAATAGAAATTTGATTTAATAAATATATTATTAGCATTAAAAAGAGAAATTATTGTTTAGAGTAATTCTACTATATTTTATTACTCTTCATGAAACAGACTGACATATTTTTCAAACCATTTCCAAATAAGTTGATCTTTTGGGACAGTTAGCCTTGGAATTTTTGATAAGGAGAGCTTGTACACTTTCAGCTATTTTTCCTCATGACTTGAATCGATAGGGGGTCTCTGAAACATCAGCATATATGCCATTCAAACATGTCAGCCAGGCTACTAGACTTATCCAGTAAAATAATTAATTATCTTACTGAGATAAAGCCATGCTTTTTTAATTCTTATTAATAATTAATTATCTTATATTTACTTATGTATTACTTACAATTAACTAAGTACAGTAAGTAAATTTAGTAATTAATAAAAATTAATAAATATCCCATATATTTTTACTCCCTAACACCGTGCTCAATAATAAAGTTGAAAAGGGAATAAAAATATTATTAAAATATTTAAAATCTAAAAAAATTCAAATTTCTTTATTAAGAAATTTAAAATTCAGTTAAAATAACATTTTAAATCAAATTTTCTATACTAAGTGTGACAATTTAAGGGAACTCAAAATTTATATCAAATAAATATGATACCTTTTATTGATGCATCATTTTAGTATATCTTTTTTATATTCACATACTCTCTTTTCACTAAGTTTTTTTCTCTCACACTCTCTTATTGGATGTTGTTAACTCTGTGTGTTATCTCTCACATTTTGCCTATAAAAGGCCCTCTCCTTTTGTACTTTTCAACTCATTCTTTACTTACCACTTTTATAACAGATCTATTAGATACAATATTTATTACTATTTTTTATAACATTAGTATTTACATCACCATAACTCTAAGATATAAATAATAATAATATTTGAAAAGCTTTACCTCTTTTAACTTGAGTAAATTAATCAAAAGAAATAAAACTACGTACCTTGACTTTAAAAGTTCATTATTCCACTTAAAATACCTGTTAGACCTCCGATTGAACCTTCTAGATTAAAAGACCCATCAACAGTTGGGATCCTTTCCAAATCGTTGACGGTGTGGTCTTCCAACATTGGAAGGGGCCTTTGTTGTGTGATTTGGTGCTGTTTGTGCATGTCTTAATTGACATCTGCTAAAGAATTGGGTATTTTTCTGGTTCTATTCCGTGGATATTGGGTCTGCGGGTATGTGGGTACTATCATTGGATAGCGCCGGTTGTTCTCTATATTTTATGTCTTGTAGACATTTTTCATATTCTAAGTTTTAAGGGGTCATTTCCTCATTTTTCATTTATAAAAGATTGCTGTTTAATTTTGTTTTTTGTGTTTTACGGGCTAAGTGCTTAGTACCATTGGATAGGGCTAATTTTCCTCTATATTTCATGTCTTATTGTTGTTATAGTGAAATTCCATGTTTTAAAGGTTTTAGTAGTTGTAGCTAATTTTTCTAAGTAGATTAGTTGTTTTTATTGGTTTTCTGGCTTCAGGGAGGCCAGGCCGCTTCAGGCGGCACCTCCGACGTCGGGTGGCCCGCCCGCCTCTGTTTTAGAAGGTTGGGGAGCGATTCTGGAGGGGTTTTTATTCAATTTGGTGGGTACAGGCGCCAGATTTGTGGGTGTGCATGGGCTCTTAGATAGTGGTCTGTGTGTACATAGTGAATAAGACAGTTTGGGGCAACTTTAATTATCATACAACCATCCGGAGGTGATATCCTTGTTCCTCACTCAGTTTTCACTGTTTTCTAGCCACAATTTGGCTGTGTTCGTTGCAAGTGAGTTCTTCATTTAACTTAACTTTGGCAACTGTTTTCTCTGTTATAGTCTTGCAAGCTATATCAAGTATTATTGCTGTCTCTGGTGTGGATTTGCAGCCTACATCAAGTAGCTTTGCTGTCTCTGGTGTGGACATTGGTCTACATTTCAGTTCTTTGGTTTGGTAGTCTGTCTGGGGACTACTTTCTTGGCTCATCAATCAGTCAAGTGTGTTGAAAAGGGGGCTTTAGCAAACAGGAACCAACTTACTTTAGCAAGTAAATCTCACCCTATTTTTCTAAAGGGACAGGGGATTTTCTCTCTGGTTTTTCTCCAACTCCCTTGGTCAAGGCCTATAGCTAGTACTATAGGATTGTCTACAACAGCTCATTGATAACTTGAGGCTGGAGACCAAGAGACCATTGATATTGAGGTACCTATAGGGACGAGTGGATGACAAAAAGCACAAATGTCATCAGTGACGTGACTTATTTTTTTGCTGCAAACAGGAATCAAACCATGCTCCAAAACTTAAGCTTATATACTGACAATAGTCATATATATTTGTGGTAATTATATTGATTACTATTTGTGGGTCACTTTGCACTTTTCATAGTCTACGTATTTCTTTTTACTCAGCACTCTGTAAGTGGCATTAATTTGCTCATTTTACAGGGGGAGGTGTCTGGTAAATTAGAATTTTTATTTTCCTAGTTGACAAAGATAGAACTATACTGTTCTTAGTCCTAGAAGTGATATAAATTTTTTTTAATTATTATATTATATTATTCTTTTTCAGTTGACTTTGTCCTGATAAATTAAAATAAATATTATTGTTTCAGTTGACATTAAGTCCTGGTAATTAAATTTCCTTCAGTTGAATTTAATCCTGATAATTATAAAAATTTACATTTTTAATTAAAAATTAATTTTATTACTTCAGTTTATTTCTTTAATCCTGGTTATAAAATTATTTTAATTCAATAAAATTGTGATTATTATTTCAGTTGATTTTTGTCCTGAAAAATATTAGATTTTAAATTCTTTTTTTTTCTCTTATTTTTCTTTTAATAAAGCAAAAATAAAAACTAATAAATCTTAATATTTCCTTCCATCAGTTCAGATTAAAATTACAAAATGACTTGTCAAGGTGCTTCTGCTGGACGTGATGAGGAATAGGATCTAACAGATTATGATGAAGCTACTTCTGTAAGTTCTCCCTTGACTACAAAATGGGCTCAAATTAATCAATTATTGGACCAATCAGGATGTGGAAATGGAGGAAGTGGAAATACTAGTGGAGACAAATGCTCAGGAACAAAAGGCTTCCATCAACCCCCCAGAAGGGCTTCCAAAAGGCTTCAAAATAAAAAATATGCCCTTACCTCAGCAAGTGAAAAATCTCTCCACTCACATAAGGGAACTGAGGACAGAAAACCTAAAACTGAGAGCAAGAACAGATTCACTAGAAGACAAGTTAAGAAAAATAGATGCCTTTCTTCAAGAGAAGAGGAGACCTCCTCCCCCCAGGGATCTTCCACAATTGGCTCCCCAGCAACCAGAAAAGGTGGAAGTGTCAAAGTGGCAGTGGGATTGGTTGAACACCCAGTGGTATTATCTGTCCCAACATCAGCAGCCTCAAATGCCTCAGGCAGGTCCGTCAAGAACCAGTCAGTTCAACCCCACACCTCCTCACCCTTATCAAGGAGGGAGAAAAATAAAAAACAACATTCAGTTCTTGCCCAAGCCTTGGTAAGCCCCTCTATTGAATCTCAAGTACCATTTCTTGTTTCTGATTCAGTTCCTTCAGGTAATTCTGGAAGAGGAGATGAAACTGTGAGACCAGTATATTCTGATAGGAGTAGACAAATTACTCAATATTCTAATGTATCTAATCCTTTGGTTTTGATTACTACTTCAATGATAAATCCTTATATATCTGTTATTGATGAAACACTTGATCCTGAGTTTTATGATTTTCTGGAAAGTTACTCTGCTTCCTCGTTGAGAAACACTACAGATGTTGCAAAAATTAATGATGAATATTTGAGAGATATTATTGCTAAACAAAATCATATCATGAACAATATGCATTGCCTGAAAAATTTAATAGTTTTTTAACTGAACAGGGTTATCAATCATTGAGGAGTGAATTACAGAGAGTTTCTGATGATTTATTTAATTACAAAGTAACTCATGAAAAGAAAGTTACTTTATGGCAAAATATCAAAAATGATTTGTCTAAACTACAAGATACTGTGTCCATCTGTTTCCAGGAGCTAGAGGGACATAAGATGAACATGAAAAGATTGAGTGATCATTATTGATCTTTTCAAAATAAAAACCAGTTATCTTTTGCAACCATCAATGATATTTTATCTAGTCTTCCAAGAGTGAAAACCAGATTAACAACCATTGAAGAAAAATTGAATTCATTTTTTAGTGATCAAAAATATTCTGACATTTCTTTAAAGGAACATATGGTACAGGATACTCCAAGTTTACCTGTTTCTAGTTCATCTAAAGTAAAATTAGGTCCAGAAATGCCTGTAGATATCACTGAGTTTCCATCAAAAATTGATGATGCACCAGGATCTTCCACAGAAGGACTAAACAATGAAATTACTGCACAATTGGAGAAATTACAGCTGCTTCTTACTCAGAAACAAGCTAGTACTAAGGAGACTACTTCAAATCAAAAGAATTGGCCAAAACTTGACCAGTATCCAACATTTGATTGTGAATCTTCTTCTGATTGGCAGCAATTCATTTGCAGAATCAATAACTTAAAAAACTCTTACAAACTCCCAGATGGGGAAATCGTGTCTAAGTTAATTTCTTTGTTTACCAATGTAGCCCTAATGTGGTATGAATCTGTTCTCTGGATAGGAATGAATACTCATGGGAAGATTGGAAGAAATTAATTAAAGCACAATTAGGTGGCTCCAAGTTTAGGATAGCTCAACAAAGGCAGGATAAAGAAACTAGATATAGCTATTCTACTGATAAACCTATTGAGTTTTTAATGAAACTTGTAAAAATCTTGAGGGAAATGGACCCAAATATGGAGTTTTAATTATGGAAGGACAGGATCCTTTATAAATTACCAATGTCCTCAAGAGACTTGATAGTGGCTAGGACTGAGTTCTCCAGAGTACCTTCTTCTTTCATTAATACATTTAATGAGATCCTTCTAAAAAACAAGTATGATTCCAAAAGATTCATTCCTAGAACCCCTTTGGAGAAACCCTCCAATTACCAACAGAAACCTCTGGAAAAAGTTGGTAAACCTTCTACCCCTGTTGCACCTGAAAAGTATGCAACAAACACTTGCTTCAAGTGCAACAAACCTTGGCAGAAAGGCCATGTTTGTGACAAGAAGATTAATCTTGTGGAACAAACAGAGGAGCATTCTGATGACACAATAGCACTGGATGATACTTCAAGTGATTGTGCCAGCAATATTTCATATGAATCTCAACAAGAAATCTTGATGCTGGAAGAGGATATTCATTATTTAAATACTATTGATGTTGATAATAATGATTTATCTACAGTTGAGGATGCTGAGATCATAAAGAACATTTAGGATAGCTCAATTGTTATTGCCCCTCTCAAGGCACCAATCTTGATTAATGGAACCTGCATTGAAGTTGTTCTGGATTCTGGAGCTTGAGGAATGGTAGTATCTGAAAGAGCACTTGCTTCAGTGGATCAAGACTATAAATCAAAACTTATGCCTATCATTTCTGAATACTGGAGAGGTTATGGCTCTGTTTTGTCCCCCTTGGTAAATAAAAGGCCACAGTGTTTTTTAAATATAACCATGGTTTTGTAAGAGCTATTTGTGATTTTTTAGTCATGAAAAATGATAACTAAAGCAATTGGTTTATTGTAGGGAATGATATTTTAACCAAGTATGGCATAAAATTGGATCCTTCAAACCAATGTTTCACAATGGGGTTGAATGGGAAGAGAAAATTTAAGATTTCCTCCCCTAAAAAATTATTAAAACCAGAATTGAACACATGTAATTCTGTGGTTCAATATAAAGGAAGATCTACAAAAGAAATGCATGCCCTTATGTCTTAAATTGACAATGCTTCTTTTGGAGAACAACTTTCTGGTGAGGATAAAGATTCCATCATTAACTTGATAAAATCTTTTCCTATGGCCTTTGCTCATGGGTCACATGAACTGGGATTAGTTAAAGAAGAAATAAAACTTTCATTGTCTTGTCCATTAACTGATATACCACCTAGTTTAAAGAGGAAGCCTTATCCTGCTTCTCACACAAAGAGAAAAGATATTGAAGACAATATCTCTACCCTTCTAAAAATGATTATTATTGAAAAGGTAGTTGAAACACCTAAACACTGTGTTATCTCGCCTTTCCTGATTTCTTATGAGAAAGATAAAGCCAGGTTATGTTGTGATTATAGAGCACTAAATACTTATACTGTTTATGATATCTATCCTTTACCTAGAATTAGCTCTATACATGCTACCTTACAGGGTGTCACGCTCCACATGACACTCGAGGCAAAAGCAGCTCATAAATCAATAAAACAGAGGTCTAAATCCATACTCGAAGCTCAGAAAGAGTTTCTACCTTGCCACGGCGACTTCCCTTTGTGTACTCACTATTCAACTGTGCTAATCTAAAATTTAAATCTAAATTAGCCAATTCTCAAAATTGTGTTTAGGCTTTTCTTCGATAAGCAACGCACAGCGCAATAGTTAATGCAATATTCCATTAAAAGGTTTTATTAAATATCTGTGGGTTATTAAAAAGGGGGGAGTGAGCATGGACGGAATGAGTAGCAGAGGATTAAGGGGTTAACAGATGTTAGTGAGGAGGGTCCAGGTGTAACGCGTGTAATTTTGGTGGTCTGTGGTGTGCGGATTGATGGATGGGTATGAGGTCAATGCGAGGAGGAGTAATAGATATAAAAGGGGTTGGATTCTGGTGTGATGTCTCTTTAGAACTAAATTATAAAATGTATTATAGTTAATAGTGGTAAAACTGCAAGTTAAATCATTGTTATTATACATTTCCTTTTTTCCCTCAATAATCATTTCGAAATTCAAATCTTTGATTGTTGAGTGTTACAACCCTTTGTGAGATTCTAAAAATATTAGTATTACCTTAAAATTTATTAAGATTCTTCTTGAATATAACTCGAAGAAGTAGCTCTTCCTTGGAGTCATCTTTGAATCACTTCCTTGAACAATTCCTCTGTGCTTCAAGGAAGTCTCTAAACTTTATCCCTCATCTCACTTTCAGGAACACCCTCAACCTTGTGCATAGGTCGTCCGGTGACACAGGGTGCTAAATATATCAGCTGTTTGGATGGTAACAAGGGATATCACCAGGTACCTGATGAGAAAAATTCTCAAAATTTTCTGATGATTGCTACTCATATGGGTATTTATAAGTATGTTAGGATGCCATTTGGCCCTAAAAATGCCCCTTAAGTTTTCCAAAAAGTTATGGATAACACATTCCATCAAGAGATAATTGAAGGACGGCTGATGGTTTATATTTATGATATCATTATATTCTCAAAAACATTTGAGTACCATCTTAACCACCTGTGTAAAGTGTTCCAGAAAATGGATGAAATAAACATGACACTTGCTTTGAAGAAATGTAAATTTGGTTTCCATTCTTTAAAAGTTCTTGGTCATGTTGTTTCAGGGTTACAGATATGTGTTGACCAAAACAAAGTGGCAGCCATACAACAGGTGAAGGCTCCTACTACAGCTAGAGAGCTCCAGAGTTTTTTGGGAATGTGTGGATACTATAGACAGTATATTAAAAATTACCAAGTCATAGCTTTACCCCTTACCCAATTAACTAGAAAGGATGCTGCTTTTTTCTGGAATAGTAAAAGATAAAGAGCCTTTGACACTATGAAACACTGTTTGATGTCAGCACCAATTCTTGCTTTACCTGACTTTAATCAACCATTTGTTTTGTACACTGATTCCAGTTTTATTGGTCTAGGTGCTGCCCTCCATCAAAAACAAGTGATGAATGATAAAGTATCAGAAGTAGTAATTTGTTATAATTCAAGAACCTTGAGAAATAGTGAATTGAAATATGGTGCTACTCAACTGGAATGTTTAGCTGTAGTGTGGGCTCTAGAGAAGCTACATTACTACCTAGATGACCAGAAATTTGAACTTGTCACTGACTGCAGTGCAGTTAAATCCCTTTTAAACTTGAAAACACCTAACAGACATATGTTCAGATGGAAGTTAGCTTTTCAAGAGTACAGAGGGAGAATGAAAATTATTCATAGGGCTGGTATTGTTCACTCAAATGTGAATATTTTATCAAGGTTACCTTTACCAAATGATGACTCTAATCCTGCTTATGACACTGAGGATGAAATTATTCATATTCATGCAATATATGTGGTTGATATGGAGGAGGAGCTATTACAGCTTATTCTGGATGCATATGATAAGGAAACTGACTTAAAAAAGTTTTGCACCATATTAAATGATCCTAAGAATGCTTCAATACAAGCATTAATTATAACCCTTCCACCAAAGTACCAGAAGGCTTTGGAAAAAGGTAAATTTTCAATTGATGAGGGATATCTATATTATATAAGAAAGTTGAATAATGTTATTGTTGTTCCTCCCTCTATGAAAGAGATCATCTTGAAAATTTGTCATGATGACATATTGGCTGGACATTTTGATCTTGAAAAAACAATGATCAGAATTAAAAATACTGCTTGGTGGGTTAATATGTCTGAAGACACCAAATTATATGTTGAATCTTGTGATTCTTGCCAAAAATCAAAAAGATTGACTGGTAAAAGAGCTGTATTAATTCAACATATTGAACCTCCTGATGCACCATGGCATATAATAAACATGGATTTTGTAACAGGATTACCCATTGCTGGTAAAGACAGTTATAACTCTTGTTGGGTTATTGTGGACAGATTCACTAAAATGTGTAAATTTATCCCAACTCACAAGGATGTTTCCACTAAAGAATTCGCCTTCTTATGGTTGTCTCATATTTTTAATAATTCTGGTTTTCCTAAAGCCATAATCTCTGAAACAGACCCTAAATTTACTTCTGAATTTTGGATGTCTCTGATGGATGTTTGTGGTTGTGATCTGAAACTTTCTGCTGCCCATCACCCTCAGACTGATGGATTAGCTGAAAGAATGATTCAGACTTTAGAGGACATGATAAGAAGGTATTGTGCCTTTGGCCTAGAGTCGAAAGACAATGACAGATTCACTCTTGATTGGGTTACCTTACTTCCTGGGTTGGAATTTGCTTATAATAGCACTGTTCATTCTGTTACTCAAAGAAAGCCTTTTGAGCTCTGGCTTGGATATGTTCCAAATACTCCTGCCCAAATTCTCAATAATAAAATACCTAAATTTGATTTACATCCTGGTGTAAAATCTTTTCTTCAAATGCAACAAATTTGCAGAAGTCATGCTCAAAAATGTATTGATAAATCCTTTGAATATGAGAAGAAGATATGGGACAAATCCCATAAAGAATACACTTTTAAAAAGGGTGATGAAGTGTTGATTTCTACAGTCCACTTCAATTTACAAGGTAATAACAAATTGAAAGACCCATTTGTAGGTCCATTTGTTGTCAGAAGAATGATTGGGGATAATGCAGTTGAGGTTATTTTGTATTCTCCATATGACAGAAAACATCCTGTTTTTCCAATATCTCTTTTAAAACCTTACACATCCAATAGTGATTTATTTCCAAAAAGGAGGGGAAGACCAAAGAAAACCCCTAATGAAATCACTGAGACAGCAGAAATTGATAAGATTCTGAATGACAGAATAGTCACTGCTGAAAAAGGTACAGAATACTTATTGAGATTCACGAATATATCATCTGAATATGATTCTTAGATACCTGGGAAAGAGATATCTAATCTTCCTACTCTACTAAAAAAGTATAAAAAGAAAAAATCATAGCATTTTTTTATTGTTTTTTTTAGAGTGAGGGTGTCAGCCAGGCTGTACCAGGAGCCCAGTAAAACTTATGTTAAGTCATTGGACCTGAAAGAGGGCGAAAATTTATGCTTTTTATTTATATAAATTAATATTTTATTGCATAATAAAATTAAGTACAAATTACCTTATTAAATAAAATTAAAATAAGGGTTATATTTATTTTATTATGTTATTAATTATATACTATTAAAATAAACATAAATTATATTATATTCTATAAAAATTGGGCGCATTTTTATGTATTTAAATAATTTTAAAATAATAATTAATTAATTATAATATTATATTATACTTATAAGACAAAATGTTGACTTATAATAATATTAATTAATTATTAGACCCTTATAATAATTTATACATTTTTAACCCTGATTTTTGGGCGCTTCTGTGGCTCAAAATTATGTAATTAAATTTATTAAAACATTTAAACTAATTACATACTCATATTTTAATCTAAAATAATTACTTATATTAATTGTATGAATTAAAATAGTAATAAATTACATTCCACTTTAAAATAGTACTGCATAATAATTATTTTAAATTACATTAGTTATTTTTTATATGTCTTGTACTTATTTATGCGTAATATCCAGGGGGAATTAATACTGGTGAAATATTGACTACTGCATTTTAACAAATTAGTACATTTTTGATTTCTCACCCCTTACATTTACTCATAAATTATTGTATTTACTTTTGTGGCGCTTCAGAGGGCCCCTTGGCTATATAAGGGCCTTGGGAACCCCCTTCAGCTGCATCACTTACATATTTACAATTTACTTACACTTATATATTTTTTATACACGTATTGATTCTTTTTCTTTTAACTAGTAATACATTTTAGTTGAAATAAAATAAATAAATACTATATACAAATCTTAAGGTTGCGGTAAGAATATTAAACTATAATACTTGACTGCTGCGCATTGAAATCAAAATACTTACATTACAATAATATTAAGACTACTCACCTTATATATTAGATCCTTTTTCCCCTTATTTGCATCCTTCCCTCTTTTCCTCTTTCCATTCTTTGTCTTCTTGTGTCCCTTTCTCCTTTTTTCTTCTTTCTTCTTCCACCTTCTAGAAAACCGCACCAATAGAGGGAGTGTCAGCCAGGCTACTAGACTTATCCAGTAAAATAATTAATTATCTTACTGAAATAAAGCCATGCCTTTTAAATCCTTATTAATAATTAATTATTTATTGCTTACTTATGTATTACTTACAATTAACTAGCTAAGTACATTAAGTAATTTTAATAATTAATTAAAATAAATAAATGTCCCATACATTTTTACTCCCTAACACCGTGCTCAATAATACAGTTGAGAAGGGAATAAAAATAGTATTAAAAATATAATAAAATCTAAAAAATTCAAATTCCTTTATTAAGAAATAAAAATTTCCATTAAAACAACATTTTAAATCAAATGTTTTATACTAAGTGTGACAATCTAAGGGAACTCATGTTTTATTTCAAATAAAAATGATACCTTTTATTGATACATCATTTAGTATACCTTTTTATATTTCACATACTCTCTTTATAATTAGTTTTTCCTCTCACACCCTTTTATTAGGTGGTGTTAACTCCATGTTTTTATCTCTCACATTTTGCCTATAAAAGGCCCTCCCTTTTTGTATTTTTCGAATCATTCCTTACTTACTTAAAAATTTTATAACACATCAATTAAATAAAATCCTTTATTACTATACTTTATAACATTAGTATTTACATTTAATGTAACTCTAAGATATAATTTATAATAATATTTGAAGACTACCTCTTATAACTTGAGTAAAATAATCAAAAAGATAGAGAAATACGTACCTTGCCTTTGAAAGTCCAATAATCCACTTAAAATCCTTGTAGAACCTTCAGATAAACCTTCTAGACCAAGAGACCCATCGACAGATACCAAGTAAGTCATTTTTATTTGAAGTACACTTCCCCAGGACAGGTGTACTTGAACAGTGTGTTTATATGTCACCATGCCCTTCTTTGGGTACATCTACACCATTCATACACTTCATCCCCTTTTCATGATTAGTCAGCACCTGGTACACACACGCTCATATCTTGAAACAAAAGTTGGGAGTATTTAACGTCATGTTTGGGACCCCTAACCCCAAATCTGCCATTTATCATGGCATCTTGGAAAGGAATTTTGAGGCTGAAGTTCACCAGGTATGTATGCTAATGTTTGACACCCCCTAATAAATCTAAAGCCAACTTACACAACAGGTCAACCATTTTGATGATAGATCATACAAAACATTGGTCCATCCCATGAGTTTTTAGTAAGAAGAAACCCAGCAAGTAACAACTCATTTCATTGATTTTTCACAGAACTGATATGAACTTTAGGTTTAGTGAAAGTTCCATCTACCATATCAAATAAGTCATGAAATATTTGGAGGCAGATGGTATGATAAGATTTTTCCAATTCATTGGAAAGAACATTGAAATGTTGGAAAGCATCAGCAGAGATTGAAAAAGGAGAAATCAACTCAATTTTCATAAAATGAACTGAAGCCATCAGGAGAAAAATATAATATAATATAAATTAGCTCAACTTTTGACCTATTATTTTTCATTTTTCATTTTGGGAGAGTATCACAATTTTTAAGTTCCCGCTGTATTTACTTGCACAGCTAATAATTAAAGGCATGTCCTCAAAATTCAATCTTTTATAAACTTTTTCATCTTCCTCAAAACTTTCTACACATAAGCAAATGGATAATGGGAAGGGGGCATGACCTATAAAATTCGACAGCGGAGGTCACACGTATTGTCAATGACTGCATGGCATACATTGATTCGCTTATGTCAAAATGTTTCGAGGAAGCTAAGAAAATTCATAAACAAGGTCATTTTCTGGACAAGTGTTATGTACCTAAATCATATGTACTTAGCGAGTTAGTATTTAAACCTGTAGAGACGCGTACACTTAACTCCGGTTCCTCTCGGAGTAGTGTATCTGATCTTGTCTCTATAGGTAAGTAATGCATCATATGGTTCCTCTCGGAGTAGTGTATCTGATCTTGTCTCTATAGGTTATGGGCTATCCTGCTTATTGACGCAGATCCCTTGCCGTACTGTGCTAGTCACACACGAAAGCATTGTAATCTTTCTTGTCCGAGCCATCTCTCTGAACCCCGCTCTGATAGCGTTATCATCCAACCCTACGACTCTCTCGCAATCATCCTAATCGGATGACCCCTCCTCCTCGTACCAACACTCCTGATCCTTTCAAACCAAAACCAAAACTTCAACGCGACCGTCCTTTCCTTCAACGGGAGACAAAACCACCTGTTCCTTCTGACTCGAATCCTCCGACACCATCTTCCTCCTCTCTACCACTAGATTCTGAACAAGAAGCTAACCCGATCTTTACCCCCGACCCCACCCCTGAACCTTCTACTGCAAACACTTCCTCACCAGAATCTTCTCACACCGCTCGAGCGCTCTCACCTGACTCTCCTTCTGACTCCGAATCTTCAATTTCGTCGACAGGCAATCCAATGTCTTCTGCCGAACTTCCCCCACCCAATAACTATCGAGGTGAATTGAGCCACATCTACATGGGTAGAGTGTTCAACGTAGCCACGAAGTTAGAAAAGCTGGACGCTGAGGGTTCTAACTGGCAAGATTGGCGGAAACTTGCTCTGGTCACCATGCGCCAATGGGTAGGGTCTACCAGGTATGCCACTACTACCGTTCCGTTGAATACGGTTATTGCCAAATTTGAAGATCAACTTGCCTGGACTATCATCTTCAATTCGATACCTGGAAGGCTTCAGGCGGAAATCGATGAGGACTCATCCTGCCGCACAGCTTTCCAAACTCTAGCTGACAAGTTCGAGGCATCGACACACACCTCTCGTGCTTCTTTATTTCGGGAACTAATTGCCATTCGCACGAGTAACTTCACCGATATGTCTTCTCATCTCTCGAAAGTCGACTCCCTTCTTCAGAAAATCAAACGATCAAACTTTTCCTTCTCGGACGAGACAGCCAAATCAGTTTGGGCACATGTCCTTTTGCCCAATAATGCGAATGAAATCTTTCATGCGGTGAATCGTCATTTCGAGACGCAGTCGGTTATATCTCAACCTTCAAATGAGTCTATGGTAAAAGCTCTCAACAATGCTGCTTCGGCGATTACTGTTTCAAACGATGTCCCCATGTCCACTGCTTTGCACACCGACATCCAAGCACTCGCTTTCCGAAAAGGAAAGATGGATTCTTATCGCCCTCCATATGCGAGACCTAAGGAAAACGCCTGTTTTACTTGTTCTTGTACGGAACATTTCTCTTCATCTTGCCCATACAATCCGGATTGTCCTGCTTTTAACGCCGAAGTGTGGGCGCTCAGAGAGGCTAAATTGAAACTAGCCAGGCCCATAATGGAAAAATTAATTCGTCAAAGTAAAAGATCAAGAAACAAGATGCCGTCTTCTTCCTCTGCACGTTTTACCGAACTTGATTCAGCTACTATAGAAGCTTTGGCGACTACATTAGATGGCATCGACCTGGGCAAAGATGAATGGTTGGCGGATCATTTGCTGGAATTAGATGTTGGTGTGCTTGACTCAGGGGCCACGCATCATGTTACAGGAAATGTAGGTCTCTTGATTAACTTTAGAGAGATATCACCCATAAAAGTTAATGTGGCAACTGACGGTTCCCCGGCTTTCATTACTGGTTATGGCGATATGCTGATATCTGGCGTCAAAGGAGAAGTAATCGTCTTGCACGATGTATTTTATTGTGACAAAGCTCGACATACATTAATTTCCTTATATGATCTTTTTAGCAAAGGTTATGAGATGTTTTTTGATTCAAATAATAATGCCGTTTTCTCTAAAGATTCTATTCCTCTATTCATAGCAGTCATTTTTCATGAAAAACGAAAATGGTCTATTAAAATTAAAAAAATTGTAAATAAAAATGATAAAAATACAGATAATTCGTCAAAGAATAAAAATGTTTCTTCTTCTATAAAAAGCAATGTAGACTGTTTTGTTTCTTCTTCGTCTCATGTTTCATTGGCACCTTTCGTTCCCCTACCAGAACATTCGAAGATACCTTATCCTCCAGCTGAACCAAATTCCCTTTTATTTTGGCATCGGCGTCTAGGTCACGCGAGCATACGAACTCTTAAACGCATACTAAAGGTGCAGTGTTGTGATGACATTCCAGATGAAATTCCTAACGGAAAGTTCTTCTGTGATGTGTGTGCAGTGGCAAAGGGGACTCGTCATCAGACGGCGGTTTTGTCAAACCGAGAATTTAAATTCATGGAACTTGTAGTATCTGACGTGGTAGGTCCCTTTCCAGATATTACATCCTCTGGTGAGGTGTTTGCCGTACTTTTCCGGGAACAGTTCTCAACTTACGGAGAAGTTCACATCATCAAGTCAAAAACAGAAGTCCTAGACGCGTTCATCACTTTCAAGAACAGAATGGAAAATCTGACTGGATTAAAAATCAAGTTCCTCCGAACTGATAATGGAAATGAATATTACAATAAACGTTTCAGCAATTTTTTAAATTCAGCTGGCATCATCCATGAACACTCTATGCCCTATCATCACGAGCAAAATGGTATGGCTGAGAGATTCAATAGGACTATAGGTGACATGGCCCGTGCCGTTTTAATTGGTAGTAGCTTGGAAGCGAACATGTGGGGTTTTGCTTATCTATGGGCATCGTATATCCACAATCGACTTCCGAACACCAACACTAACGACAAGACTCCCTATGAATTAATATTTGACAAGAAACCATCATTAGGTAATTTCAAAATTTTTGGAGAATGGGCTTATGTGCATATTCCAAAAGAAAAAAGAAACAAATTAAATCATAGGAGCTTGCGCTGTCGGGTGGTTGGTTATGCCAATGGGGGTAATGGTTGGATTTTTTGGCACCCTGACACTGGAAAAGTAGTTGCTTCTGCTATGGCGGAATTTCCTGGGGAAATTTCATCAGGTATGACCTCCTCCTCTACTATGAATGCACAAAAAGGTTCTCTTTCGTATATTCTAAATCGACTAGTCCTTGGTGATTTCTCTGCTGAAGAGACTATTGAAGCGCAAGATGCATTAGTAGATCATATTGAAGCAAATGCCCAATCATTGTCCGAACGATTGCCAAAGACGTACGCACAAGCGTGTAAGTGTCCAGAAGCTGAGAAGTGGAACTTAGCTTGTCAAGAGGAGCTAAACAACTTGACAACAATGAAAGTGTGGGACATTGTTGATTTGCCAAAAGGTGCAAATGTTCTAGGTGCACGGTGGGTATTTGCTAAGAAAAGAAATCAAGATGGAAGTGTTTCCAAGTACAAAGCACGCTATGTTGCACAGGGTTTCAAACAACTGGAGGGTACTGATTTTACTGACACTTTTGCCCCAACTGCCACTTTTGTTTCCTTAAGGGTAATGTTGGTTTTGGCTGCCAAGAACAATTGGCCTGTAAAATCGTTTGACATCACCGCCGCTTATCTACACAGCAATTTGGAAGAAACTATTTATGTCAAACAGCCAGAAGGTTTCTCTAATGGCAACCCATCTCAGGTGTGTAGACTTCGCAAGGCTTTATACGGGACCAAGCAAGCGGCCAGGTGCTGGTGGAAACATCTTGCTTCAATTTTCCGCAACCTAGGGTATGTAAGTAGTAAGCACGATGCGAGTTTCTACGTCCTCAAACATCGGAACTATATAGGAATCATTTGGGTTCATGTAGACGACGGTGTGGTCACTGGTAGTAGTGTGGATATGTTAAAAAAGTTGGAAAGTGATTTGAATGGTAAAATGAAAATAAAGTGGAACGACGGTCTAGAATCTGTTGTTGGACTCAAGGTCGAACGATGTGATGAAGGATTCTCATTATCTCAGCCTGCACTCACAAATCGTATTCTAAGGGATTTCAACTATGGAGGTTTAAAAGCAACGTCCCCTCTCCCCAACAACATGTCTATCTCCTCTTTAAAGACAAAAAATAGTTATGACTCAACCAAATTTCTCTCGATCATAGGTGCTTTCAGTTATTTGGTTGCAGGATCCAGACCTGACCTAGCTTTTCCAGTTAATTTTTTGGCCCGCTACGCATCTGCACCTGGTACCGAGGAATGGCGTGCAATCAACCATCTAATCCGCTATCTCGAATTCACCAAAGAGTTGAAACTGAATCTTTTCCCATCTAAGGACTCACTTTTTACTGAGGCATACTCCGACGCAACATGGGGTGGCGAATTACAGCGTTCAACCAATGGGCACGTTCTATTTTTGAATGGATGTCCCGTCCTCTGGCAATCCAAACGTCAATCCATGGTTGCTTTGGCGTCCCTTGATTCTGAATACATCGCTTTGGCAAATGCAACACGACAAGTTTTGTGGTTGAGAAATTTACTACTAGATTTATTCGACAACATCGAACCTACACAAATGTATTGCGACAACAAAGGAGCTATAGTAACAGCTACCGACAATCCCAGTGACAAACGTGCCAGACACATTGAGCGGGCATTTTACTTTGTTAATGAGCAACTGAGAGCTAATAAAATTAAAATAAGTTGGGTATCATCAGCCTTACAAATAGCTGACTTGCTTACTAAATCTCTGGGTGCTAACATATGGCTTGAAAAGAGGAAGACTTTATGTGTTTATTGATCTATTATGCTCCCATTCTGTTTTAATTTTTCTTTTTCTTTTCTTCTTCTCTGTTCTATTTCTTTCTTTCTTTTCTATTCTGATGTCACCGGTATATTTGTCTTTTTAACTCGCAAAGGAGGGGGGTGTTATGTACCTAAATCATATGTACTTAGCGAGTTAGTATTTAAACCTGTAGAGACGCGTACACTTAACTCCGGTTCCTCTCGGAGTAGTGTATCTGATCTTGTCTCTATAGGTAAGTAATGCATCATATGGTTCCTCTCGGAGTAGTGTATCTGATCTTGTCTCTATAACAAGCCTTCCCGTTATAGCTGTACAGTCAAACTCGTAGTTACATATTGTTATGGTGTTACCATACTATGTACTTAGCTAGTCTCTCATCAGTATATAGTGTAGCCTCCGAATACATCGGAGACCTTTCCCTGGTTCTGCAAGGCATCATTCTCTACAGGTTATGGGCTGTCTCGCTCGTGGAGAACCCTTCGTAGAACCCCGTTCATTGCAACGATACTGCAATTTCCCTCCTCCTCATGGTGTATGGGCGCCATATTCTCAATTCTACTCTCAAAACAGTGTATGGGCGCTGTTCTCGCCTCAGCCAAAAAAAAATGGCATTTTCCTCTCTAAATTTGGTGTATGGGCGCCATCTTATCATCCTGCCTAACAAAGGCATCCGCTCCGCTATGGTGTGTGAGGCATCTTCCCTCATCGTGATTTGCGACGATACGAGCAAAACTTTTTGCCACAAACTATTCTCAAAACCCACCTCGTTAACCACCCCTTTCTCTAAATCTTGTACCTTCGCCACATGCTGGCCTCAACAGGCAGCATTCCCGAAACCCCATTATCTCATTTCTCTAAAGTCACCAATCAATCAGAAGCAAGTCCGGAAATCTACCATTTCACACACCGCTCACAATTCCCTTCTTGCTCAATCCTCAATTTTCATACCGAATATCTCAAATCTCAGTTCACTCTCACCTCACCTACTCCATCAAGTTTCTTATTTTCCTTCAATTTCTACTCCGATACTTGGTGATTTGTTGATGTCTTGATGGGGGGGATGTACAAATTTTTCTTATAACTTTTCTTTACTTTCATTAAATACTTTTAAACTACAAACTGGAATAATTTAGCTTCTTAGTGTATTGTCTTTTAACATTTTTAACACACTCTTTTTAAATTAGTTTACTATTCCCTTTCATTGTCACTCGTTACAATCTTTTATTATTAGTGTAGGGTGATGTTCGTCTAACTAAGTGGGGGGGATGTTATGGTGTTACCATACTATGTACTTAGCTAGTCTCTCATCAGTATATAGTGTAGCCTCCGAATACATCGGAGACCTTTCCCTGGTTCTGCAAGGCATCATTCTCTACACATATTGAGACCAAAATGAAAATTTTCGAAAATTTATTGACATCCCAACAGTTGAGCTGCCGTATTTTTTTGACATCTACCATTTATTTTGTGGCAATCGCGTTGATTTCTCTACTGTTTCGCCGCTCTTTACCATCTGGGTTGAAGGTGAAGTCAACCTAATTGTCAGAAATGAAGTGATTCTGTCAAAAAATACTGCAGCTCAACTGTTTGGCTGTCAATGAATTTTCGAAATTTTTCATTTTTGTCTCAAGGTTTACGGATGTGACTGTATTTAACTATTATCCTATTTACTCTTATATATATATTAGGGGGTATCAAAGTTAGAAATCTTCCATTTCAAAATACCTCTTTTTTCCACCAAATCAACTATGATGATTTTTTTAAAATATGCCATATTGTGCCCCCAAAACACCTTTTTACTGAGAATTAATGTCAAGTTTTTGGCTTTCTTTTTGTGTTGTGAAATGCCTTCTAAATAATTACAAATTTTTAACTTTGATACCCCCTATTGAGTTAGTTAGATACGCAGGTGTGAATGTCAAAATTCTCTTTTGACAATCTTCACCTTCCCCGTTCGTCTCACATTAGTTGGAAAATTAACTTGCCAATTAAGACGATTCACGTCGTTACCAATTTTTTCTTCATAGCTTGACAATGAGAACTGCAATGGTAGTGACATTGGGCAAGGATCATCAGATTGGATCCATATACAGCTATTGCGAAAAAGTTTGTGATTTTCTTGTCTCCATTTCCCCGCGAAATACATGAGTTAAGGTTAGCTGACCTATCTTTTTGGCGGGAAATGAAGGGTAAGAAAAACGCAAGGTTTTTCGAAATAACTGTATATCTTTTTTCATATCCCAATTTAGAACGATGATCATTTGAGAAAATTATCGGACGGTATGATATGCAAGACTTGCATAGGAACTTGAAAGGCAGGAAAATGATAGGCTGAATAAGGAATATGATGACGTGCCAATGAGAGAGAAAAAGATAAAAATATAGGTTATGGAGATTATCAATCATGCTAAGATGATTTTAGCGTGGGTTGACGATAAACACAGGAAAGAGCCGTGCTAGTATTACCACCACGATGCGCAAAATTCGTGTCGCAAGCAACAGTGCACTCAGAGTTGCGTAGTTTAAGGTATCATTTCATTCAATGAGATACACCATATGATGTGGTATGAACTTATTTACACTCAATGATGAGAAAAATCCATGTTTTTTTTTTTTTGATTATTAGGATCAGTCTCGCCTTTAAATGAAGGCACGAAGCAGAAAACCAGTGCATGTCATTTTACATGATGACGTCTAATCGTTAAAGGGGGGGATGGGGGGTATGACGGTACATATCTGACATGTTGGCTATAAAATTACGGTGGATTGCAAAGCGAGTTAATAAGGGAATAAGTGAATCGATTATTAGTTCGTTTGAGCTGAAAAAAGTATAGCCGCAATCAGTTGTTAATGAGCGGATCAGTGGTAACTTCCAAGGTTTCGAAAAAGGGAGGTAAAAGTATGATTGATGATTTTAATACGCATGGTTTGCTTTGAAATTCTGTCACCTAAAATGATGGCAGACCATTTGTAGTGGATGATAAGTTCCACAACCAAGGAATAAGCACCGGTGGCACTGAAGCCACTTACTACTATATACATGATGAGCATCCCAATAAGCATTGAACTATTACACCACTGGCCTGGTTCTGCTTCATCATTTTATAACTTTAAATTGCACATATGAATTATGTTTGTCAGAGGAACGAAAACGACTTGTACTAAATTTTGTAGAGACTGATGCCTTGCAGAACCAGGAAATGGTCTCCAGTGCACTCAGAGGCTACAGTATATATTGATGAGAGACTAGCTAAGTATGTACATAGTTTGGTAACACCATAACACATTTGAGACAAATCAAAATCAATTCCATTCTTGTATCGAGAGTAAGAGCGACTGAATAAAGCTATATATAGAGCTATATAGTCCCAATAATATTGACTGATATATACAGCCAAATCACAAAAGCTTGCGGGATTTTGGACGAAAAAATTAATGCTTCACTCACAAAAAAATGATTTGCCTATTTAAAATGGGTCACCCCCGACCTATATCCCCCACTCAATTTTTTTGGCGAGAACAACTTTGATTTTTTCGTCAAAAATTTCGCAAGTTATTATGACTTGGTCGTATAACGTATACCATTATGGCTTAATGTCAGGTGAGTTCCGGAGGATTTCAAAGACACTTCACCAATTCATATGCAAAGAAAAAAAAAGGCTTCATTTGCTGTAGTTGGTACTGTTTGTTTTTATACTTGTATTTTAAAATTATCAAGACAGAGGAGCTGCAGGTAGTCTTTTTTTGTTATGTGTGTAATGTTCTCAAACTATGATCTCTGCTGAGCATCGTATTGTGCTGTCTTGAATGTAAGATGAGTGGCTGAAATCCGGCGACGGATATATGCTTCTTACAAAGGCTGAAGGGTAAGTAAAACTTTATGAAGGTAGCAGAGTGGGGCAAGATGTATGTAGTGCTAAGGTATTCCTCAGACTGACACACATGGTAACCAGCCCTTATTTGAGTAAGGCGGAGGAGACGAGATGAAGTACGGCAGGAAATATAGTGTGAGAATGGAAAGCTGATCAGGATAGGCTTAGGTGTTACGCTAGTTCGTTCCTACTGCTAGATGAGAAAGAGTGTGACGATATTAAACTCTTGTGACATGGGATATCTTAAATTATGGCGCTTGATGTTGGCCCTTATTGTATAGACAAAGTCAATGTGAGATGCGATGCAGTTTCCAACAAGTTTGATCCAAGTTATCCCCCAAGACCAAAGACAAATTACAAATAAGAGACCTGATTTAGGTAAAAGCCGTTCTGCAGCATGTTCGAAGTTAGAAATCCTCTTCATTCGACCTTGGATATCCAAGCGCCCACCGCAAGTTGAGCGTCTAGCGTGTGAGGTGCTTTAGAAATTTAGAAAAAGAATCAAGTTCACAATTGTTTGAGCAGAATGTTGACTGTCGGAAACAAACCACAGGAAGAAAAGTGTCTTATTTGAAGTGATTTTGTTTAATTCCCATTTGTTTTTCGGGTACCTATTGAATAGAATTTGACCAACTAACTTTAAGGTGCTCTACATGACATGGGGGAAGGAGGCGTGGGGGAGAGAGAGGGAGAGAGAATGAAGACAAGTTGGGTGAGCATTACAGATGATGTTGAGTGATTAATAAACGGCTCCAGGAAGACATAGAAGAGCTGCTCATAAGCTATCTGGCAATCCAAGCTGAAAACCAAAATAATATTGCTTCTTGATCAACCAAAACAATAAGATTAATAAATTATAGTACAACAATTGTTCTCTTTGTATATTTTCCTTTTAATTTATAGGTTTTTTTTTTTGGTTTTGTTTTCGTAGCAGCGCAAGTTTTAGAAACCTGCTTTTTTAATTAAACAATCAAAGATATAGATTTCAGATTAACTTTGGGCTGAGTCAAAGCCAACGTCTACAATTGAGTATCATTTTAGGACTTGAACACTCGATATATTCTTTTGGATTGACTCTACAACTTTCATATTTGCTCTCTCAATATTCCCGCCTTCTCCTTCAGGCGGTTGGGATTTTCTTCTCTCAACTAATTCAGTGCTTGACTTTCTTTCCCATTAGCTCTCCCATTTCTCTACTTGTCTACTTTTCTACTTTTCTACTCCTGCCCTACTGTTCACTCCTATATACCTCCCTTTTCCTGTTGTTTTATTTTCTTTCCCTTTCTCCCCTTTTTTTTATTTTTATTTTCTCACATCACCCTTTTTTTTACTTCTATTTATCATATTGATTCCCATATATTATTATTACTCTATTATTATTATTATTATTATTATTCTCCATCTTATTATTATTATTATTATTATTATTATTATTCTCCTTCTTCTTATTATTATTACTATCTCCACTCCAACACTCCTTCTTCCGGATCTGTCCCTCATCCTATCTCATCTCTTCTTCCTATGGGGTTTCTTTGGCACTTATCCTTCATACTCGTCTCATTAGCTCTTTTAGTTCACTCGCAAGATCCGCCCGCCCCTACAGCTTCTCCTGCTCTTCTCCCTTCAACTCGTCTTTCTCCACAACCGGTCAGGACTACTGTCACTTCTGGAACATTCATCCTTACTCTTCCTGCTTCGTCTTTGTCCCCTACAACAACATCTGGTCCCATAATTACCTCTACCGCTTCATATTCAGCATCGACGTCTTTGCCTAGCAACCAACCATCTCAGAATAATAATGATAACGATCGCTTACTTCTTCATACAAAACTTACTGTCCCTTTCGGAATTCTGGGTGTTTTTTTGATCATCACAGGTGCTCCCATGGCCTTCTGGGGGGGCCGGAATCGATGGTAGGTTTCATTTAGTTTCATTTTTTGAGATCAATAACTAATAGTCTTACATCTATGATGATTTATCCTCTGCCACCTTAAATCATCATTCCTTTGCGACTATAGGTCTAGTTACTTTTTGACTGGAGCTTACACTGGTGGTATATTGGTTATGGTTCCGGTCCTCAGGTTTGGCGTCGAACAACAGGATCATCCCCCAACCATCGTTGTTTGTTCTTTTTTCGGTTCTTTTGTTGTTTTTTGCCGTCTTCTGACACTCATTCCTTCGTTGCTCCCAGGTTCAATCCATGTTCCTGTTGTCATGTATTGTAGCGGCTTTGCTGGCTGGTGGTCTAGCCGTCATTTTTTGGAAAGGAACTCAATATTTAGTGGGGTAAGAAACATAGTTCTTTTAGCCATCTTGCGTTGCTTTTTCTTTTTATCGTTTTTTTTTCTTTTTGCTAATCCTTTTTATTTACTCAGGGCCAGCGGTGGTTTCGTGATTTCCATTTTTGTTCTCTCACTACGAGACAATGTCTTGATTAGATCTCCAGGTCTCAAATGGATCATGATTGTTGCCTTCACTACGGTTGGGTTCGTTATCGCCACGATCCCTAAGATTACCATATATGTCACTTTGCTTGCCACTGCTGCAGTGGGAAGTGCAGCCGTTATGATTGGTGTTGATTGCTTTACCAGTGGTGGCTTGAAAGAGTATTGGATTTACATTCTAGGTTTTGGAATTTTTCCAAAGCTAAATGGATTTTTTCCTTTAACGATTACTATGCAGGGTGAGCCAAATGAACAACCTTATTTTTCCCCTCCTCAGAGACTCTATATCCTGTTGCAAATTTCTGAAGTTTTCATGTAATCACTATTGTTTACAGCTGAGCTGGGTGTTATGGCTGGGTTATTTATCATGGGTGCTGCAATACAATGGAGATTACTAGAAATCATTCATCGCAAGATTCGAGAACTCAAGGTACAAGATCACGAGAGAAAGCTTGTCGAAGACGCTGCAGCTTATCGGCAATCTATGGCTCTCGATGTCGATTTGGCGGACTGGGAAAAACGTTATGGCGAATCCAACTCTCCTCCCTCAACACCACAATTAGGCAATCCATCTCAACAGTATCTACATCCTTCTAAAGGTTCTCAGTATTCCTTACTACCTCATCACAATTCAGGAGGCGGATTGGCGACCGATGATCCAATGAAAAGTACCCCTATCATGATGAATTATCCGCCTCTTTTGACCACGTCTAAAACTGATGATACAGTCGCAGCTCCCAGGATTGGTGTTTTTGAGTCTGCAGGTTCTGTCTCTGATCATCTACCAGATATGGAATTTGGTGATGACTTGGCTGGTTCACTTGGTGTCCCTAAAGAAGAATTAGAAAAGACAGTCATTTCTGTTGTCGCTTCACCAGGAAAAAAGTCTCCTTCATTTATGCCCAAGAACGATGAGATAGATAACAAATTAAAGACCTTGGAGGAAGTCAGAGAGATGCGTAAAAATGTGGAAAAACTTAGGGCAGAATTGACAGGTTCTTTGAGCCAATTCTCCAATAACATTAGAACCGATAAAATTTCGCCTACACATTCTGCACTTCGGTCAACTGCATCTGCTAGTCCTATCAGCAACAA
Source organism: Hemileia vastatrix (assembly GCA_030280995.1). NCBI lineage: Eukaryota > Fungi > Basidiomycota > Pucciniomycetes > Pucciniales > Zaghouaniaceae > Hemileia > Hemileia vastatrix. The sequence goes on along the minus strand of JASXTE010000005.1, from coordinate 19,791,217 downwards.
AATGAAGCCTGCCCGTCCTATCTCTGTCATTGATTTTGATCGATTTAATGCTGTCAGGTCCATTTCTCGGCCTCCTGGCGCGCCCACAGAATGGGCCAGCACACCTCGATATCAGTCAAGCGAACGGGCTCGCCCAGTTACTATGGTTGATGGTCCAATAATTACCACTGAAAGGAATCATTTGGAGAATTCGGCTAGATTTGAGGGAATACAATTAGGTTTCAACCTTTCCTCTGGTGGTAATCGATCCCCCGATGTGACTTCCCCTATATTATCTAGTCCTGGCAATGTAAAAGCAAGTTACTTTACTTCAGGAGTAAACTTTCAGGCAGAGTACTTGAATTCTTTGCCTACGCGAAATCCTAATAGGAACACTATGATTGACTTATCCGAACCTAATGATGCTTGGGGTCGGCCATTGCCCTTGGAAGATAAGCGAAAACAAGCGGAGATGCCAGCTCCTCAACAAAATCGCATTATTCAGTCCTCAGTGCCGAGACCTCCTGTATCCAAGCAGAAGCCTAGACCGATCAGCAAAGTGATGACCATAGAAGAATTACAATCTCGCCACCAGGAAGCAATGAAAAAACTTCAATCTCCAACAAATCAAAAATTTCGGGAAGAAAACCATATGGCGAAAGTCAAAGCTCAATATCAACGCCAGCAGACCCAAGTTTCACAACAAACAGAGAAACGAAAATCAAGAACTTCTTTTTCAGCGTTAGTTAGTACAAATCTTCATCTTCATCAGCAGAATTCTCCCAACAACGGTGGGGAGTCGTCTGGAAGTGCTAAGTCATCTGATTCACGTCCAAATGGCCACAGTCGACGTGCTTCTTTAGGTGATCAATTACATCGAGCGGCTCATAATGCACAGCAACAAATAGAGTATGAGCTACTAAATTCTTCAAATGTAGCAAAAAATCAACATGTTGACAATTCTTTAGCCAATCCTAATGGCCGCCGACATCAGCGCGTTAGCTCGGGACCAGCAGGTAATTCACACATGTCAAACGTTGTGCCTACTCATCTCCCTCCTCTTCCTAATTCAAGATCAGGCACTAATGCCAATATAAGCAACAACCGAAAATCAACAGTTGCAAGCTGGTTAGACTATTAGGGATCACAAACAAAATGATTGGTGAATCTGATATTTTGTGATTTCCTGTCTTTCCTCCCGTAAACAAAACTGTCTTTTCGTCTTTCCTGGCACGTTGGAATGAAAATTTGTTATGATTTTTTCCTGTTAGAAGTTTACTCCTTAATGTTTAGATAAATATCATGATTGTTGAATCTGATACTTTATGATTTCTTGTCATTTCTCTCGTGGACAATAATCCATTTTCCCCTTTCAAAGGCTTGTTCAATACATCGTCGGGAAATTTTTCCCTTTTGGCAATTCAAGCTATACTATTTAAAGCATTATACTATTTATACGATGACCAAACTATGTTGAATTCTTATACTTTTCAAGATTTAAAGTAGCTCTCACAAGGTGCATGCACAATATAATTCTGTTACCAGTGTGATCTCTTCTCTAGTTTATTTACGGAAAGCTTGTGTTTTTGACTTTATGTATGGAAGTCAAGCACATGAACGATGCATCTTTGTATTTTTTGTTTTTGTTTTTGCTTTGACTTCTGTAATCTATATACCTTATTCTTCCTCCCCTCAACGCAACGCGAATCGGCATTTCATGGAATTTGGCTACTCTCATCTGTATAGGGACTACTGCCTTTCCTTTTCACATATATCTTTTATACAATCTAGCGCTGCATTTGTTAATGTATTTAATATTTATATATATTAAGATCAACGAAATTTCATTGTGACTTAGTTTAATACATATATGTTGGATGTAACACGCCTTTTCTATCGTTTTACATAGATCATAGTTTCTTTTTCCCCCGGAAAGGTGGGATTCTTTAACAATGTCTTTTACATTTTACATTTTAGCTTTTTTTATTTTTTATTTTTTATTTTTTGATTTTGCTCATCACCTCATCTGTTCTACCAGCAATTTGTTTATTTTTAAAAGAAAAAAAAATCATATCTTATTTTTCGTTTAATTGAGTATTATAATTACATTTAATTTAATTTAATTTAAATTTTTTTGTGGTGTTGATAATAGAACTTTTAATCAACATATATGGGGCATGTCGTTTCATTATTTTTGTTAATGATAATATTACATGTGGTATCGTATTGTCTGACAGATGGTCTGTGTGGTTGTGAGTTTCATGGTGGACTTGAGAGGATGAATGTCAAACAGGGACTTGAAAAGCAAGAATAAATGCGATGACAACGATGATAAATAGATTGCTTAATTAATCGAGTTCTCTTTATCTTGATATATATATATACATATATATATATATTAGGTAATATAAGATCATTATGGTTATATATTTATTTAGGTTTCAATTTAATGTTACAAATGGAAGCTCTATTATTGTTGTGAGAAATAGGTTACACTCAACTGTGCCGCAGCTACCCTAGATATATTTGTATATAAAACTTATACTAGCTAGTTACTTTTGGTTGAGCCTTCTAGAAATAACAAGATTAATATATCAGACCTCCCTTTGCCTTAACAGGTTATGGGCCTCTATTAGCGCTCCTTTTCATCCTCTACATTTAAAAGTTTTTTTTCTTCTCTCCCTTTCTCTATTTTTTTTTCTTTTCTTTCTTCTTCTTTTTTCTCTTTTATCTGTTTCTCTCTCGTACCTTTTTTTTTCCTTTTTTTTTTCTTCTCAATTTTCCTGCTCTCCTTTTCTTTTCTCTTCTCTCTCTGTCTCTTTCGACGATTAGGTCAGCATCTTGGCCAGATTCTGAATTTTAAGTGCGGACGCGCATTTAATCCGAAAGTTTCTTTTTTCCTACCTTTTTTTTCCTCCTTTCCTCCACCTAATTCTTACATCTAATACATTAAAAAAAAAAAAAAAAAAAAAAAAAAAAAAAAAAACTATAATCCACCATGTCTTCCAACACGACACCAACTCCAGCAAATCGAGACCCCCCTCCACACCAATCGACTACCAACACTCAAGCCTCCTCCTCCACCACCAACCGCCCAATTGCTGGACAACCATCAACCATTCGAACACCTGCTACCTCAACATCTACAACTCGACCACCTCCTACCTCAGCACCTACAGCCACCTCTGCTACCCCACTTCCTCCCATGCAACAAAACTTGGGATTCTGGGATCGTGACGAACGACGCCATGTTACTCAATCAATTGCCAATGCCAAGCAAGAACTCAAATCCTGGACCAACATTCTCGAAACCAATGGGTCCAACTTTGATGCTTGGTACAGAGACGTCAAAATTATGCTGGACGAATACATTGACGATAGCCTCTACTTGTTACGAGTTATAGCTGAACCTGATACGTCAAAAAAAAAAATTGCTCGCTCCATCGTCCTTAATTCAATCGCACCTGAAATTAGGTCACTAGTCGTCGATGCCAAACCTGTATCAGTTCTCTATCAAGAGCTCGATTCAAGATTCAACGTACCTAGCAAAGCATCTCAACTACATGCCTGGGACCAACTGGCCGGACTTAGTCTCAAAAACTTTGCCGATCCTACCCTTTTGATCACTAGGTTCAAAGAATGCGTTGACCGTTTTAAGAACCATGGCCCACGTATCAATGAAGATACCGTCCTAGGCATCCTCCTCCAGCAAGCTATTAAAAGCGATCCAGTATTCTATGAAAAGGCTCTTGAAGACCAAGAACTCAGCATCAAATGCTCTGGTGAATACCCTTCTTACATGGAACTACAACGCGTCATGGCAAATGTGTGGGACCGCATCATAGTTGGTAAAACTCTTACGACATCACCGTCTCCCATGGTCTCACCTGATAATCTTACGGCACATGTAGCTGAAGTCAACCTAGGACCGACGGAAGTAACCAATCCCAGTCAACTTCCTACTGCAATGGCATCCAGACAACCCTTATGCTGGAACTGCAACTCTCCAGATCATCTACAATCCAACTGCCGCCGACCCCCAGCCTTTGGTAATAATAGAAGGCCCGCTATTTCCCACTTTGGTCCCTCACAAACATATAGGGCCTTCTACCCGGTTCTTGCTCCGATACCTATGTCTGCCAATTTTCAAAATCCACCTACTGACTCAAGACAATCTAGCAGCAAGATGGATAGCTACAGACCAGCATACCCGCGTCGACTTTATAGGACAATATTACCAGCTCAACCTTCTCAGAACAAAGTTTCAGCGAACCAAACACAGATTGTTGAAGTTTTTGATGAGCAACCTATAGCGGCATCGGTTACTGTAGAATCACTACCAGCTTCCACGTCAAAAGAGACAGCAATGTTGGACTCAGGTGCAACTCATCATCTTACTGGTAACAGTGAACTGTTAGTTGATTTCAGACCACTTGCTCGACCGATTCCATTGACAGTAGCGACTAACAATGAAAACAACTTTATTACAGGCACGGGGATAATGCAGTTTACTGGGAAACATGGGGAGATTATTAATATCGGTCCGGTTCATTATTGTCCAAAAGCTATAGGTACTCTCATCTCTCCCGCAGCTTTACTGAATGGAAAGATGCTAATGAGTACTTCTGGCGATACTTTCAGTTTTTGGAAAGATGGACTGGAACGTCTGCAGGCCAAACGTGTAAATAGATCATGGTTATTTCCTTCTCCTATACTACAACGAACATCGACGAACACTAGTGAGACAGAACACACAATTTCTGTCCTTGACACACCCCCCACGACACAATACCCTCTACAAGCAAATGCATCCATCCCTATCGTAATTCCAGATGTTCCCTTACCTGTCATTGTTCGAAACAAAAATGAATCTGAATTATATGAATGGCACTGTAAATTTGGTCATGCAAGCCTCAGGCAATTAAAAAGGATGATTGCCGGAAAAATGGCACACGGTCTACCTGACAAGCTCCCCCCTGGTAAAATCGTATGTTATTCTTGTAGAGTATGCAAAAGCAAAAGAAGATTCTTACTTGACTCTTCAGGTCGAGAACCCAAAAAGCTTGGTATCATCACAGCGGATCTGATTGGTCCTCTAGAAGTTCCAACGTTCTGTAATGGCTTATATGCTCTCACTATTAGAGATATTGCAACATCATATGGTGAATGCCACGTTCTAACGCTGAAATCTGAGGCTCCCGATATAATCATAAAGACAATTACTCGCCTAGAAAACCAAACAAACAACAATGTCAAAATTTTTCGTTCCGATAACGGTGGTGAATTTAAAAACAAAAAGTTGGCAAACTTCTTTGAATCCAAAGGTATTGTGCATGAGCTGACGCTACCATACTTTCATGCACAGAATGGAAAAGTAGAGCGTTTCAACCAAAGCATTGAAGAGATGGGCCGCACGGTGCTACACGAAAGTGGACTCCCTAAATTCTTTTGGGGCTTTGCCTATAGATGGGCTGCCTATATCCTTAATCGGCTGCCGAATGTCACCTGCCGGTCCATGACCCCTTTCGAAGCAATGTATGGTACCAAGCCTCAACTAGATCTCCTCCGAAAGTTTGGTGAGCATGCCTTTGTACACATTCCCCAGGAGAAACGACAGAAACTAGACAACCGAGCAATTCCATGTTTCGTAGTGGGTTATCCACAGGGTTCTAAAGGATGGCTTTTTTGGGACCCATCCCAGAAGAAACTTCTATCCTCAGCCTGGGCCATTTTTGATTCGCCCCAGAATCCAGCCCCACTCAACAAAATGTCCATTGACCACCTGATAAATGCCTCTACCGCTAAGCCATCTGTCTTAGAGCTTGGTGTTTTCTCCAAAGAACGCAAATTCGAGGAACAAGAATCACTCACGCACGAAATTGAACGCAATTCAGCCTTCTTTTCCCTACCTGCTCCGAAGACTTACAAACAAGCCATGCAATCCAAACAAGCAAAAGAGTGGCAAGAAGCATGTGAATCAGAAATCCAAAATCTGACAAACATGAACGTATGGGAAAGATCCAAGCCACCTGAAGGTGTCAGAATTCTTGATGCTCGTTGGGTCTTTGCGGAAAAAAGGGATGCCAATAATGCAATCAAAAAAAGAAAAGCTCGATATGTTGCCAAAGGTTTCAAACAAATCCCTGGCCTAGATTTCACGGACACATTCGCTCCCACTGCCACATTCGTCTCACAACGTCTCATTCTGACAATAGCGGCGATCAACAACTGGCCGGTCCACTCCTTTGATGTCACCGCAGCATATCTTCACAGCCCGCTCAAAGAAGATCTATGGGTGAGGGATCCACCAGGTTTTGAAAAGAATGATGGTCTTGTTTTGAAACTAAAAAAGGCATTATATGGCACATGTCAAGCTGCCAGGTGTTGGTGGCAACATCTCAGTGGCACTCTCCAAAAAGCCGGGTATGAAGTTTCAAAATACGACAGCAGCGTATATTTTCTGAGCAAATCCAACATTAAAACCTTTATATGGATTCATGTGGATGACGGTCTAGTCACGGGTGATTCTGAAGACAGTTTGAAAGCACTCGAACTATGTCTCAAGCAGAGCTTATCTATCAAATGGGAAAATTCACTTGATTCAATCGTAGGAATATCAACAACCAGAGCAGACACTGGATTCTTACTCCACCAAACACACCTTATCGAACGTGTACTAGCCTCTCATACTGGTCCTATATTTGGCAAGGAAACTCCCCTTCCGACTCACTGTAACCTAACTACACCTTCGGATGATGTGCCTCCTCTTCGTTCAAAGGACTACCTCTCAATCATTGGTTCCTTAAGTTACATAGCTACCGGGACACGACCAGACATTTCTTTCTCCGTAAATCTCCTATCCCGATTTGCAAAGTGTCCTCAACATGAACATTGGAACGCATTGGAACATTTATTGGGTTATTTATCAGTTACCAAACACAAAAAACTGTTCCTTGGCAAGCAATCAACTCTCACTGGTAAACTAGAGGCATATTCGGATGCCAACTGGGGTGGTGAAACTTCAAGATCCACTGGAGGAATGGTCATTCTCCTACAGGGATCTCTCATCTTTTGGAGTTCTAAGCGCATGCCTTGTGTGGCCACCTCTACCAGCCATGCTGAACTTATGGCCCTAAGTGCAACTACGAGAATAGGCATCTGGATCAAGAACCTGCTACACGAACTGATAGGCTTCTCAGAACCACTCAATCTCAAATGTGACAATCAGGCGACAGTAAAAATATCATCAGACCAAGCATCGAACAAAAGAACCAGACATGTTGAGCGTGATTTTTTCTATGTTAATGAACAACTTTTCAAAAAAAAGGCAGATCTCATTTGGGTAGAGACAAACAATCAATTAGCTGATGTCCTAACCAAAAGTCTGGGTAAAATTTTACATGGTGCGGCTTGTGAGAAGCTAGGTCTCAGATGAATAGCATCAGAAACTAGTTTATGGGGCGGGTTTACTTATTCCTTTTCTATTATTATTTTTATTATTATTTATTTATTTTTCTCTCTTCTTTTATTTTACCTCTTCTCCACTTTAACATTGATTCGCATGTACATATTTAAGCAATGGCGTTCTGCGGCTCGTTGAGGGGGCGGGTGTTGTGAGAAATAGGTTACACTCAACTGTGCCGCAGCTACCCTAGATATATTTGTATATAAAACTTATACTAGCTAGTTACTTTTGGTTGAGCCTTCTAGAAATAACAAGATTAATATATCAGACCTCCCTTTGCCTTAACAATTATGATGAGGGAATAAAATTTAACAAATATGTTTATAGTGTGATGCTTTTGGGTGAGGGAAAGTATTGTGCCGGTACCCAATTCCACGGGTAGTCAGTCTCGCCTGTTCCACTCTCCGGTAGGAATGAGGAACAGGCGTGTGGGTCGCGGCACACTATATACGACTCTTGCCGTGTAACCTAATCTAACCTAACTTCTATCATAACAGAAAGGGCAAGAGGGGATCAATTTGTCTTGATTTGGAGATTAAGTTTCCTTTTTATTTGTTTATTTGGGAGAAGAAGAAGAAGAAGAAGAAGAAGAAGAAGAAGAAGAAGAAGAAGAAGAAGAAGAAGAAGAAGAAGAACAAAAAGTGAGAAAAAGAGAAGAATAAAGAATTGTGATGGATTTATTGAGGGGGATGGATGGATGTGATAGGACAGGTTATCATTACAAAGAAAGTAACACTACGCAATATAGGGGGTGGACTTGCTAGCAAGTCCTCAACCTGAACTCAGATGGAACTCAGATGGAACTCAGACTGAACTCAGACTGAACCCATACTGAACTCTACTTGAACACCCACCTAAAACTGTTCTGCTGAGTGGTGTTCATCCCTGATTGTATGGTTCCTTTATCAATAGCTCAATGTGTGTTCAATCTATGGTGAGTTTGGGTCCAAGGTTGCGGACTTGCTAGCAAGTCCGCCCCCCATATTGTGTGGTGTAACATGTAGGATTTTCCAATGCAGTCCTCCTCCAAAGGATCCCCCCACTGTGCTATATACTCCTCAAGGTAATAAAAGCTCAATGAAAATATAATGTTACTACCCATTTAATATGTGCAAAGAAAATAATTTACGTGTGTGATGATTAGTATATTAGTATGGTATGTGCTAACACATATACACTGAAAGTAAAGTGGGCTGCTTACCTATGAAAAAACAAAGAAAAAAAAAAAAAAAAAAAGAGAGGAGGGAGGGGGTGGGTGCCTTGCAGAACCAAGGAAAGAAATTATCAAAAGGTATCAGAGAGAGAGAGAGAGTGTGTGTGTGTGTGTGTCAGGCTAAGATCAACTAAAAGGACGTAAAATAGCTTGAAAAGTCTTTGTCTAGAAGATTTATATGGTCCTATATGAATACTGTAGTGTAGATCCAACAAATAGTAAAATATAATTCAAAATAAAGGTCTCAGTAATATAATTCTCAATATTTTTATTTATGGCTTACAATCTTTTTAGTTGTTAGAAAAATAGAATTTAATAATTCAGATACTACTCAAAAGACTTATAAAAGTACTAATTGATATGTATTGTAATTGATTTGGTTATATGGTGTAAATTGTAATGATAAAGAATGTAGAAACAAGACCCAAAAACCTCCTCCTTTTACACACAGTGAGTTCCCCAATGAATCCCTTGATGTACCACTCCAATACACAGTTAATGATGCCTCAAACCAACTAATAGACATGTCCATCAAAATCCCCAGTAACCCATGACATAATTAGAAGAGTAACAACCGTCAAAATCCTGTAATAATAAGGAAAATCCATCAAAATTAAAGAATAAGATAAAAAGAGAGTATATGCGTATTAAACAATAATATAAAAGACTAAAGAGGGAATTTTTAAGGTTAATAATAGCTTAATAATAAGGGGGACTCACTGTAGAAATGATGGGGCTAATCCTGACATTATACTACATGAAATTCCCATTCAAAAATACCCAATGTTGACTGAGAAACCACCCAAAAACCCAAAAAAGAGCGTGAGATGTGGGGTAACTACATGCAGTCCTTCGCAGGCTCTTGCATGGGTAAATCCTTGACTAAATTTAGGCGAATTTAAGCGTGGTGATGAAATAAGACGCCAAGAGTGAGGTTATTAATGAAATTAGTGCATATAAACAGGGTCAATGCATTATTAATTAAGCTAGGACACTAAATAAGCGCCTGTCGCCTATTTTAGCGTGTTTCCCCACAGTGGGTGTAGAAAGTGGGGTAATTATAGTGTGAAAAAGCTAACTTTGCTAAAAATAAAGCTATTCACATGGGAAAAAAGCAGGCAGTATGTGGCCAGTACACAGAAGCCATTTCTGGCATAAAAAACACCAAATTTGAAAAGTATTATTTTTATGCATTTAGATAGCCAAATCAATAGTCCTAAATGAGACAAATTGAACTGTCAAAGCACATTTTTAATATTCTTAAATTTATAGTGCATATAATCAACTTTTAAGTGAAATAAAGTGCATTTCTTGTTTTTTGCATAAAACAATGAAAATAACAGCTTTATGTATACTTAAAAATTATCTAGCCTAATAATTAAGGTTCTTAATGTTACCCTAACATATTCCAACTTAATATTAAGTACATAAGACTTATAAAGGTGGATATATGCGTGTATATAAGGTGTTATAATGGCATTTTTTGTGTATTATCATAATTTTACTTATGTATACTGTTTGTGTACTCCCATTTATTGTTTCCATGTATAATTCATGTGTTTAACATAATTTATAAGTACTTTTTACTCAGTCCTGGGGATATACAGGCTGACACTCACCCACCCAAAAAAAAACAATAAAAAATGATAAGTTATACATTTTATTTATTTATTTGTTAATTTTCAGGTATTCAGATTAATTCTGTAGCATTAAAGATTATTCTTTAAAGAAATAAAACATAATCAAATATTATGAGTACTGGTTTTTTAACCCCTCAGCTGGTTGAACAGAACTTTATTTCTGTTTAAATTTTTTAAGAAGGGTGGATAAATTAGAAATTTCTTTTTCAGGTATCCATTTATCAAATTCATTTGATTTCCCTTTAAATCTTAATATATACTCAGTTCCTTTTTCTTTAGTAAGGAATCTTTTCTTGAGTATTTTTTCAATCTCTTCTTTTTCCACAATTTCTTCAGGTTGCTTTTTAGGCCTTCCCCTTCTTTTTGGAAATAAGTCAGGATCATTTGCATGGTAAGGTTTCAATAATGAGATAGGGAAAACTGGATGTTTACTATCATATGGAGCATATAATATGACTTCCACTGCATTATTACCAACCATTTTTCTTACTAAAAAAGGTCCTACAAAGGGATCCTTTAATTAAACATTACCTTGTAAGTTAAAATGTAGTGTTGAAATTAGGACTTCATCTCCTTTTTTGAATTCAAATTCTTTATGAGATTTATCCCACCTTTTATTTTCATATTCAAATGCTTTTTGGATGCATTCTTCTGCATGCTTTCTACACATTTGTTGCATATGAATAAAGGATTTAGTACCAGGGTGTATATCTAACCTTGGTAATTTATTTAAATGATTTACTGGGGTATTTGGTACATATCCCAGCCAGAGTTCAAATGGTTTCTTCTCTGTTTGTCACCAGACAACCTACGCACAAGGTTGAGGGTGTTCCTGAAAGTGAGATGGAGGGAGGAGTTTTAGAAACTTCTTCGACGTGCAGAGGAAATGTTCGAGGAAGTGATTCGAAGATGACTCGAAGGAAGAGCTACTGCTTCAAGATATGTTCAAGAAGAATTCTAATATAATTTAAAGGTAATGTTAAAATTCTTAAAATCTCACAAAGGGTTGGAAACTCAATAATCAAAGATTTAGGATTTAGAAATGATTATTGAGAAAATAAGGAAAGATACAATAATAATGATTTAACCTAAAGCTTTACCACTATTAACTATATATACGTTTTATAATTTAATTCTAAGGAATTTCAAACCAAAAACTCAACCCCTTTTATATCCTTTACTCCTCCTCGCATTGACCTCATACACATCCACTATTCTACACACCACAGACCATTAAAAAATACATCCATTACACCTGGACCCTCCTCACTAACATCCGTTAACCCTTTAATCCTCCACTATCCATTCTGTCCATGCTCACTACACCTTTTAATAATTCACAGACATTTAATAAACCTTTTAGTGCACCATTACATTGACTATTGCGCTGTGCTTTGCTTATTGAGGAAAAGACTGAGACACACTATTGAGAGATTGACTAATTTAGATTTAGAGTTGAGACTAGCGCCGTTGAATAGTTAGTACACAAAGGAAAGTTGCAGTTGCTATGTAGAATTGCTTTCTGCGCTTCGAGTATGGATTTAGACTTCTATTTTATTGATTTAATGAGCTACTTTTTCCTTGAGTGTCATGTGGCGCATGACCAATGCCCGAGTATAAAAATGCGAGCTCCATTGAGTGTGAGACATATACTTCCCACACTAGTTTCCCTTTATTTAACTCTTGTTTATTTATTTATTATTATTATGTCAACTTGTCCTACTCCAGCTCCCATGCCTCCTCACCCCAAAGTGGATGGTGGGCTCATTACTCAACAGTATTCCCAAGCATGCACGACTTGTGAATCAATGGAATACTTCTGTGTGGAAAGCACAGCTACTCGAGGTCCTCTCCAGAAATGCAAGTTTTGCCGAAGGAGACGGGTGGCATGCGATGTGTTAGCAAAAAATTCGGACATCAAATGAAGGTTTACCAAGACTAAATGTTGGGTAATACCAAAGACAAAAGAAGTGGTTGAAGACATATGGGACGTGTTGATCGGGGATGATGAATCAGAAGCAGTTGAGGAGGAAGTCAAGGAAAATACGGAGTCCTGGGTAAACAAAGGGTAGAAGAAGAGGTGGATGAGTTGGTGGAGGAAGATGAGGAGGAAGTCCCCATTTCAAGGCGGACACCGAAAAAGCGGTGAATGGTCATCGAAGATGAAAAGGAAGAAAAGGAAGTGGCAGTGGGAGTCACATCTAATTTATTTCTAGAGGCTGATCCGATGTTCGAAGTAAGTTTGATTTTATTTTCCAAAGAAAATTTTTTACTGATGACCATATGATTTAGAATTTAGATGTCATCGCGGAAGCCCCTATGGTGGAAGCCTCGAGTGTGGGAGCTCCTATTGTGGAAACCACTGCTGTGGAAGTGGCACCGTTGATCCCTACCAAAGAACAGTTACCAGTGAATGCCTCGAGGGAGGATAATGAAGAAACTCTTGACCAGGTATGGTCGAAGAAACCTGGCCAAGGTCGACAAGCTAGGTTTATCAAAGATTTAAGTGGTGAAGTCAATAAGATTATCGATGCTGCTTCCTTTGACGTGGCCAAAGAACTACTGGAAATTGGGGAAGTGATACCGGTAGGAGAGGAAAAGGTTTTTGAAAAATGTAGGAAGGAGATAAGGGTGATTTTGGAGAAGATGAAGGGATTGGTTCAAGAGAAAATAAAGGAGAAAAGAAAAGAAGAAAGAGGAAAAGAAAAGTAGAAACAATTTGTATTTATTTATTTTATTTTGTTGTTTTAATTTAAAATTTTAATATTTATTTTATAAGATTTTGGGAGAAAAAGAAAAAAAAATTTAAATAAAATTTTGTTTTAAATTTTGAAAGAAGAAAAGAAAGAATTTTTTAATTGAAAGAGTTTTAGTTTAAATTTTGGAAAGAAAAAATTTAAGTAGGAAAAAAGAAATAGTTGATTGAAATAATTTTATTGGAAATGAAAATTTAATGAAAGAAAAAATTGTTATTTATGAAAGTTTATTTATTGAAGTTTTGAGGAATTTTAGTTATTTGAAAAGAAAAAGAAAAAGAAGAGAAGAAATAATAATAATTTTTTTGTTTTTTTTACAAAAAGAATTTGAAAGAAAGAAGTAATTGTTTGAAGAAATTTTAGAAGAGATTTAGAGGTTGAAGTGAAATTAAAGAAGGATTGTTGTGTTGCGTTTGTGAAAAATTTTGATAGTTTGAGGAAAAGAATTTTCTAAGGAAATTATGTAGGTAGAAAATTTGAAAAGTAAAGAAAAGAAAATTTAAAGAAAATTTAGAAGGTTTTATGAATTTTTTATTTATTTTGTTTTAATTTTAATTTTTAATTTAATTTTATTTTTACTTTAATTTATTTTAATTTAATTTTATTTATTTTTTATTTTTTTTAATTTAATTTTATTTATTTTAAAGAAGGTTGAAAAACTTTTGAAAGAAAAAAAGAAGAAAGAAGAAAAGAAAACAAAGAATATGGAAATTTTAGAGGTAGAGATGTTTAGATTTTAAAGAGAAGAAGGAAAAAGAGAAAGAAAAGAAAAAAAAGAGAGAGTTTTAAGGTTTTGGTTTTAAAGGATATTTAAGATGAAAAGATTTTAGGAGTTCAGGGGCGTTAGAAACATTGATGGCTGGTTCCCAGGATGTTTTGTCTGAATCATCAAGGAAGCCTTCCCATTCCACGAGGTATTGAAGTTTCCCCTTGCACATTCTTGAATCAAGGATACGGCTTACTTCCCACTCTAGATGGTCTTCTACTTTGACCGGTTCCGGAGGGGGTTGGTTCTTGCCCGGGTATGTTTCTCAAGCCAGTTCCAGGAGAGATACGTGGAAAACAGGGTGAATAGCCTGCCATTTAGGAGGTAGCTTGAGTCGAAATGCAGTTTTAGAGACTTCAGAGTCTATTTCGAATGGTCCCAAGCGCTATTCAGCTAGTTTCTTTGATGGTCGAGTCATTCAGATGTTTTGTGCATCGAGCCATACTTTGTTGCCTGGTTTAAAAGAAGGAGAAGATTGTCGATGTTTGTCGGCCTGTTCCTTGTACCTTTGAATTGCTAATTCCAAATTTGATTTAAGTTCCTCTTGGAGTCGTGATATGGTTCGAAGATAATGTTCAGCAGGATGACTAGTTCCTACATGAATTGAGTTGAATCGAGGATGTCTTCCATAAACAGTTTAAAAAGGAGATTGTTGTGTCAAAGAATGAGTCGAGTTATTATAAGCAAATTTGGCCAATGGTAACCATGTGGTCCAATCGTCTTGTTGGTAACTGACATACATTCAAAGGTATTGTTCGAGGATTTGGTTGACCCTTTCCGTTTGCCCATCGGTTTCAGGATGATAGGCCGTGGAGAGATTCCTTGTGATATTGAGTTGTCAACACAGTTGAGTCCAGAATTTGGATACAAACAATGAGCCTCTATCTGAAATAATATCATTAGGTAAGCCATGTTTGGAAAATACATGTTCTAGAAACAATTTTGACAAATATTCTGCTGCAGCAGTAGTAGTGGTTTTAATAAAAATAGACATCTTTGAAAATCTATCTACTATTACTAATATAGCATCAAAATTATTAGAAAGAGGAAGTTGTGAAATAAAATCCATCAATAAAGATTCCCAAGGTTTAGAGGGAATAGGAAGCGGTTGAAGCAACCCATGCTTCCGGTGACGGGGAGCCTTATTCCTATTACATTCGTAACAAGCTCTTATATAGGCCTTGATTTCTCTGGTCATTCCTGGCCAGAAGAAATCCCTCACTATTAACTGGTAGGTTTTATCAACCCCAAAATGACCAGCTAATGGAGAATCATGTCGACTATTGAAAATCCATAATTTTATTTCATTGCTGTCGGGTATGACTACTCTACCTTCAAAAACTAATAGACCTGATTCCATACTAAATCTTTTGGCCCCTTGCTTCAAGAGTATTTTGTTATTTAACCCTAAACAATAGTTGTCCTTTGACTGAGCTTCAAGGATGTTGGATAATTGATTTTGAAACGATTGAATTTTCATCGAATTAAGTTGATGAGTTGTTAACATTGATTTGTTGAAAATTGATTTCACATTTGCTGGGTTCTTGTCAGCAAATGTGTCCCCCTGCTGTGGGTAAACGTCGTCCCAATGTGACAAGATATCTGGGACAATGCAGTTCTTACCTGGGTGATAGGAAATAGAAAAATGAAATTCAGACAGAAATTCAGCCCACCTGGCTTGACGCTTGGTTAACACTTTGGAAGACATAAAGTATTTCAAAGCATTATGGTCAGTTAGAATTTGAAAAGGACTTTTTAGGCTGAGAAGAAAAGAGGGCCATTTTTTAAGGCAATGAATAATAGCTAAAAGCTCTTTGTCATTAATTTCATAATTTAATTCTGCTGCAATGAGTTTACGTGACTCAAAAGCAACAGGATGAAACAGTTTTGTTTCAGCATTTAATTGAGACATGACCCCTGCGATAGCATAATCGCTTGCATCTTTCTCCACTATTGTTGAAGCAGAAGGATCAAAGTGTCGAATAATTGGAGCTGTGGTAAATTCAGTCTTCAATGCTTCAAATTCCTTTTGTACTGTAGAAGTAAAAACAAAAGGAATATCTTTTCTAAGAAGATAAGTAAGATTGGAAATAGTTTTGGAGTAATCTTTAATAAATCTTCTATAGAAATTTGCAAAACCCAAAAATCCTTGGAGGGATTTAATGGTTTTGGGCTCAGGCCATTCCAGGACTTTTTGGACCTTTTTGTTGTCCATGACTAAACCATCAGTGGATAATTTAAAACCCAAAAAATTGATTGATTTAAGGTGGAATTCGCATTTATTGTGCTTGGTGTAGAGACCGTGATCTCGAAGTCAATTTAGAACCTGTCGAACATGATGAATATGTTCATCCAGTGTCTTTGAGAAAATTAAAATATCATCTAAATAGAGGACAAAAAATTGTTCGACAACATCTTGAACGATCTCATTGACAAAGGTTTGAAAAGTTGATGGTGCATTACACAATCCAAAAGGCATAACTAAATATTCAAAACTACCAAATCTAGTGCGCATTGCAGTCAGTGGTTCATGACCTTCCGCAATGCAAATAAGATTGTAAGCGCCTCTAAGATCAATTTTAGAAAAGAAATTAGCACCATTGAAAAGGGTAAGAAGCAATGACATAGGAGGAACAGGATATGCATTCTTCTTAGTGACTGTGTTGAGCTTTCTATAGTCAACACACAACCTAAGACTACCGTCCTTTTTCTTTACAAAAAGAACAGGGGAGCCAGTTGGAGATTTACTGGCTCTAATGAAACCTTTGGCTACATTCTCTGCAATGTAGTCTCAAAGGACTTGAGATTTGTCCTTTGACAAAGAATAGACAGGACCTGCTGGAGGTACTGGACCTATTAACTCTATTTGATGGTCGTAGGGTCAATGAGGTGGTAACTTATTGGCCTTGCAGATTGAGAAAACATCGAGGAAATCATGATAGATTTCCGGTAGAGTTGATTTAATGGCTTCAACATTTATTTGGTTGTCCTCATCATCTTTGAGAGAATCTGTCAAGGGAAGACCAGAATTGAGAGAGCATAATTCAATTACTTCAAGGCAATTTAAATCCTCTTTGAGTGAAGTCATTGAGCTAGAAGGGTTAGCCAAATGCTCATTTAGAGAAAGATCAGATGCTTGCAAGTCATCTGGCAGAGATTTGTCCTCTAGCAGGATGTTGTCAGGTGGGTTGTTTAACTCCCTATTGACCTGCATTAAAGAATTAGAAATATACTTAGTGCGTGGGGTGATCAATCCCCGTGAACAATCAATTTCAGGATTCCAATGCGTTAAAAAGTCATGGCCAAGAATGGTATCGTCCATCCTTGGGGCGTCCAAGACTGTTAATTCCCACTCAAAGGGGGGAAAGTTCAGAAAGTTGAAAACCCATAAAACTTTCTTACTTACCCAATATTTGGGTTCCTCTGATTTGACCAAGTAAATTGGAGTTCAATTGATATCTGTAAATGTTAGTTGTAGCTTCTTGTCAAAAGATAAACTAAAAAAAGAAATTGAAGCTTTAGAGTCTATAAGACAACTGAAGGGGGTATCCTCCTTAAAAAGAATGAATCTCAAGTGGTTTAAGGCAACTCCAGTCCTTAAGACATGAAGGTTCTGTGCACTGGGCGAGATAAGATAGTTTGCTTTGCACACAAGTAAACTATCTACTAGTTTTTTGACTTCAAACTAGTACCTTCTCTTTCCTTCAAATTTACACAATATTCCAGCTTGTGCTTACCCCCACAATACATACATAACCCATTATCCGCTCTTCTCTTCCTCTCAGCTTCTTTAAGTTCCCTTTTAGGATCCAGTATTTTGCTGATATTGCCTGGGGTCAAGTTTTAGGTCAAGGTTTGTCCTTTCCCTTATTGGGTTTGGATTGAGTTGTCCATGGGTGTGAAAAAGGTCCTGATTTAAAATTTAGGCCTTGAGATTTGTTGGCCTATTGACGATTTTGTAGTTGTCCTTGGTAAACGCCGTCGAGTTCGAGGGTTTTATCCATTAAATCCATTAAAGTAGTCATCTTCTGACCGTGAAGATTTAACTGATCCAGAATCGTCGAAGGAAGTCCTTTTTTGAAATGATACTTGAGGGCAGCATCATTCCAACCTACTTGAGTTTGAAGTACTCTGAAGTTCAAGATATATTCAGAGGCTTTACCATTATCACTCATGCGAAGAAAATCAAGTTCAATTTCTGCGTTGTCAGTTTCGTTAGGATCACCAAACAACGTGAAGAGTTGGTCTTCAAATTTTCCCAGTTATTGATAAGTAAGTGGGTTTCGGTCAAAGAGAGCATGAGAAGATAAGGTTAAAACCATCTTTCTGCTTTTCCGGCTAGGAATGAAGAAGCGTAAACAACCTTTGATCGGTCGTTATTTAAGGTCCGAGGGTCATTATGGAACAGGAGCTTGCAGGTTTGCAAGAAGGGCCGCAGTCTGTCTGGATGTTCTCCATCAAATTTATCAGGAGATTTCATAGAAGGAGTTTTGAATTTAGATCCCTCTGAAGACGTTGAATTTGAAAGGGTCTTCATGAAAAGTCTCATGAAATCTTCCAGAGAATCAGATGGTCCAGGTTCCGAAGGTTGACCAGAAGGGTGAGTAGCAGGGGCGGATTGTGCCTCGTGCATTGTATCTTCTCCTTCTTCATCATCACTAGAGTCATAAGAATCTTGTGGGATGTCTTCTACTGATTGGACTGAATGTTGCCGTCCCATTAGGTTGAGTGGCTCCAAGGAGTGAGTGTGGGAAACAGGCCGTGTGGCTGTTGGCCTGCCTCTGGTGCAAGCTCTAGTAGCAGCGCCCGTAGAAGGAGTGCGTTGAACAGGTTCCATTTAAAGAATTTAGAGAAAAACACCTGAAAAGGGACATAGTAGTGCAAAGAATGAGAAATACAGAAAATTAAATTATACCGTCACCGGAAGACCTACGCACAAGGTCGAGGGTGTTCCTGAAAGTGAGATGAAGGGAGGAGTTTTAGAAACTTCTTCGATGCGCAGAGGAAATGTTCGAGGAAGTGATTCAAAGATGACTCGAAGGAAGAGCTACTGCTTTGAGATATGTTCAAGAAGAATTCTAATATAATTTAAAGGTAATGTTAAAATTCTTAAAATCTCACAAAGGGTTGGAAACTCAATAATCAAAGATTTAGGATTTAGAAATGATTATTGAGAAAATAAGGAAAGATACAATAATAATGATTTAACCTAAAGCTTTACCACTATTAACTATATATACATTTTATAATTTAATTCTAAGGAATGTCAAACCAAAAACTCAACCCCTTTTATATCCTTTACTCCTCCTCACATTGACCTCATACCCATCCACTATTCTGCACACCACAGACCATTAAAAAATACATCCATTACACATGGACCCTCCTCACTAACATCCGTTAACCCTTTAATCCTCCACTATCCATTCCGTCCATGCTCACTACACCTTTTAATAATTCACGGACATTTAATAAACTTTTAGTGCACCATTACATTTACTATTGCACTGTGCATCGCTTATTGAGGAAAAGACTGAGACACACTATTGAGAGATTGACTAATTTAGATTTAGAGTTTAGACTAGCGCGGTTGAATAGTGAGTACACAAAGGAAAGTTGCAGTTGCCATGTAGAATTGCTTTCTGCGCTTTGAGTATGGATTTAGACTTCTATTTTATTGATTTAATGAGCTACTTTTGCCTCAAGTGTCACGTGGCGCGTGACACTGTTACAGAATGAGTTGTGCTGTTATAAGCAAATTCAAGGCCAGGAATTAATGTTACCCAGTCATGTGTGAATTTTTCATTGTCTTTGTATTCTAATCCAAAGGCACAATATCTTCTGATCATGTCTTCTAGAGTCTGTATCATTCTCTCAGCCAGGCCATCAGTTTGTGGATGGTGTGCTGTAGACAATTTCAATTGGCAACCTGATACTTCCATCAAGGATGTCCAAAACTCTGAAGTGAATTTAGTGTCTCTGTCAGAGATTATGGCTTTGGGGAACCCAGAAGTATTCATCATCTGAGTCCACCATAGTAATGCCAAGTCTTTTGCAGATTCCTCTTTATGGGTAGGGATAAATTTACACATTTTTGTTAATCTATCTACTATTACCCAGCAAGAATTGAAACTTTCTTTTCCTGCTAATGGCAAGCCAGTTACAGAATCCATGTTTATAATTTCCCATAGAGCTTTTGGTTGCTCTATTTGTTGTAAAAACCCAGCTCTCTTCCCAGTTAATCTTTTAGATTTCTGACAAGAGTCACATGTTTCAATGTATTTTTGTACATCTTCTTTCATGTTTATTAACCAGGCTGTATTTTTAACTCTGGTTAATGTTTTGTTAAAATCAAAATGACCAGCTAAGATGTCATCATGACAAGTACTCAACATTAAATCTTTCATAGAAGGTGGTATCACTATTACATTACTTAACTTTTTCTTGTAATATATATATCCATCTTCAATTGACAGTTTACCTTCTTCCAACGCATTTCTATACTTTGAGGGCAAGGTTTTAATTAATGCACTCATGGAGGCATTAGTTGGATAATTTAGAATGGTAGATAGTTTAGTAAAATCTATATCAGATGAATAATTTTCCAATATAGTTTGCATAAACTCCTTCTCTAAATCCACTATATAAATCCCAAATATATGTATAACCTCATTTTCAGGTACATAAGCTGGGTTGTCAGCATCATTTGGCAAAGGACTTATGAATAATAAATCCACATTAGAATACAATGTTCCTGCTCTATGAGTGAATTTCATTCTTCCTCTGTACTCTTGTACAGCTAGTTGCCACCTAAACATGTGCCTATAAGGGGTTTTCATGTTTAGTAATGATTTGAATGCACTGCAATCTGTTATAAGTTCAAACTTCTGGTCTTCCAGATAGTAATGAAGTTTCTCCAAAGCCCACACCACGGCTAAACATTCCAGCTGTGTGGCACCATACCTTAATTCTGCTTTCTTAAGGTTCTGGATATATAACAGATAACTACTTCTGATAATTTTCCATTTATTATCTGTTTTTGCTGTAAAGCAGCACCCAAACCTATGAAACTTGCATCAGTGTACAAGATAAAAGGTAGGGTGAAATCTGGAAGTCCCAATATTGGAGCTGACATTAAACATTCCTTTAATTTATTAAAGGCGTGTTGTCTTTCATTATTCCAAATGAAAGCTTCATTCTTCCTGATTAATGTTGTTAAAGGGGCTGCAATGGATTGGTAATTTTTAATATATTGTCTATAATATCCACACATACCCAAAAAACTTTGAACCTCTTTTACATTTTTAGGTATACCAATGTTTTTAATTTCTGCCACCTTACTCTAGTCAACAAAAACTTGTAATCCAGATACAACATGTCCAAGTACTTTCAAGGATTGAAATCCAAACTTACATTTCTTTAATGCAATTGTTATATTTATTTCATCCATCCTTTGAAAGACTCTTTTTGAACGATTTAAATGTTCATCATATGTTTTTGAAAACACTATGATGTCATCAATATAGACAAAAATCCATCCTTCAACCATTTCCTGATGGAAAACAATATCCATTAATTTTTGGAAGACTGAAGGCGCATTCTTTGGGCCATATGGCATTCTCACATACTTATATATACCCATATGTGTGGTTATTAATAAGTAATTTTTAGAATTCCTTTCCACAGGAATCTGGTGGTAACCCTTGTTTCCATCAAGACAGGAAATATATTTTGCTCCTTGTAAAGTAGCATGGATAGAAGCTATCCTTGGTAGAGGGTAAATATCATCTACAGTGTATGTATTCAGAGCTCTATAATCACCACATAATCTTGCCTTATCCTTTTCATAAAAGATTAATACTGGTGAAATGACACAATACTTAGGTGTTGTGTCCACTTTTTCAACAATAACCATTTCCAACAACATTTTTATTTTGTCTTCAATATCTTTCCTTTTTGCAGGAGAAGCTAGGTAAGGTTTATTTTTCAAGCTTCCAGGAATATTATCCAAATCACAACTTAAAGAGATTTTCATCTCATGGTCTTTGACCAATCCTAGTTCATTTGAACCATGAGCAAATGCCATAGGATATGATTTAATCAATCTCAAAATATTTTCTTCTTAAATTTTTGAGAGTTGGGGACTGAAAGAGGCCTTTTGGATTTCATTGTCCAAATCAACCACTTCAGTGGTGGTTCTTCCACCTTTCAGTTGTTCTTCTCTAGGAGAAATGGCATACACTGAATTTTCAGAACATATTTTGAATTTTCTCTTACCATTCACGCCTATAGTGAAGCAACTGTTTGCAGGATCTAGTTTAATGCCAAATTTTGTCAATAAATCATTGCTGATAATAAACCAATCACTACAATTATTATTATCCATTACAACAAATAAACACACTGCTCTAACATATCCATTATTATATTTAAAGAATACAGCAGTTTTGTATTTGCCAATTGGATTTGAAACTGAACCAAAACTCCTCCAGTTCTTTGTCTGAACAGGTTCTAGTTTTTCCTTGTACTTACTGTCAAGTTTCATTAATGTATTGATTGAAACTACACTACCTGCAGCCCCAGTGTCAAGAATGGCATTCATTTCTTTTCCACATATGATAACAGGTGCTCTGATAGGTGTTACTTTGTAAGTATCATGAGATACATATTTAATTATTTCAGCTTCCTCAATGGAAGTTAAATATGTGTCTGTATGAGGTATAGCATCATTCAGGAACATAATATCCTGTTCTAATACAAATATCTCATGTTCATCATCACTGTAAGATATGTTACTTTTACAATCCTCACTGGATTCCATGTTCTCATCTTCATGATTACTTGGTTAAGAATATTGTGAGGTTTCAATAACATTTATTCTCTTCTTACACGTGTGACTCTTAATTCAAGGTTCATTACATTTATAACAAGTGTTATTCTCTTGTCTTTTAGGGAAAAGGGGAGCTGAAGGTTTTTTCTTCTCCACTTGCAATTGTAGTAGGTTCTACTACGTCAACACTTTGTTTGTAATTATTATACTTGGTTTCATATTTGTGGTTTAATAATATTTCATTGCATATATTAATGAACCCAGAAGTATCTCTGATGGTTTCAGTTCTAGCTACAATAATGCCTCTAACTGATATAGGCAACTTGTATATTATTTTCTCTTTCCACTCATCATAATCCATTTTTAGATCCCTAGCTTTCATGATTTTTATTAAATTCATTAAAAAGACCATGGGTTTATCTATAGCATTTGTATTATATCTGGCTCTTTCATACAATCTTTGTTGAGTGATTCTGAATTTTGGGCCACCGAATAATTTTTCAATTAGTGCCTTCCATTCATTCTAGGAGTAGTTAATTCCCTCACTCAATACAGATTCAAACCATAATAAGGCCACATCTGTAAATAAAGATATTAATTTTGATGTAATTTCTTCATCAGGTAATTTCTATGAAAATCTTAAGTTATCAATTCTTTGAATGAATTGTTGCCAATCAGATTTTAAATCCCCATCAAAAGAAGGGTACTGATCTAACTTAGGCCAGTTCTTTTGGCTAGTTTTTGCTTCCCTAACCTGAGGAATATTGAGTAATTCACTTACTTTAGAAAGATGATCATTTATTTCATCTTTTACTGATTTTATATTCTCAGAGCACACAACAATATGTTCATGTTCAATCATTGGTTTATCATCAGAGTGTTTTAAAAAACTAGTACTCTTTCCACATAAGAGGTATTATCTTTTATTTTTTCAGTATTTTTCAATATTTTGGCTACTTCAATTTCTACTCTTTGTAATCTATCTTTTATTGCAGGTACATGAGTTAAGGTATCATTTACATTTGAAAAATACAATTTTACATGTACCTCTATGGTAGCCATAACATTCTGAGAATGTTTTATTTATTTTCTAAATTTTTAATCTCAGAGTTTAATCATTTTTCAAATCTTAATAATAATTTACTAATTATTTTTGATTACATTGGATTTTATTTTAGAAAACATTCAATTTTTTCTGTCTCCAATTCAGAAGACTCATCATCAGGTTCAAGATTTAATTCATTTGGCTCCATTTTTATATTAATAGCATTTTCCTGGTAGTCAATAAAACTATGTACATTGTGCTCATTTAAAGACAAGTTTAACATGATATTTTCAAATGAATAATTTTTTAAATCCTTATCAATTATATCCAATAACTCTTTATCAATTTCATTACCTATAAGTAATTCATTGTTAGGATTATATAATTGATCCTGAGAAGATGGATGACATACCAAGGTCTTATTCCATTTCCCCTGCCTCTCCTTGGCTTTCCCCTGTAAGGGTGACAGCTGGAGCCCTGCTGTTTAGGGTTGTTGTAGTTTTGGGCGTACCAATCCCACTTCCATTTTCTTACTGTAACTTTTTAATCCTCCTCTTGGGCTGGAGGTGTTGCTATGGAACTGTTGGGTGCCACTGTTGGTGGTTGAGCCTTTATTTCTACTAGAGCTTGATTGACTTCTACAAAACCCTGAGCTGCTCTTTTCTCCAGATTATTTATCTGGTCCACTATACTGTTTACCCTTATTGTCAAGGTGTTCAGTAGAGTGGAGAGGGAGTGAATTTGTTCTTTTAAGGTATTTTTTGTTTTCTTTATTGATACCTGTTTTAAAAGTTTTTCCCTTTCTTCCAGAGACATTTGTGGAGTGATGGTGTTTATGGGGGACTCCTGGCCCTCCATTTGAATGTCCTGTGCCAGGCTTCTCAGCTATAGGTCTTAAGCTATAAGGTTTTGCCTTAATACTCACAATATCATTGTTGTCACACATTTTTATGTGGAATTTAGTCAAAGAATTGAAATTTGAAATTTTTTTAAAACTTCAAAAAGGAGTTTTATCAGTATTTATTAATACCACTGAAGACAATTTTATTGCTTACTTGTAGGTATAAAGTGAATTTAGAAGTTCCAAAAGTCAAATATGCTTTAATGTGGTCACTTGATTTAACTGGTCTACAATATGTAGCTGTGTTTTTATATTTAAAAAAGAAAATTTGTCAGTAAGATTCTTTCTAAATATTAAATGAATTTTACAAACCAATAAAAAGGGATTAAGAGTCCTGTTAAAAGTAAACAATTAATCAGTTTAATTGGTTATCATCTGAAAAGATCACAAGTTAAATTGGTCTATTGACAGACTCCCACTAAGAACAATTTTATGTTAAATTAGTGATAAAAAATTTTATCTGCAAAGATCACAAATTTAATTGGTCTATTTACAGACCCACTAATAACAATTATATGTTAAATAAGTGGTAAAATTGTCGATTCAATATCACAATTTTATTATATAACAGGGCTTCTTATTCTGATATCACTATATAAGTGACCCCAACCTGTTGTAATTATCCAAATATTTCTATAGGGATTTTATTTATGTGTACCTACTTTGAAACTTTTACTTACTGGATTATAACAGATTTCCTGAGGAAAGGCCCCCAATTGTCAGGCTAAGATCAACTAAAAGGATGTGAACTAGCTTGAAAAGTCTTTGTCTAGAAGATTTATATGGTCCTATATGAATACTGTAGTGTAGATCCAACAAATAGTAAAATATAATTCAAAATAAAGGTCTCAGTAATATAATTCTCAATATTTTTATTTATGGCTTACAATCTTTTTAGTTGTTAGAAAAATAGAATTTAATAATTCAGATACTACTCAAAAGACTTATAAAAGTACTAATTGATATGTATTTTAATTGATTTGGTTATATGGTGTAAATTGTAATGATAAAGAATGTAGAAACAAGACCCAAAAACCTCCTCCTTTTACACACAGTGAGTTCCCCAATGAATCCCTTGATGTACCACTCCAATACACAGTTAATGATGCCTCAAACCAACTAATAGACATGTCCATCAAAATCCCCAGTAACCCATGACATAATTAGAAGAGTAACAACCGTCAAAATCCTGTAATAATAAGGAAAATCCATCAAAATTAAAGAATAAGATAAAAAGAGAGTATATGCGTATTAAACAATAATATAAAAGACTAAAGAGGGAATTTTTAAGGTTAATAATAGCTTAATAATAAGGGGGACTCACTGTAGAAATGATGGGGCTAATCCTGACATTATACTACATGAAATTCCCATTCAAAAATACCCAATGTTGACTGAGAAACCACCCAAAAACCCAAAAAAGAGCGTGAGATGTGGGGTAACTACATGCAGTCCTTCGCAGGCTCTTGCATGGGTAAATCCTTGACTAAATTTAGGCGAATTTAAGCGTGGTGATGAAATAAGACGCCAAGAGTGAGGTTATTAATGAAATTAGTGCATATAAACAGGGTCAATGCATTATTAATTAAGCTAGGACACTAAATAAGCGCCTGTCGCCTATTTTAGCGTGTTTCCCCACAGTGGGTGTAGAAAGTGGGGTAATTATAGTGTGAAAAAGCTAACTTTGCTAAAAATAAAGCTATTCACATGGGAAAAAAGCAGGCAGTATGTGGCCAGTACACAGAAGCCATTTCTGGCATAAAAAACACCAAATTTGAAAAGTATTATTTTTATGCATTTAGATAGCCAAATCAATAGTCCTAAATGAGACAAATTGAACTGTCAAAGCACATTTTTAATATTCTTAAATTTATAGTGCATATAATCAACTTTTAAGTGAAATAAAGTGCATTTCTTGTTTTTTGCATAAAACAATGAAAATAACAGCTTTATGTATACTTAAAAATTATCTAGCCTAATAATTAAGGTTCTTAATGTTACCCTAACATATTCCAACTTAATATTAAGTACATAAGACTTATAAAGGTGGATATATGCGTGTATATAAGGTGTTATAATGGCATTTTTTGTGTATTATCATAATTTTACTTATGTATACTGTTTGTGTACTCTCATTTATTGTTCCCATGTATAATTCATGTGTTTAACATAACTTATAAGTACTTTTTACTCAGTCCTAAGATATACAGGCTGACAGAGAGAGAGAGAGAGAGAGAGAGAGAGAGAGAGAGAGAGAGAAGAGAGAGAGAGAGAGAGAGAGAGAGAGAGAGAGAGAGAGAGAGAGAGAGAGAGAGAGAGAGAGAGAGAGAGAGAGAGAGAGAGAGAGAGAGAGAGAGAGAGAGAGAGAGAGAGTAATGATCGCATTATTTTTACACTATGTCATTTAGCTGGAGATACTGAGTTTTAACCATATTATATACATGTTCATCTCATCTCACCTCATTTTTGATATCATTATTTTCCGTGAAAATGAAAATCAATGGAAAATGATTTTTTATATTTTTTTTTTTTTTAGGATTTCTTGAAAAGATGGATGATAATGATCTAGTTTAGTAAAAAGAAAATTTTTTTAAAAAATAAACTTTGCTGCAAATAAAAATAAAAATAATAATGAAAAAAAATTAAAAAAATAAAATAAAAAATAAAAAATAAAAATAAAAATATAAATATAAATAAAAATAAAATAAAAATAAAAATAAAAATAAAAATGGAAATAAAAATAAAAATGAAAAATGGAAAAAAAAGAAGAATAAAGATAAAAATAAAAATGAAAATAAAAATGAAAAATGGAAAAAAAAGAAGAATAAAAATAAAAATAAAAACTGAAAATTAAAATAAAAAATGGAAAAAAAAAAGAAGAATAAAAATAAAAACTGAAAATAAAAATAAAAAATAAAAATGGAAAAAAAATGAAAATGAAAACTGAATATAAAAAATAAAAATGGAAAAAAATAATAAAAAAAAAAAAATGAAAATAAAAAAAAATGGAAATAAAAAATGGAAAAAAAATAAAAAAAACATAAAAATAAAAATAAAATAATATATAAAAAAAAATAAATGAAAAAAAAAATGAAAAATGGAAAAAAAAGAAGAATAAAAATGAAACAAAAATTGAAAAATGAAAATTGAAAATGGAAAAAAAAGAAGAATAATAAAAAAAAAAAAAAATGAAAATGAAAATAAAAATAAAAATAAAAATAAAAATAAAAATAATAATAAAAATGAAAATAAAAACAAAAGTAAAAATAAAAATAAAGATAAAAATAAAAAAAAATGAAAAATGAAAAATGATAAATTGAAAAAAAAATGGAAGTAAAAATAAAAATAAAAATGAAAAATGGAAAAAAAAAGAAAAAAAAAGGAAAAGGAAATTAAAAATAAAAAAAATAAAAAATAAACATAAACATAAACATAAACATTAAAATTAACATAAAAATAAAAATAAAAATAAAAATTAAAAATGGAAATAAAGATAAAAATGAAAATGAAAAATGGAAAAAAAAAGAAAAAAAAAGGAAATGGAAAATGAAAATAAAAATAGAAAAAATAAAAAATAAAAATAAACATAGACATAAACATTAACATTAACATAAAAATAAAAATAAAAATTAAAACCAAAAAAAAATAAATGAAAAAGTGAAAATAAAAAATGGAAATAAAAATGGAAAAAAAATAAAAATAAAAATGAAAATGAAAATAAAATAAAAACTAAAAATGCAAATAAAATTAAAAATGCAAATAAAAATAAAAATAAAAAATAAAAATAGTTAAAAATAAAAAAAATAAAATAAAATAAAAAACAAAAACAAAAACAAAAAAAGGAAACAAAAATAAAAACAAAAAATTGAAATGGAAATAAAAATTAAAATGGAATTAAAAAAATAAAAAATAAAATTAAACAGAAAATGGAAAAAAAAATAAAAATAAAAGTAAAAATTGAAAATGGAATTAAAAAAAAAGACCTTCCCACTTCTTAGAATGGTGTCTATCTTTAATGTCTGTTTTAAATAATAGATGTCAGCCAGGATGTCTCAGGATCCCAGTGAAATGGTTTATATTTTATTGGAGGGAATAAAGTGATGTATTTTATGCATTTAAAATAATATTTTATTACATAATAAAATTATATAAACATTTTATTAAAATAAGTAAAATAAGTATTATATTAATTTTATTGTTAAATAAATTATTTATACACTTATATCAAACATAATATATATCATATTCTATAAATCGTGGCATATTTTTATTTATTTTATATTAATAAATTAATAATTAATTAATTGTAAATCTATATTATAATTGAAATTGAAAAGTTAAAATTATAATGTAACTAAAATTTAATAAATTAAAATTATACATTAAATTAATATTCTCATATATTATAATGCATAAATATTGGGCGCTTTTTTGACCCTTAACTGTTTTGAAAAAATTTCTATTAAATAAGTTAAAATACTTACTTAATAAAATAAAAAAAATACTTAATTTAAATTGTTGTTCATTAAATTAATTACTTGTTTCACTTAATTTGGTTATTACTTAAATGGAATAGTTAAAACAATTACTAATTTCTGTTTTGGGCTTAAATTTATTATATAAATACTTGTGAAAAAATTAATTTTTTTTTTGATAAATTACTCACAGTTTCCCATGTTACAAATTTACATAGTCACTCAATTTTTTAATTAACTGGGTTGGGAAATTAGTGTGGGAAAATTATTTCTTATTTGAGAATTTAATTTTTTTGTTTCATATTTTTCTCTAAATATTCAAGTTTCACTTATTTTCTTTTATTTTATTGTTTCACTTTATTACTACTTTTTATATACAAATTTGTGGCGCTTCAGAGGACCACTTGCCTATAAAAAGGTCCTAGTTAATCCCCTTCAGCCCATCACTTACATTACTTTAACATAATTTAAATACTATTATTATTTTTATTGTTTAAGTGTGTCAGCTCCCTTAACTATTAAATAATTATCTTAAGGTTTCATTAAGAGTATTTTAATTATTAGTGATTGATATTTAAACAGAGAGAAATAAAATGTACTTACTATTATAAGTCTTCCACCCAACATCATTAGTCCTATATAAAATTGTATATTTTCATCACTTCCTTTCTTTTTTTCTCTCTCAACTTTTATCATACCATCCCTTCCTATTTTTCCTTCTTCTTCTCCTCCTTCTAGAAGTACTGGCTGATAATTGGAGGCCTTTCCAAACAACAACAACAAATTTTTGGACAATTGGTTTGACGCACAGACCACCTTGCAAGACTTTTCAAACTTTTTCCGCAACTGTGTATGAACTTCGGTTCAATATATTAGGTTTATATATTCTTAAATACTTATATATTTTGAAGTGATTTTTTGATCACTATAGTAAGTCAACCTTTGCACCTATCAACTCTTTAATAAAATGTTTATTGAAATAAAAGTGCATAAGATTTTTTTTGAGCCACTGAGTGTTAGTGATCAATAATTTTAATAGTTTTTTATTCCTAGTTGAAAATAATAGAGAAGCACTCTTTGTCCTAGAAGATCATTAATTTTTTGATTAAATTATTAAATTAATTTTTCATTAAATTTTTGATATTATTGGTTGACAATAATAGTACTCTGTGTTTAGTCCCAATGTTTCCATTTAATTTGGTATTTTTAATATTGGTTGACAATAATAGTACTTTGTGCTTAGTCCCAATTATTGCTATTTATTTTGATATTATTATTATTTTGGTTGACATTTATACTCTGGTATTTGTCCCATTTTAATAATTTGTGGTTATTATTTTATATAATTAAAATCACATTAACTTGAATAAATATAAATATTTCTTTTTGATTGTTATTTCTTTCTTATAAACAATAATCTTAATAAAAAAATTTTCAATTTATTTTTAACTCAAATAATATATTTATATTTATATTGTGTTGAAATATTGAACCACTGTTTGACAAATCAGTTCACTCTTGTTGACATTCAATTGATTTTTTAGTTATCATGTCTAGTAATATAACTAAGGGCATGGACAACTTAAATGTGGATGAAATTGAAGTAGAATGTGAGGTTGACTCTGTAGGTTCCTCTAAATTGACTTTTAAAAATTATTCTACTGACAAATATAAATCAAATTCTTCAGGACATAGAAATTTTAGGAGAAGTAGTAAACCCTTCTCCCCTAAAAACTCTGAAAGAAGCCAAGCCTCAAATCAATCTGGAAGATCTTTTAAAGGGAATAAAAATAAAAAAGATTTCACTGTCACGACAGGTAATCAACTTGTCCAGTAACATAAAGGAACTGAAGGCAGACAATATGAAATACAAATCAAAGGTAGAAACCCTCTGTGGCAAATGCAGGAGCTCTTGAATCAAAGACAGGCACATCCTCCTCCATCACAGGCCAACCAGACTCATCAGTCCCACTAAATCCCCAAATTTTCCCAGAAAAATCAAAAAAATGTGGAATTAGAGCAGTGGAAATGAGACTATCTCATGAGCCACTACCAACAGAATTCACAGCATCAACCAGCTCATCAACCTGGCCCATCCAGGACACAAACTTTCCATCAACAGCCCCATCCTTATCAGGGAGTCAGAAAAAAGAAGGCACACAAGAAGTTTCCTCCCTTGCCATGGTGAGTGATTTTTTTAATAAACATGTTGGTATTCATAATAATAAATCTTCATCTACAGGTATTCTTATTTATCATGGTGAATGAACTGTCAAACCTATTAAGAGTCAAATTCCAGTTATGAGTAGCCCTAATGATTTACTTAGTAAGTTGTCATTTGATGAACATTTACATTTAACATCAACTTCTTTAATTAATCCTTTTGCAATTAAAAATGGTTCTGTTGCCCCTGAGGTATATGTCTTGCTTGAGAAAACTTCTGAGGAAATACTGAAAGATTCTCCTGATTTTAATGTTATCAAAGATAGACTTCTGAGAGATTTGTTGAAACATGAGAATGACAGATTGAATAATTTGCATTTACATTGTAAAGTGAGTTCTTCTGCTAAACATACTGCTTATTATAAATTAAAAGACACCTTGAATACTGCTCTTGCTCATCAAAAACAATTGAAAAATGACTACAAGTCTCTTGGGGATAAGATTTATACTTTGCACAAAAATATTCATGATTTAAAACCCATTGTAGATGAAAATGCTACATTAGGAAAGAAAAATTCATCCTTGCATAAGGAATTAAATACATTGAATCATGATTTGCAAGCCTTGAGTAATAAATTCTCAGTATATGAAGACAGAAATGTTTTATCTCTTACAAAAATTAATGATCAAATATCTGAACTTCCTAGGTTGAGAAATTCTTTGTCTGATCTTGAAGGAGAAATCTCTACCTTATCTCTTATCCCTGATGAACATTTTTGTCAGATTTACAGTACTACTCATAGGTCCCTCAGAAATATGGGTAAACAACCTGAAATCAGTGGCTCTTACATCCCTTTAAATGTGTCAAATAAACAGCCTGACAATGTATTTGTAACTTCTCCTGTGGACCACAAAAAGTTTATCAATACTCATCATGAGCCACTTGTTTCTGTAAATAATGAAATTTCTGAACACCTATCCAGGCTTCAGGAATTAATTACAATAAATAATTCTAAAGTTGAACAGCCAAGCAGCCATAAAATTGGCCTAAACTTGATCAATATCCCACCTTTGATGGTGATTCTTCATCTGACTGGCAGCATTTTCTTCAAAGAATTGATAATTTAAAAAATTCAAATAAACTTCCAGATGAAGAAATAGTCTCTAAGTTAAATTATTTATTCTCTAATGTTTCTCTGATGTGGTATGAATCTGTCTTATTGGACAATCATTACTATACTTGGGATGAGTGGAAAACATTAATTGAGAATCAATTTGGTGGATTAAAATTCAGATTGGCACAGCAGATATTATATGAGAATACTAAATATACATCCTCTTCTTCTGAAAAACCTATTTTTTTCCTCATGAAAATAACAAAAATTCTTAGAGCTGTGGATCCCAAATTTTATTATGATATTTGGAGAGACAAAATCCTCTATAAATTTCCAAACTCACTGAGGGATTTGATTGTAGCCAAGACTGAGCGTGTGAGGGAAAATTGTTCTTTTATTAATATCTGTAACGAGGTATTACTCAACCACAGATATGAACCAAGGAATTATCCTTCAAGGCCTTCCAATGGCCAAATCAAACCTTCTCCAAAGCTTCCAGAAAAACCTGGTAAACCCTCTGCTCCAGTTGCTCCAAAGAAATATGCAACTAATACTTGTTATAAATGTAACAAATCATGGCAGAAAGTACATGTTTGTGAAAAGAAAAATCATCTTGTTGAACAAACTGAAGATTGTGAAGATGCCACAGTTGACCTTGATGAATCTTCAAGTGACTGTGATAGTAATATCTCTTAACAGGATTATTCCACCAATGATGTTTTAATGTTGAAACATGATGTATAATATTTGGATAATTTATCTGAAACTTGTAATTTGGATTTATCTTCAGTAGAAAATGCTGAAATTATTAAAGATATTACTGAAAGTTTCATATTAATATCCCCTTTGAGAGCACCAGTAATCATTAATGGTAAAAATGTTGAGGTTGTTCTTGATTCTGGTGCTGGTGGTAGTGTGGTGTCTGAAAAGGCACTTGCTTCAGTAGATAATAATTATCATAGTAAATTGTTACCTATTTCATCTGTAAAATGGAGAGGTTATGGCTCTATCTTATGTCCCATTGGAAAGTTCAAAACTAGTGTATTCTTTAAAAATAATGGTGTCTTTGTCAGAGCTGTGTGTGAATTTGTTGTGATGAAAAATGATAACTTGAGCATTTGGTTTACTATGGGCAATGACATTTTAACCATGTTTGGTATAAAATTTGATCCAGCAAAAAAAATTTCACATTGGGCTTGAATGGAAAAAGAAAATTTAAAATTTCCCCTCCTAAAAACATTCTGGACACCTGTTAAAATCTTGTAATTCATTGATTCAGTGTAAAGGAAGACCAACAGAGGAAATGGAAGATTTATTGTCTGAAACAAATAATGCTTCATTTGTTGATCATTTAACTAATTACCAGAAAGATTCTATAATCTCTTTAGTTAATTTTTTTCCTATGGCTTTTGCTCATGAATCCCATGAAATGGGAGTTGTAAAGGAAGAAATAAAAATTTCTTATCATGTAATTTGAATGAAATTCCTCCTAGTCTAAAGAGAAATCCTTATCCTGCTTCCCCCACTAAAATAAAAGACATTGAGGATAATATCTCTACCTTATTGAAATGGAATATTATTGAAAAAGTAGATGTTACCCCAGAATATTGTTTCATCTCTCCAGTCTTGATCTCTTATGAGAAAGATAAGGCTAGATTGTGTTGAGACTATAGAGCCTTAAATACTTACACAGTAGATGATATTTACCCTTTACCAAGGATAAACTCCATACATGCAAACTTACAGGGTGAAAAGTTTATTAGTTGCCTAGATGGTAATAAGTGTTATCATCAGATCCCTGTTGAAAATTACTCCCTGAATTTTTTGCTAATTGCAACTCATATGGGAATTTATAAATATGTTATGATGCCATTTGGCCCTAAGAATGCACCTTCAGTGTTCCAAAAAGTAATGGATAATACATGTCATCAGGAGATAATTAAAGGATGGCTAATGGTTTATGTTGATGATATCATAGTTTTTTCTAATACTTTTGATGAACATATACAACATTTAAGGAGAGTCTTCCAAACAATGGATGACATTAACATGAATCTATCCTTAAAAAAGTGTATGTTTGGCTTTCAATCCCTGAAAATACTGTGTCATGTTGTTTCTGGCTTACAAATATGTGTAGACCAGAGTAAAGTTACTGCTATCCAAAATGTGAAATCACCAACTTCTGCAAGAGAAATACAAAGTTTTTTGGGAATAGGTGGTTACTATAGACAATACATTAAAAACTATCAAGTCATAGCCCTACCCCTAACCAAATTAAACAGAAAGGACGTAGCTTATATATGGAATGAGGATACTAAAAAAGCTTTTGAGACATTAAAGAAATGTTTAATGACTGACCCAATCCTGGATCTCCCAGATTTCAATAAACTTTTTGTTCTCTACACAGATGCAATATTTGTTGAACTAGGGGCTTCCCTCCACCAGAAACAAATTATAAATGATAAATGTTCAGAAGTAGTAATTGGTTATATTTCAAGAACCTTGAGAAATAGTGAATTGAAGTATGGTGCCATTCAATTGGAGTGCTTAGCACTTTATGGGCTTTATAAAAGCTTCATTATTACCTGGATGATCAAAAATTTAAATTAGTTACTGATTGCAGTGCTGTGAAATCCCTCTTAAACTTGAAAACACCAAATAGAAATATGTTTAGGTGGCAACTTGCTGTTCAAGAATACAGAGATAGAATGACTATTATTCACAGGGCTGTATATTTTCATTCTAATGTAGATATGTTGTCTAGATTACCTCTTCCAAATGATGTCTCCAATCCAGCTTATGTATCTCAAGATGATACAGTTCATATACATGGTATATATATTGTTCACATGGAAGAGGAAATATTATAATTGATTCTGGATTCATATGAAATATATTATTATTTAAATAAATTGGTCACAATCTTGAATGATCCAATAAATTCTTATATTCAAGCATTAATAAAAACTCTTCCTCCAAAGTACCAAAATGCTTTGAGTAAGGGAAAGTTTTTGTCAGCCTAGATATCCATAGGACTGAGTATTTCTTATACTTAAAATAAGATAAACTTAACTACATTAAGCTTATATCTTAAAAATATGGTTAAAACAATAATATATATGATTATATTACATATATATATAATTATTACTCTATTATATAAATTATAGAGGTTTAAATAGCTTATCCATAGCCTAATAATACTTATTAAGGCTTTAATGGAGTCATAATATACTTATCTTAAGTTATACTAAATGATCATTGACATACATAAGCTTATATGTATACATAAATCTCATATTCAGTGAAATATGCAGTATATTATGTATATTTAGGTCTATAAGTGGGTTTTAGACTCTTAATAGCCTATAACCTTTGTTTTTCTACTTATTTTAGGTCATATGGACGTATACAGTGGACTCACAATGCCTACAGAAGCATACACATCTATTTCAGGCACATACACTCAGTTTGGACAACTTAATCTACTTCCTTGGATGGATATTCACGGATTTATGGTTTGGGAGGTCATTGATGGGTCAATATGGATGCTTGGGGATGTTATTGGGGGCTTGGAAGTTTCATTTTTTTCCTTTATATGCTTTGGGTTTTATTATATTCTCTTTGGATGAGTTATTTTACCTGTTTCTTTATGGTATCTGCTTTTATCTGGATTTTCTATTTATGGTATGGGTCTGTGTTATAATTAATTGTGATGGAGGGTCCTTACTGGAGGTCTGGGTGTTGAATCTTCTTGAAGTGGACTCCATGGGGAGGTGATGGGCCCTCACAGTGCTGTAATTGCTGGGGATAGCAGTGACATCATCTGGATTGAAGGTCTGTGCACTCCAGTGGATTTTGGTATAAGTAAGGGAGGATTTTGGAGGTTATTAGAGATCATTCACTTACTACAATTCAAATAAACATTATAATACAATTTTTATCATTCAGAAATATATTATAAAGCCCTTATAAATTGATATTATCTTTATTTAAGCTATAACTATATTCTATTTATCTATTTTCCACCACTAGCACGCCTTTAAATCCAAGTATTGTGAGTTTTATTTGAGTAGAAATATTTTATTAGTCTTTACCTGAGGTTTAATCACTAAATCATTTATTAATAAGTAGTAAGACCATTAATAAATACTATTAAATCATACTTATATACTAGATACACTGACAGTTTTCCATTGCAGATGGTTATATTTACTGAAGGAGAAAACTTACTAATGTCATTTTTATTCTTCCTTCCATGAAAGAGACCATCATAAAGCTTTTTAATGATTTCATATTGGCAGGTCATTTTGATCCTGAGAAAACCATTATCAGAATAAAAAATACTGCTTGGTGGGCTAATATGTGTGAGGATACAAGATTATATGTTGAATCCTGTGATTCTTGCCAGAAATCAAAGAGATTAACTGGGAAAATATCTGGATTAATGCAGCATATTGAAGCTCCTGATGCAACATGGCAAATAATTAACATGGATTTTGTCACAGGATTACCCATTGATGGGAAAGACAGTTATAACTCTTGCTGGGTTATTGTGGATAGATTTACAAAAATGTGTAAATTTATTCCAACTCACAAAGATGTTTCTACTAAGGAGTTAGCTTTCTTGTGGTGGTCTCATACGTTTAATATTTTTGAATTTCTAAAAGAAATAATTGCTGAAAGAGACCCTAAATTCACCTCTGAATTTTGGATGTCATTGATGGATATATGTGGCTGTGAGTTAAATTTATCTACTGCTCACCATCCACAAAATGATGGTTTAGCTGAAAGTATGATTCAAATTCTAGAGGAAATGATTAAATAGTATTGTGCCTTTGGTTTTGAATATAAAGATAATGACAGGTTCATTCATGACTGGGTTACTCTATTGCTAGGTCTTGAATTTGCTTATAATAGCACTGTTCACTGTTTCACTGAGAAAAAGCCTTTTTAGCTTTTGCTAGGGGATCTCCCAAATACTCCTGCTAATATTCTCAATAATAGATTACCTAAGTTGGAATTACACCCTGGTGTAAAATCTTTTATGCAAATGCAACAGCTATGCAGAAAACATGCTCAAAGCTGTATTAATAAAGCATTTGAATATGAAATAAAAGATGGAATAAATCCCATAAAGAATAAACATTTAAGAAGGGTGATGGAGTGTTTATATCTACTTTCCATTTCAATTTACAAGGCAATAAAAAATTAAAAGATCAATTTGTAGGTCTATTTGTTGTTAAAAGAATGGTTGGTGATAATGCAGTAGAAGTAGAACTGTATTCTCCATATGATAGAAAACATCCTGTTTTCCCCATTTCCTTGCTTAAACCTTATACTTCCAACAGTGACTTATTTCCCAAGAGAAGAGGTTGACCTAATAAAAATTCTCAGGAAGTCACAGAAACTGCAGAAATTGATAAAATTCTAAATGATAGAATTTTCACTGATGAAAAGGGTAGTGAATATTTATTGAGATATAAAAATAAATCATCTGAACATGATACATGGATACCTAGAAAATAAATTTCTAACCTTCCTACTCTGTTAAAAAGGTATAAAAAGAAAAAATCTTAGCATTTTTTTTATTGTTTTTTTAGAGTGAGGGAGTGTCAGCCAGGCTGTCTCAGGATCCCAGTAAAATGTATAATATTTTATTGGAGGGAATAAAGTGATGTATTTTATGCATTTAAAATAATATTTTATTACATAATAAAATTATATAAACATTTTATAAAAATAAGTAAAATAAGTATTATATTAATTTTATTATTTAATAAATTATTTATACACATATATCAAACATAATATATATCATATTCTATAAATCATGGCATGTTTTTTATGTGTTTAATATAAATGAATTAATAATTAATTAATTGTAAATCTATATTATAATTACAATTGAAAAATTAAAATTATAATGTAATTAAAATTATATATTAAATCAATCTTCTCATATGTTATAATCCATAAATATTAAACACTTTTTTGACCCTTAACTGTGTTAGAAAATTTCTATTAAATAAGTTAAAATTTTTACTTAATAAAATAAATTAAAATACTTAATTTTAATTGTTGTTCATGAAATTAATTACTTGTTTCACTTAATTTGGTTATTACTCAAATGGAATAGTTATGTCAGCAAGGCTATCTTAGGAGCCCAGTAATTTATATAATAAATTACTGGAATCATTTAAGGGAATAATGCTATACATTTTATGTAGTTACAATAAAATAT
The DNA here is from genome assembly GCA_030280995.1 of Hemileia vastatrix. NCBI lineage: Eukaryota > Fungi > Basidiomycota > Pucciniomycetes > Pucciniales > Zaghouaniaceae > Hemileia > Hemileia vastatrix. The sequence goes on along the minus strand of JASXTE010000005.1, from coordinate 19,752,625 downwards.
CTTATTGAATAAAATTATATAAATATTTTATTGGTAAAATAATTATTAGGGGGTATCAATGTTCAGGGATCCACAATTAAATTAATTGCCGAAAATAATCTGCATACCCCAATTATCTTCCGCAATTATTTTTGCTAATAATTGGGTTATTAGACACTTTACGTGTCAATGTTCACCTCTTATCCCACATTTTTTTACTCAATTTTTCATAACCACATCTTGGACAAATTTCTGTCATAACCACATCTTGACCTACTTTCTGCCATAAACTCATCTTTGACTACTCACTGGATATTCCTTCTACCTTGCTGCACACTCACATTCTCATCCCATCCTGTCCATTCTATCCGCTCAGAAACCCTCACCATCTCATCTGCTTGTTTCTGCTCCTTTTCATCTTCATTTATATTTTAACATGCCTTGTCATCCTAGATCTTCTCAAACACAGCCATCACCCAGTTGTTCTTCAAATCCCACTACTCCCTCTTTCCTCCACTCAGCCAAGAAATCTAAGACCTTTCAATTAAAAAAAGATGATCATCTTATTCTTATCAACTGGCTGAAAACCAAATCTAACTATGATTCTTGTTTTGGTACTTAGTATGCAACTAAAGTAGGATGGCCCCCAGCATCAAAAATTAATGGATACCTTCTAATGGCAAATTAATTACAGAATAAGATCAAGGGAAGCATTCATCTTTTGCCTAAACAGATGTCTGAACGCTTCAAGAATTACCGAGCCAAATACAAGAAGGCAAAGGCTCTTTTATCTTCCACTGGATTTGGGGTTACCGACATCAATATCACTAAGGGCATCAAATCCATAGATGATAAACTTGAATCTTTATGTCCTTACTTTAAAGATATGGATGCAATTTTTGGAGAGCAAGCCGATGTTAATCCTGTAAACATGTTGGATGGAGAAGATCCTATCTCCAAACATGATGTTGAAGCAAATCTTTTCCCATCCTCTTCCTCCACTCAAGCCTCCCCTCATTTGAATGAGACCAATCTAGATAGCTTTTCTGTAGATATTATTGGCAATTTCACCCAACCAAATCTAACTCAGGTCTGTTTATTTTTTATTTTTTATTTTTTATTTTATCTTATCAATTCTTTTTTTTTATTTACTTATCTTTTTCTTATTTCTTAAAAGGCTGACAAACAAACCCAGGATCCTCAATCAACTGAATCTGAAGGCAGCAACAATAATGAGGAGGAAAATATGACCTTGAAAAAGAAGTGTAGGGCTTTAAGTAGTCTAAATTTCAACTCCCAAAGAAGACGAAAAAGTGATACTTCATCACAAAACCCTTTTTTGTCCATGGAAAATTTTTTAGAGAAACGTGATGCTGGTAATTGATACCATACCTCTTATTAATTTACTCTGCTTTTCTTCTACTTTATGTTAATTTTTAATATCACTCTAGAACAAGTGAAAATTGCTAAAGAGACTCTAAGCTTTGAAAAGAAGAAATACGAGCTCTCTTTAAGGAGGGATGATAGGCTGAAAGATTTGGAAGAGAGGAAGTACAAGCTCTCTTTACGGAAGGATGATTGGGCCCAAGATTTGGAGGAGAAGAAGTTTGAGTTAACTCTAAGTATTGAGAAATCAAAAAAAGAGGAGAAAACACTAAAACATCAAAACCTATTAGAGCAGATGAAATATAAGTTTGATCATGAAGAAAATTCCAAAAAGAAAGATTTCTTGATAGAATGTGTTAAAGCTAATAAATCTGTTGAGGAAATTGAACGTATAAAGAAATTGTTTGATGACTAGTTTGTTTTATTTCTCTCATACTTAAACTTTTCATATTTATTTGTACATAAAATTTACATTAATTTCCTGTATTTCATTACTCTATCAATCATTACTTGAATTTTCATATTTTAATGTTAAATATTCTTTTTTTAAATAAATTTTTTATGTCTCCTTTGAAAATTTGACAATCTCCTACACCTGGATTTTTTTGAAGTAAGGGGTGGGTATCACCAAAATTCTTTCATGTCATGAATCTTGAGAGTCTTATATGAAAATTTGGCTTTACTACCCCCTTCATTTTACTGGTATCCCCAAAACTCTTACAATTCAAGAACTTCACAAGTCTTATAAGATATTTTGGAAATAACCCCCCTGGATTTTATTGAAATAAGGGATGGGTATCACCAAAATATTTACAAGTCAAAAAATTTACATGTTACATTTTAAAATTTGGCAATAACCGCCCTAAATTTTATTGAAGCAAGGGGTGGGTATCACCAAAATTTTTACAAGTCTTCAATTTTGAATGTCAGATTTGAAAATTTGGCAATAACCCCCCCTGCATTTTATTGAAGTAAGGGGTGGAATTCATCTAAATTTCATATAATTACATAAATTATTAAATAAATATCTAATATATATCAATTTCCCTAGTTTAAAGTAATGACAATTCCTCAAGCCAAAATGCAGATCAAATCTATAAACAAAAGTTTAGGACTTTCCACAGGTATAGGCTAGATGAACCCCATGAAACAAATAAATGTTATCATGATTACCTGTTATACAACCAAAGGTTGTTGGCCCATTACTTTAGTTGAGAAAATTGATATATAAAAACTATTTATTAAAAATTTATGAAAAAATATAAATTTTTTGATGACAAATCTAATCCCCATACTTTTTAGATCTAGATAAAGTTTTTTTAAATTGATTAACTTTACCTTCTCTCTTTACCTTGTTGATTCTTTGAATAAACTTATGACTGATTTGAAAGGAGCAACCAAAATGTGTGAAATCTTGACAGGATTCCAACCCAGGAGGAGCTTTGGTCGTTTAATGATTATCCTGAGAAGAATTCCAAATAGTTTTGATGATACCATTACCCAAACCAAAATCAATGATTCACAGGTGGTCTGAAAAATATATACCATGTTCTTTGATTTTAGCTGGAGATGGTATTGGTTGGCCAGTTATTGGATTGATATATGAGAATATACCAAAAGTAAGAAAATTGGCGTCATTCCTATTGATATGAATCCTATTGTGGAATCCAGAATGAGTAATAATAACGTTAGAAAATAAAAGATATTTGTGGCTGATATCTTCCCATTTGGAGTCACACCAATTCAGTATTCCAACTTTGGTTGCAAGTTCATGATCTTTTTCAAATGCTTTATTATAGAGCTTTTTGAGTCAAAGATCAAGAAAAGAATTAAAGGAAGGTAGAGTGTCCCATAAGCAAAAATCTTTATCTTTTTGAGCTTTAGTGATATTCTTGAGCAATCAATATATGCCTATATAATTGAAATGCCTAGATAATAATCAGATAAGATTTTCAGAATCCTTATCCTGTAATTATGCAATGTAAAAATGTGAAATAAGATAAGTGAAATTTGGAAAAAAGGCTCAACTTCAAAGGTCAAAATCTCATCAACCACTGAACCTAATTCAAACCTGTTTTTGGGAGATAAGAGATAGGCTTTAGTAGAATCTTCAGTTAAAGGAAATGTGATCTAAATAAACCTAACCCTAATTTGTTACATAAAAAATGGAATAAAAATTTAAATTGGGAAAAAAAAGGCTCAACTTTAAAGGTCAATATCTCATCAACCACTGAATCAAATACAAATTTGTTTGTAGGAAATGAAAGGTAGCCTTCAGGAGAATCTTCAGTAAAAAGAGCATCAGATTTGCATAAACCTAACCCTAATTCCGAGTCTTATTTTCAAAATTTTACAAAAACTTGAAAAGTGGTAATGGAGATGAGAACAAAAGGAGTTTAATAAGTTTACTGTTATCCAAATAAGAGTCATACATATATTTAAGTATGAAGTTTTCATAAAAGGAATGAGATATCATATAGGCATGAAAAAAAGGAGATGAAACTTACCTTGATTGAAAAGTAGGAAAAATAGAGTGAGAAAGATTGATGTTGGAATTGTGGGGAAATTGAATATGGAGTAAGTGAAATGCATAAAGAATGTGCAATGTATGTGTTTCAATGAAATGGAGCCAAAAAAGTGAAATAGGGGAAAGGGGGGACGATGACCATGCCAAGGAGGGATGAAGAGTAGGGTGATGGAGCTAAAAAAGAAAGTAAAGAGGGAGAGAAAAAAAAGGTTAATTTTACCATTGAAATCAAAAATAACCACTTACAAAAATAATTTAGATAAAAAAAATGAAATAAACAGAAAAAAAACAAAAAAAATATAATTAGTAATTAAAAAATCAAAAAAAAGAATAAAATGACTTACCTGGAGAGATGAGGTGACAAAATAAATGAAACCAAATTGTTTGAGGGATGTTGGAGGAGAATAGGAAAAAGATATGAGGGATGAATGAAAAAAAGAAACAGTGAAAAATTATGCAATTTTAGAAAATATGCAATGTCATGTTGAGCTGGTGAAAGAAAACCAATGAGCCATCCAAAAAAGAGATATTCACCATAAATTCCAAAAAAAATGAATATGCAACAAACAAAAATACCCAGCCAAGTGAATAAAGTATACAATGTGGAAATTTGGAGAGTATGAAAACAAAAAATTAAAAGGGTTGTGTGCCACAATAAAGGAGGGTGATTGGCATAATGACAGAGCGCATGCCAGTTGAATGAATGTTTTGTGATTCAAGGGATGGGAGAGCAGGCACTGGTTCAGGGTCATCTTCTTCATAAAGATCATTCCACTCATCCTTTAAATCATCTAGGATATTGTGGAGTATAACGCAAGTCATGATCCAATGATTCGCACTTTTGATCTCCAATTTTTTTTGAAATTGAATTCGGAGCTCCTGAAGACTAGAAAATCATCCCTTTAAAATACCTATAGCATGTTCAATCCGTACTCTTGATTGGGCAAGGTGATAATTAAATTTAGTTTTGGGGTCATTTTCTAAGGTTGCACCATGGAAAGCAGGTATAATGTACTTCCCACTTGCATATGCTGAGTCTGCAAGGAGGTACTGAGATTCGTCAAAGTATGAGTCTGGGTTTGAGAAATCCTCATTCTTTGAAAGACAGAAGAGTCATGACATGATCCAGGGTAGCCACTGTGAAAAGCAATAAATTTTTTATTGACATCACATATAAGTTGAACGGCAACAGAGTATCTAGAAGGAAGATAAAAAGTTAGTTCATGAATGATGAGAAATTGGAGAAGATTTTTAACAAACCTTTTTTTGCAATCAAAATAATGGTTCCCATCATGAGCAGGCTTTTGATTCAAAGGTATAGTTGTGCCATCAACAAAACCTACACAGCCAGGGAAAAATTTGGCTTGCATTACTTGAGAGGATTCAAGTTGCTGTTGTGGAGTTGGCCAAGCAAGTGTTTGAGACTTCAGCAAAAAGATAGAAATCATACAGCTCTTGGTGTATAATATCACTGTACCATATCCTATGTTAAATATATTATCCAAACATCTTACAGCAGCACCATTTCCATTTGAGCCAAAGCAACATAGTGCAACAGCAAGTTGAACGGCAGGATTACACTGTTTGTTATGGGAATTGTTATGAAATATAGGATGTTCAGAGATGAGTTGATAAAGTTTGAATAAAGAATTGGGTGAAGTTCCAAATATCTGAGTGAATTTTAGTTGGGGAATGTTGAGAATGGAGCAGAGATCATATCGGGGATCATGATAAAGATTTGGCACCCTGGAAATGAGGTAACACTTTTTGGAAAGAAAACACAAATAGGCTAAGGCATCTCCCAAATCAGAGTCAGATTTATAGTGGAGAACTAAAACTAAAGTGATGGTATTAATAGTGGAGTGAAGTAGCCGTCTAGTAGAGAGGTGCTTCATTCTTGTCAGTAGTATAGGTGTCGGTAAAAGGTTTAGGTGATGAGTGGGAAGTGGGAATTTTCCACCAAATGTGCAGTTGGGGTGTGTAGATAGAAAAAAAACTTAAGTGTTCTCCACCAAAATTAAGTAGCATAGAGTGAAGAGAGACTTAAGGATGGCATCAGAAATTATATGTCATGTGACTTTCTTAAAAATCCATCATGAATGTGATGAGTTTGGAATCATGAATTAGGAAAGGAAATTGGGGTATAAGAGGCAGGATAATGCATTATCATGGATTCCTTATCCACTAGCCCCGGGGCTAGTGGATAAGAATCTTCTGGAATTAATAATGTCTGATCCCAAAAAAAAAAATTTCTGATCACTAATTGCAATCCCTGAACATTGATACCCCCTATTATATTCATTATTAAGAAAATTTTTATTACATAATAAGATATTATGTTCAATAACATCATGACACATTTTTTATGTATTTAATATTTATAAATTAATAAATTAATTATTTAAAATTATATTATATGTGTAATATTAAATTTAACTTATAATGTAATTAAAATTTAAATAATAAAATTTATATAAACTAAATACAACTTATAATATAATACTATCCATAAATATTGGGCGCTTCCTTGACCCTTAATTTTGTCACTAAAATTACTAAATTAATTAAAATACTTATTTAATATGATAAACTTAAATTTTCACTCTAAATAAGTTATTTTATTAAATTACTTGAAATAGTTAAAACAATTAATTTCATTTTATTTATACTGAATTGAGATTTATTAGGGGGTATCAATGTTCAGGGATCCACAATTAATTTAATTGCGGATAAAAATCATTATACCCCAATTATCTTCTGCAATTATTTTTGCTAATAATTGGGTTATTAGACACTTAGCGTGTAAATGTTCACCTCTTATCCGCCATTTTTCAACTAAATTTTTCATAACCACATCTTGGACAACTTTCTGTCATAACCACATGTTGCACAACTTTCTGCCATAACCACATCTTGGACTACTCTCTTGATATGCCTCATGGATGTGATGAGTTTGGGATCAGGAATTACAAACGTAAATTGGGGTATAAGAGGCAGGATAATGCATTATGATGGATTCCTTATCCACTAGCCCCGGGGATAGTGGATAAGAATATTCCGCAATTAATAATGTCTGATCCTGGGAAAAAAAATTTCTGATCCCTAATTGCAGATCCCTGAACATTGATACCCCCTATTAAATACATTAAAGCGTGAGAATAATTCCTTTTGTCTTAATTAAACCCTTTTCAGCTATATGTACTACCGGTTTTAGATTTTCTTTCTCACTTTTTTCAGGTTTCATACTTACGTGGTTATTTATTATATTACATATTTGTTTTGGGACTTTATGGAGGGAAAAGTTGTTACTTATTCACGGGTTTACTTTATTGGTTCAATTTTACTCTTATTTTTGTATGTTTCAATTAAATTAAATTACTTGTTTGTTTCACATTAATATATTCTTTGTAAATACAATTGAGACGCTTGAGATGGTCTTCTTGCCTATAAAAGGGCCTTGGAATCCTCTCTGGCAGTCATCACTTACATTATATACATTTTACAAACTTACAATACAATATTTTTATTTTTATTAGCATTACAATTCTAATATCAATACTCAATAAATAATCTAAGGTTGCTTTAAGTTTATTAATAATAAAATCTTTTCACCTTTCAGAGAAGACATTTCTTACTTGATTAAAATTTTATCAATTAAAATAAACCACACTGTTGTGTTATTCCTCATAATCTGTCATTTCATTTTCTCTCAATTGATTTACTTATTTTTTTAGTTTCTATTATCTTCATCTCTTTCTTTCTTCTATTACCCTCTCTCTAGTTCTTCCTTCTTTTTTTTCTTCTTCTAGATGAACCACCGGCAATTGGAGGCCTTTCAGAATGACAATGACACTTTTTTGAAGAAGGACATAACAAATGGACCACCTAGCACAAAACAGCAAATTTTTGCCGAGACCATGTTTCAAAGTTGGGTTCAATATTTTTGGTTTATAATATATTAAAGTATATATATTTTAAAGTGATTTTTTGATCACTATAGTAAGTAAACCTTTGCACCTCTCAAATATATTATTAAAATTTTATTGAAATAACAGTGTTTTTGGCTTAATTGCTGAATCACTGAGTGTAAGTGATCATATTTTTTCAAAAAAAATTTCCTAGTTGACCATAATAGAGTTATACTCTTAGTCCTAGAGGATCATTATAATTTTTTTAAATAAAGTATTAAATTAAATTTTTTATTGAAATTTTTTTTGATTTATTGGTTGACCATAATAGTACTCAGTACTTAGTCCCAATATCACCAATATATTTTGGTATTAATTATTTTTGGTTGAATTATTAAACCTTTTTGGTTGGTCCAATAATAATTTTTGTTATTTCTTAATAAAATAATTTGTAATTGCATATTTTTATGTATTACATTTTTATTGATTAATTGATTTTTGAATAAAAATTTATATTTCTTTTAAAAAATTATTTGATTATTTTTATTTTGAAAAAATTAATTTAAACCATTAAATCCATTTAATTTTTTGCTCACAGTTTTAATGTCCAGTAGTTTGGCAAACAGAATGGATAATCTTCATGTTGATGAAATTGATGTGGATGTTGATAATGAATATGTAGGTTCTTCAATATTAACTTACAAGAATTCTTCAGCTAAAAAAAAACCTTCATACTCCTCAGGACATAGAAATGTCAGGAGAAGTGGCAAACCCCCCTCACCAAACTACTCTGAAAGAAGTAAAGCCTCAGATCAATCAGGAAAGTCCTCTAAAGGTTATAAAATAAAAAAGATCCCTCTGAAGTAACAAATAAACAATCTTTCCAGCCATATAAAAGAAATGAAGGCAGAATGCATGAAGCACAAGACAAGAGTAGACGCACTCTTGAAACGGATGCAGGAGCTCTCAAATCACAAGCAGGTTCAACCTCCTCCTTTCCCAGCTTCTCAGCCTCAGCCTCAGCCCCATCAGGCACCCAGCTCTTTCACTAAAATTCAAAACACTCTACAAGTGTAACAGTGAAAATGAGACTACCTGATGAGCTGTTACCAACAGAATCTTCAGCAGCCAGAAGTTCAACACCCTGGCCCATCCAGGACACAAAACTACAATCAATCTCCTCAGTCCCATCCTTATCAGGGAGGCAGAAGAAAGAGGGCATAGGGGAAATTTTGTCCCTTGCCATTGTAAGTAATTTGTTTGATAAACATGTTGGTATGTATAATAACAAATCTTCTCCTACAGGTAATATTGTGGATAATGGTGAAAGAATAGTTATACCTATAAAGAGACAACTTCCTTTAATGAGTAGCCCTAATGATATAATTAGTAAATTATCATTTGATGAACCTTTACATTTAACTTCTACTTCATTAGTTAATCCTTCTCTTGCAATTAAAAATGATTCTGTTTCAACTGAATTCTATACCTTGCTTGAGAAAACTTCTGAGGATATATTGAAAGATACACTTAATTTTAATGTTGTAAAAGACAAAAATTTGAGAGATGTATTAGTACATGAGAGTGATAGATTGAATAATTTGCACTTACATTGTAAAGTGAGCTCTTCTGTAAAAGATAAAGCTTATTTTAAAATCAAAGAAACTTTGAATATTGTTCTTAGCCAACAAAAACAAATAAGAAGTGATAATAGAGCTATCTCAGATAAAAATATTCATCTGCATAAAACTTTGGGTGTGTTAAAACCCCTTATTGAAGAGAATTATTCATTGAAAAGTGAAATTAAGTCTCTAAACAATGAGTTGAAAAAGCTGAAAAATGATTTCTAAGCTCTGAGTACCAAATACACAGTTTTTGAGGACAGAAATGTTTTATCCCTTGCAAAAATAAATGAACAGATGTCTGAAATTCCAAGTATAAGAAGTTATTTGTTGGATCTACAGAAAAAATCTCAGCCTTAACTGTCAAACATTATGGTGTAGATGAAAATGGTGCCCATAAGCTGCATAAGAATCAAGGAAAGAAGCCTGAAAAAAGCAGCTCTTTTCTTCCCAATATTTCAGCCATTAAACAAACTGACAATGAGTCTGTAAAATCTTTTGCTTCAAGAAAAAAATATTTTAATGGTCATGAACCAGCTTTTTCTGTAAATAATGAAATTTCTGAACACCTTGCTAAACTTCAAGAATTTTTAATGTGAAATAATTCTAATCAAAAGATTGACCATCCCAGTAGCCAAAAAAATTATCCCAAACTGGATCAGTATCCCACTTTTGATGGTGACTCTTCATCTGACTGGCAACACTTTGTTCAGAGAGTTGATAATCTGAAAAACTCTTATAAATTTCCAGATGAAGAAATTGTCTCTAAATTAATTTCTTTATTTTCCAATGTAGCTTTAATGTGGTATGAATCTGTCTTATTGGACAAATAAAATTATACTTGGAAAGAGTGGAAAACCTTAATTGAAAATAAATTTGGTGGTTCCAAGTTCAGACTTGCCCAGCAGATATTATATTATACTGCTAAATATGCTTCCTCCTTTCCTGAAAAACCTATTGTTTTCCTTATGAAAATTACTAAAATTCTTAGAGCCATGGATCTCAAAATGGATTATGATATTTGGAGAGATAAGATTCTCTACAAATTTCCAAATTCTCTGAGAGATTTGATTGTGGAAAGGACTGAGCATGTAAGAGAGAGATCTTCCTTTATTAATATCTGTAATGAAGCTCTACTAAGTCATAGATATGAACCAAGGAATAATCCTTTAAAATCTTATCATGAATAGAAAAAGCCTTCCACAAAACTTCCAGACAAAACTAGTAGAACTTCTGCCCCAGTTGCACCAAAGAAATATGCAACTAACACTTGTTTTAAATGTAACATACCATGTAAGAAAGGACATATTTGTGACAAGAAAATTCATCTTGTTGAACAAACTAGGGAATCTGAAAATACTAAAGCTGATCTTGATGATTTCTCAAGTGACTGTAATAGCAATATCTCTTATGACCATGATTCTTCTCAAGAAGTTCTAGTTTTAGAAAAGGATATCCAATATTTATATAAATAGTCTGAAAATTATGATATTGACTTATCTTTTGTAGAAAATTCTGAAATAATTAAAGATATTACTGACAGTTCCATTTTAATATCACCTTTGAGGGCGCCAGTTATCATAAATGGAAAAAATGTTGAGGTTATTCTTGACTCTGGTGCTGGAAGAAGTGTGGTGTCTGAAAAAGCACTGGCTTCTGTGGATAAGGATTATCAATTCAAATTATTACCTATAACATCTGAAAAATTGAAAAGTTATGGTTCTGTTTTATGTCCCGTTGGCAAATACAAGACCACTGTATTCTTTAAATATAATGGTGGTTTTGTCAGAGCTATTTGTGAATTTGTTTTTATGAAAAATGATAATTTAAGCAATTGGTTTATCATGGGAAATGACATTTTAACCTTGTTTAACATAAAATTGGATCTTGCAAGCAATTGTTTTACCTTGGGCATGAATGGAAAAAGAAAATTTAAAATTTCTTCTTCTAAAAAACATTCTGCACCCTTATTAAGATCTTGTCATTCTTTGATACAATGTAAACGCAGACAAACAGAGTAAATGGATGTATTATTGTCTGAAATTAATACAGCTTCATTTGGTGATCAATTAACTGATGATCAAAATGATTCAATAATAGCATTAATTACATTTTTCCCAATGGCTTTTGCTCATGGCTCCCATGTGTTAGGATTGGTTAAAGATTAAATGAAAATTTCTTTATCCTGCGATTTGAATGAAGTACCTCCTAGCCTTAAGTAAAAACTTTATCCTGCTTCTCCTACAAAAAGAAAAGATATTGAAGATAATATCTCAACTTTATTAAGTATGAAAATTATTGAAAAAGTGGATGTTACACCTAAATATTGTGTCATCTCTCCAGTTTTGATCTCATATGAGAAAGATAAAGCTAGACTTTGTGGAGATTATAGAGCTTTGAATACTTATACTGTGGATGATAATTACCCTTGACCTAGAATTAGCTCTATACATGCTACCTTGCAAGGTGCAAAATTCATAAGCTGTCTAGATGGTAATAAAGGTTATCATCAAATACCTGTTGAAAAATCTTCCCAAATTTTTTTGCTAATTGCAACCCATATGGGAATTTACAAATATGTTAGAATGCCTTTTGGCCCTAAAAATGCCTCTTCAGTATTCCAAAAAGTAATGGATAATACATTTCATCAGGAAATAACTGAATTATGGTTAATGGTTTATATTGATGACATCATAGTTTTTCTAAAGGTTTTGATGAAAATATCCAACACTTAAATAGAGTCTTCCAGAAAATGGATGAAATTAACATGACTCTCTCCTTAAAAATGTGTAAATTTGGTTGTCAATCCCTGAAAGTCCTAGGTCATGTAGTTTCTGGCTTACAAATATCTGTAGACCAAGGAAAAGTTGCTGCTATCCAAAATGTGGCAGCACCAACTTCTGTAAGGGAAATACAAAGTTTTTTAGGAATGTGTGGCTACTATAGACAATATATTAAAAATTATCAAGTCATAACCTTACCAATTACCAAACTAACAAGAAAAGAGGTGGCTTATATATTGAATGAGGATACTCAAAGAGCTTTTGATACATTAAAGAAATTTTAAATTTCAGCTCCAATCCTTGCCCTTCCTTATTTTAATAAGCCTTTTGCTCTTTATACAGATGCAAGTCTTATTGGACTTGGTGCTGCTCTACACAAGAAAAAATGATTAATGAAAAAGTTTCAGAAGTATTATTTTGTTATATTTCAAGAACCTTGAGAAAGAGTGAATTGAAGTATGGTGCCACTCAATTAGAGTGCTTAGCAGTTGTATGGGCTTTAGAAGAGCTTCATTACCATCTAGATGATCAAAAGTTTGAATTAGTTACTGATTTCAGTGCTGTGAAATCTCTCTTGAACTTGAAAACACCAAATAGACATATGTTTAGGTGGCAACTTGCTGTTCAAGAATACAGAGGTAGAATGACTATTATTCACAGGGCTGGAAATGTTCATTCAAATGTAGATATGTTGTTTAGATTACCTCTTCTAAATGATGTATCCAAACCAGCTTATGTGCCTGACAATGATGCAGTACATATAGATGGTATATACATTGTTGATATGGAAGAGGAACTATTACAATTAATTCTGGATTCATATGATAAAGTTTCTGATTTAAATAAATTAGTTACAATATTGAATGATCCAAAGAATTCTTCTATTCAAGCATTGATAAAAACACTTCCTCCAAAGTACCAAAATGCTTTAAGTAAGAGAAATTTTTTCAATTGAAGATGGTTATATTTATTACAGGAGAAAACTAACCAATGTCATTGTTATTCCTCCTTCCATGAAAGAAAAAATCTTAAATATTTGTCATGATGACATATTAGCAGGAAATTTTGATCTTCAGAAATCCTTAATCAGAATAAAGAACACTTCTTGGTGGGCTAATATGTCTGAAGACACTAAATTATATGTTAAATCTTGTGATTCTTATCAAAAATCTAAAAGACTGAGAGGTAAAAGAGTAGGCTTTTTAAAACATATTGAAGCACATGATGCTCCTTGAAAAATCATTAACATGGATTTTGTCACTGGTCCTCCTGTAGCAGGTATAGACAGTTATAACTCTTGTTGGGTAATAGTGAATAGATTCACCACAATGTGCAAATATATTCCCACCCACAAAGATGTATCCACAAAAGAATTAACTCTCTTATGGTGGTATTACATGTTTAATATTGTTGGATTTTCAAAAGCCATTATCTCTGGTAGAGACCCAAAATTTACATCTAAATTTTGGACATCTTTGATGGATATTTGAGGCTGTGAGTTAAAATTTTCTACAGCTCACCATCCTCAGACTGATGGTCTAGCTGAAAGAATGATTCAAACTCTGGAAGATATGATTAGAAGGTATTGTGCCTTTGGATTAGAATATAAAGAAAATGAAAGATTTACTCATGACTGGGTTACTCTATTTCCAGGTCTTGAATTTGCTTATAATAGCACTGTTCATTCTGTCACTGAGAAAAAGCCTTTGAGCTTTGTTTAGGTTATTTCGTAAATACTACTGCTCAAAATCTCAATAATAAATTACCTAAGTTGGAACTACACCCTGGTGTAAAGTCTTTTATGCAAATGAAACAGCTATGCAGAAAACATGCTCAAAGCTGTATTGATAAGGAATTTGAGTATGAAAAGAAAAGATGGGATAAGTCCCATAAAGAATACACATTTGAAAAAGGTGATTAAGTGTTGATATCTACTGTCCATTTCAACTTACAAGGCAATAACAAATTAAAAGATCCTTTTGTGGGACCATTTGTTGTTAAAAGAATGGTTGGAGATAATGCAGTAGAATTTGAATTGTCAGCCTGGATATCCCCAGGACTGAGTAAAAAGTACTTATAAGTTATCTTAAACACATGGACTATACATGGGAGCAATAAATTAGAGTACAGAAATAGTATACGTAAGTAAATTTATGATAAAATATAAAATATACCATTGTAACACCTTATATACACGCATATATCCACCTTTTATAAGTCTTATGTACTTAATATTAAGTTGGAATATGTAAGGGTAATCTTAAGAGCTTTAAATATAAGGTTAAATAATTTTTAAGTAGACTTAAAGCTGTTGTTTTCACTGTTTTATGTGAAAAACAAGAAATGCAATTTAAATCACTTAAAAGTTGACTATATGCGCTATAAATTTAATAATATTAAAAATGCGCTATGAAAGATCAATTTTTCTTAATTAGAGCTATTTATTTGGCTACTCAAATGCATAAAAATAACACTTTTTAAATTTGGTGTTTTTTATGCCAGAAATGGCTTCTGTGTACAGGCCACATACTGCCTGCATTTTTCTTTTGTGAAAAGCTTCATTTTTAGCAAAGTTAGCTTTTTCACACTATAATTACCCCACTATCAATGCCCACTGTGGGGAAACACACTAAAATAGGCGACAGGCACTTACTTAGTGTCCTAGCTTAATTACAAATGCATTGACCCTCTTTATATGCACTAATTTCATTAATAACCTCAATTGTGGTGCTTTAATTCACTACCACACTTAAATTTACCTAATTTAGTCAAGAAATTACCTGTGAAAACGCCTTCCAAGGACTGCATGTAGCTACCCCACATCTCACACTCTTTTTTGGGTTTTTAAGTGGTTTCTCAGTCATTTTTGGTTATTTTTGAATGGGTATTTCACGTAGTATAATGTCATGAGTAACCCTAAAATTTCTTCTCTTTATTGCCTTTATAATTGATTAATAATTAGTCTTAAGTTTCCCTTTTTAGTCTTCTATTTTAATATATAACACACATATACTCTCTTTTTTGCTTATTCTTTATTTTTGATGGATTATCCCTATTACTACAGGATTTTGGAAGGCGATATCATTCTAATTATGTTATTGGTCACTCTTTATTTTGTTGGGAATGATTATTAGCTGGAATGAGACCTCATTAATTGTGTATAGAGCTGGTAAATCAAGGGGTTCATCGAGGAAGTTATTGTGTATAAAAGGAGGGGGTTTTGGTCTTGTTTTCTCAATTCTTTATCATTATAATCAAAAAATATAACCAATACAATTACAATACATATCAATATTACTTATAAAGTCTTTTAATAGTATCTGAATCTATTAAATCTATTTTTCTACCAACTATAAGATTGTAAGCCATATATAATTAGTGAGATTAAAATTACTGAGACCCTTATATTAAGTTATATTTTAATACTTATTGGATTTGTACTACAGTATTCATATAGGACCATTAAAATCTTCTATAAAACTGACCACAGAAGCTAGTTCCCGTCTCTGCACTTGAACTCATCCTGACAATTGTGGGCCTTTCCTCAAGAATTCTGTTAGTTATCTTCCAGTAAGTAAAAATTCAAAAAGAGGCTACAAATAAAATCCCTATAGAAATATTTGGATAATTACAACAGGTTTGCGTCACTTATATAGTGATTTCAGAAAAAGAAGCCCTGCTATATAATAAAATTGTGATATTGAATCAACAATTTTACCACTAATTTAACATAAAAATTGTTATTGGTGGGAGTCTGTCAATAGACCAATTAATTTTGTGATCTTTGCAGATAATAAACCAGTTAATAAAAACTGATTAATTTTTTTTATTTTAACAGGACTCTTAATCTTTTTTTATTGGTTTGTAAAATTCATTCAATATTTAGAAAGAATCTTACTGGAAGATTTTCTTTTTTAAATATAAAAACACGGCTACATATTGTAGACCAGTTAATCAAGTAACCACATAAAAGCATATTTGACTTTTGGCACTTATAAATTCACTTAATACCTACAAGTAAGCAATAAAATTTTCTTCAGTGGTATTGATTAATACTGATAAAACTCCTTTTGAAGTTTTAATATCTCAAATTCCAATTCTTTGTTTTTAATTCCACGTAAAAATGTGTGACAACAATGATATTGTGAGTAATAAGGAAAAACCTTATAGCTTAAGAGCTAGAGCTGAAACACCTGTAACAGGACATTCAAATGTAAGGCCAGGATTATTACACCAACAGCAACACTCCTCAGATGTCTCTGGAGAAAAGGGAAAAACTGTTAAAACAAGTATCAATAAAGAAAACAAGAAATACTTTACAATAACAAATTCACCCCCTATCCACTCTACTAAGTACCCTTGAAATAAGAGTCAACAGCATAGTAGACCAGATAAAAAATCTGGAGAAAAGAGCAGCTCAGGGTTTTGTAGAAGTCAATCAAGCTCTAGTGGAAATAAGGGCTCCACCAACAGCAGTTGCACCTAAAAATTCCACAGCCACACTTCCAGCCCAAGATGAAGACCAAAAAATTACTGTAAAGAAAATGGAAGTGGGACTGGTATTCACAGAACTACAACAACCCTCAACAACAGGGCTACAGAGGTCACCCTTACAGGGGAAAGCCAAGAAGAGGCAGGGGAAATGGAATAAGACCTTGGTAAGTCATCCATCCTCATAGGATCAATTGTATAATCCTAACAATGAATTAATTGTAGGTAATGAGATTGATAGAGAGTTACTGGATATGATTGATAAAGATTTAAAAAATTATTCATTTGAAAATAACATGTTAAACTTGTCTTAAGATGATAACAATGTACATAGTTTTAATGATTACCAGGATAATACCAGTCACATTAAAATGGAACCAAATGAAGTAAATCTTGAACCTGATGATGAGTCTTCTGAATTAGACACAGAAAAAATTGAATATTTTCTAAAAGAAAATCGAATGGAATCAAAAATCATTAGCAAATTATTATTAAGAATTGAAAAAATAGAAGAACTCTCTAGAGAGTCAAAAAATAATACAGAAAGTGTATCATTAAACCTCACACAATCATTGAGTACCACAGCCAATAGATTTATAATTTTTGAAAACACAAATAATGAATTAACCAATGAAAATAAAAGATTAAACTCTGAGATTAAGAATTTACAAAAAAAATTAGAACATTCTCAGAATATTATGGATACCATAGAGGGACATGTAAAACTGTCATTTTCAAATGTGAATGATACCTTAACACATGTACCTGTAATAAAGGATAGGTTAAAAAGGGTAGAAATTAAAATAGATAAAATTTTGAAAAATACTGATAAAGTAAAGGACAACACATTTTATGTGGAAATAATACCAGTATATATGAAAAACTCAGATGATAAACCAATGGTTGAACATGAAAATAGTTTCATGGGCTCTGAGAATATAAAATCAGTGAAGGATGAAATAAATGATCTTCTTTCTCAAGTAAGTGATTTACTTAATATTCCTCAGGTTAGAGAAGCAAAAAATAACCAAAAGAACTTGCCTAAGTTATATCAGTACCCTTCTTTTGAAAGAGATTCAAAGTCTGATTGGCAAAAATTCATTCAGAGAATTGATAACTTAATATTTTCATACAAATTACCTGATAAAGAAATTACATCAAAATTGATATCTTTATTTACAGATGTGGCCTTATTATGGTTTGAATCTGTATTGAGTGAGGGAATTAACTACTCCTGGAATAAATGGAAGGCACTAATTGAATGGCAATTTGGTGCCCCAAAATTTAGAATCACTCAACAAAGATTTTATGAGAAAGCCAGATATAATCCAGCTTCTGGAGATAAGCCCATGGTATTTTTAATAAATTTAATAAAAATTATGAAATCCATGGATCCAAAAATGGATTATGATGAGTGGAAAGAAAAAATATTATATAAACTGCCTATATCAGTCAGAGACATTATTGTAGCTAGAACTGAAACTATCAGAGATACTTCTGGGTTTATTAATATATGCAACTAAATATTATTGAACAACAAATATGAAACCAGATATAATAATTACAAGCAAAATTTTGAGGTAGTAAAACCTACTACAAATAAGTTACCCGTGGAGAAGAAAAAACTTCAGCTCCCCTTGTCCCAAAAAGACAAGAAAATAACACTTGCTACAAATATAATGAACCTTAGCTAAAGGTCATACTTGTAAGGAAAGAATAAATGTTGTTTAAAACTCACAAGATTCTGAACCAAGTAATCATGAAGATGAAAAGGAGGAATCTAGTGAGGATTGTAAAAGTAACATTTCTTACAGTGATGATGAAAATGAGATATATGTATTAGAACAGGATATTATGTTCCTGAATGATTAAATACCTCATACAGATACATCTTTAAATTTAATTGAAGAAGCTGAAATTATCAAAGATGTATCTCATGATACTTACAAAATAACACCTATTAGAGCGCCTGTTATTATATGTGGAAAAGAAATGAATGCCATTCTTGACACTGGGGCTGCAGGTAGTGTAGTTTCTATTAATACTTTAATGAAACTAGATAGTAAGTATAAGGAAAAACTAAAGCCTGTACAGACAAATAACTGGAGGGGTTTTGGTTCAGTATTAAATCCAATTGGCAAATAAAAAACTGCTGTATTCTTTAAATATAATAATGGATATATAAGAGCAATGTGTGAATTTGTAGTAATGGATAATAATAATTGTAGTGATTGGTTTATTTTTGGAAATGAATTATTGAACAAATTTGGCATTAATTAGATCCTGAAAATAGTTTCTTCACTATAGGCATAAATGGGAAAAGAAAGAAAATTCAGTTTATTCCATAGTTCCTAAAGAAGAGCAACTGCAAGGTGGAAGAACCACCTCTAAAGTGGTAGAACTTGAAAATGAAATCCAAAAAGCCTCTTTAAGTCCTTAAAAATCAAAAATTGAAGAAAAAAATATTTTGAGATTGATAAAATCTTATCCTATGGCATTTGCTCACGATTCAAATGAACTAGGATTGGTCAAAGACCATGAGATGAAAATATCTTTAAGTTGTGATCTTGATAATATTTCTAGCAGCTTGAAAAAGAAACCTTATCCGGCTTCTCCTGCAAAAAGGAAAGACATTGAAGACAACATTAAAGTGTTGTTAGAAATAGGTATTGTTGAAAAAGTGGACACAACACCTAAGTAATGTGTGATTTCACTAGTTTTAATCTCTTAAAAAATGATAAGGCAATACTATGTGGTGATTACAGAGCTTTGAATACATTCACTGTGGATGATAATTACTTTCTACCTTGGATAGCTTCTATCCATTCTACATTACAAGGAGAAAAATATATTTCCTGTCAAGATGGAAACAAAGTTTACCACCAGATTCCTGTGGAAAAGAATTCTCAGAACTTCTTACTCATAACCACACACATGGGGATATATAAATATGTGAGAATGCCTTTTAGCCCAAATAATGCGCCTTCAGTCTTCCAAAAATTGATGGATAGTATTATTCATCAAGAAATGGTTGAAGGATGGATTTTGGATTATATTGATGACATCATAGTGCTTTCAAAATCATATGATGAACATTTAAATCACATGAAAAGAGTATTTCAAAAGATGGATGAAATTAATATGAAAATTGCATTAAAGAAATGTAAGTTTGGGTTTCAATCCTTGAAAGCACTTGGAAATGTTGTATCTGGATTAAAAGTTTGTGTTGACCAGAAGAAAGTGGCAGCAATAAAAACATTAGTATATCTAAGAATGTGAAAAATGTTCAAAGTTTTTTAGGTATGTGTGGATATTATAGGCAGTATATAAGAAACTACCAATCCATTGCAGCCCCTTAAAAAACATTAATCATGAAAAATGAGGCTTTCATTTGGAATAATGAAAGACAACATGCCTTTGATATATTAGAGGAATGTATAATGTCAGCTCCAATATTGGGACTGCCAGACCTTAACCTCCATTTTATCTTGTATACTGATGCAAGTTTCACAGGGTTAGGTGCTGCTTTACAGCAGAAACAGGTAATAAATGGGAAATTATCTGAAGTAGTTATCTGTTATATATCCAGAACCTTAAGAAAGACAGAATTAAGGCATGGTGCCACCCAACTGGAATTCTTAGCCATTGTGTGGGCCCTGGAGAAACTACATTACTATCTGGAAGACCAGAATTTTGAATTAATAACAGATTGCAGTGCAGTAAAATCATTACTAAACATGAAAACACCTAATAGGCACATGTTTAGATGGAAACTAGCTGTACAAGAGTACAGAGGAAGAATAAAAATCACTCATAGAGCAGGAAAATTGCATTCTAATGTGGATTTATTATCCATAAGCCCACCTCCAAATGATACTTAAAGCTCAGCATATGTACCTGAAATTGAGGTTATACATATATTTGGGATTCATATAGTGAATTTAGAGGAATAATTTATGTAAACTATATTAGAAAATTATTCATCTGATAAAGATTTGTCTAAATAATCTACCATTTTAAATGATCCAACAAATGTCTTTATGAGTGCATTAATTAAAACATTACCTCCAAAGTATAAAAATGCTTTGGAAAAAGGTAAACTGTAAATTGAAGATGGATATTATATATTACAGGAAAAAGCAAAGTAATGTAATAGTTATACCACCCTCTATGAAAGAGTTAATGTTGAGTACTTGTGATGATGACATCTTAGCTGCTCATTTTGATTTTAACAGAACATTAACCAGAGTTAAAAATACAGCCTGGTGGATAAACATGAAGGAAGATGTACAAAAATACATTAAAACATGTGACTCTTGTCAGAAATATAAAAGATTTACTGGGAAGAGATCTGGGTTGTTACAACAAATAGAGAAGCCAAAAGCTCCATGGGAAATTATAAACACGGATTTTGTCACTAGATTTCCATTAGCAGGAAAAGAAATTTTCAATTCTTGCTGGGTAATTGTAGATAGATTAATAAAAATGTGTAAATTTATCCCTACCCATAAAGATGTATCTGCAAAAGACTTGGAATTACTATGGTGGACTTAAATGATGAATACTGCTGGGCTCCCCAAAGCCATAATCTCTGACAGAGACCCTAAATTTACTTCAGAGTTCTGGAAATCTTTGACCAAAGTAACAGGTTGTTGATTTAAGTTGTCTACAGCACACCATCCACAACCTGATGGGCTGGCTGAGAGAATGAGACAGACTCTGGAAGATATGATCAGAAGATATTGTGCCTTTGGATTGGAATATAAAGACAATGAGAAATTCACACATGACTGGGTAAAGTTTATTCCTGGCCTTGAATTTGCTTATAATAGCACAAATCATTCTGTAACAGAGAAAAATACAATTGAACTCTGGCTGGGATATGTAATAAACACCCCAGTAAATCATTTAAATAAATTACCAAGGTTAGATATACAACCTTGTACCAAATTCTTTATTTATATTCAACAAATGTGTAAAAAGCATGAAGAGGAATGAATCTAAAAATAATTTGAATATAAAAAGAAAAGGTGGAATAAATCTCATATAAAATTTGAATTCAAAAAAGGAGATGAAGTCCTAATTTCAACACTACCTTTTAACTTACAAGGTAATGTTAAATTTAAGGATCCCTTTGTAGGACATTTTGTAGTAAGAAAAATTGTTGTTAATAATGCTTTGGAAAACATATTATATGCTACATATGATAGGAAACATCCAGCTTTCCCTATCTCATTATTAAAACCTTACCATGCAAAAGATCCTGACTTATTTCCAAAAAGAAAAGGAAGGCCTAAAAAGCAACCTGAAAAAATTGTGGAAAAGGAAGATTAGGAAAAAATACTCAAGAAAAGAATTCTTACTAAAGAGAAAGGAACTGAGTATTTATTAACATTTAAGGGGAAATCAAATGAATTTGATAAATGGATACCTGAAAAAGAAATTTCAAATCTATACTCCCTTCTTAAAAAATTTAAACAGAAATAAATTTCTGCTCAAACAGCTGAGGGGTTAAAAAACCAGTACTCATAATAATTTTTTATGTTTTATTTCTTCAAAGAATTAATCTTCAATACTACAGAATTTTGTGAATACCTGAAAAATAATATATAAAAAAAAGTGTATAACTTATCATTTTTCTTATTGTTTTTTTTGGATGGGAAAGTGTCAGCCTGGATATCCCCAGGACTGAGTAAAAAGTACTTATAAGTTATCTTAAACACATGGACTATACATGGGAGCAATAAATTGGAGTACAAAAATAGTATACCTAAGTAAATTCATGATAAAATACAAAATATGCCATTATAACACCTTATATTCATGCATATATCCACCTTTTATAAGTCTTATGTACTTAAAATTAAGTTGGAATATGTTAGGGTAATCTTAATAACCTTAAATATAAGGCTGCATAATTTTTAAGTAGACTTAAAGATGTTGTTTTCATTGTTTTATGTGAAAAACAAGAAATGCGCTTTAAATCAAATAAAAGTTGACTATATGCACTATAAATTTAATAGTATTAAAATTGCGCTTTGACAGATCAATTTGTATTGATTAGAGCTATTGATTTGGATACTCAAATGCATAAAAATAACCCTTTTTAAATTTGGTGTTTTTTATGCCAGAAATTGCTTCTGTGTACAGGCCACATACTGCTTGCATTTTTCCTTTGTGAATAGCTTCATTTTTAGAAAAGTTAGCTTTTTCACACTATAATTACCCCACTATCTATGCCCACAGTGGGGAAACACACTAAAATAGGCGACAGGCGCTTTTTAGTGTCCTAGCTTAATTACAAATGCATTGACCCTCTTTATATGCACTAATTTCATTAATAACCTCAATTGTGGTGCTTTAACTCACTACCATTCTTAAATTTGCCTAAATTATTCAAGGATTTACCTGTTCAAGCACCCGCCAAGGACTGCATGTAGTTACCCCACATCTCACACTCTTTTTTGGGTTTTTAAGTGGTTTCTCAGTCATTTTTGGTTATTTTTGAATGGGTATTTCACATAGTATAATGTCATGATTAACCCCAAAGTTTCTACTCTTAATCCCCCTTATTATTGAGTAATAATTAGTCTTATGTTTCAATTTTTAGTCTTCTATTTTAATGTATAACACGCATATACTCTCTTTTTTGCTTATTCTTTATTTTTGATGGATTATCCCTATTACTACAGGATTTTGGTGGGCAATATTACTCTAATTATGTTATTAGTCACTCTTTATGCTGTTGGGAATGATTATTAGCTGGAATGAGGCGTCATTAATTGTATATAGAGCTGGTAAATCAAGGGGTTCATTGGGGAAGTTATTGTGCATAAAAGGAGGGGGTTTTTGGTTTTGTTTTCTACATTCTTTATCATTAAAATCAAAACATATAACCATTACAATTACAATACATATCAATAGTACTTATAAAGTCTTTGAATAGTATCTGAATCTATTAAATCTATTTTTCTACCAACTATAAGATTGTAAGCCATATATAATTAGTGAGATTAAAATTACTGAGACCCTTATATTGAGTTATATTTTAATACTTATTGGATTTGTACTACAGTATTCATATAGGACCATGGACTCAAATGATGAATTCCTCTGGGCTCCCCATAGCCATAATCTCTGACAGAGACCCTAAACTTACTTCAGAGCTCTGGACATCGTTTATTGAAGTATCAAATTGTCAATTAAAATTGTCTAAAGCACGCCATCCACAAACTGATGGGCTGGCTGAGACAATGAAACAGACTCAGGAAGATATGATCAGAAGATATTGTACCTTTGGATTAGAATACAAAGACAATGAGAAACTAACAAATGACTGGGTAACATTAATTCCTGGCCTTGAATTTTCTTATAATAGCACAAATCATTTTGTAACAGAGAAGAAACCATTTGAACTCTGGCTGGGATATGTTCCAAATACCACAGTGAATAATTTAAAAAATTTACAAAGGTTAGATAAGCACTCTGGAACTAAATCTTTTATTTATTTTCAAACAATGTGTAGAAAGTGTGCAGAGTAATTAATTCAAAGAGCATTTGAATATGAAAAGAAAAGGTGGGATAAATCTCATAAAGAATTTGAATTCAAAAATGGATATGAAGTCCTAATTTCAACACTACACTTTAACTTACAAGGTAATGTTGAATTTAAGGTTCCTTTTGAAGGACCTTTTGTAGGACTGTTTGTAGTCAAAAAATGGTTGGTAATAATTCTGTGAAAGTCATATTATATGCCCCATATGATAAGAAAAATCCAGTTATCATTATCTCATTATTAAAACTTGACCATGCAAAGGATCCTGAATTATTTCAAAAAAGAAGAGGAAGGCCTAAAAAGCAAGCTGAAGAAATTGTATAAAGATAATAGATTGAAAAAATACTCAAGAAAAGAATCCTTACTAAAGAAAAAGGAACTGAGTTTTTACTAAGATATAAGGGAATATCAAATGAATTTGATAAATGGATACCTGAAATAGATATTTCAAACCTATCCTCACTTCTTAAAAAATTTAAACAGAACTAAAATTCTGTTCAACCAGCTGAGGGGTTAAAAACAAGTACTCATAATATATTCTTATGTTTTATTTCTTTAAATAATTTATCTTTAATGCTACAGAATTTTCTGAATACCTGAAAAACAAAATAAAACAATTTATAACTCACTACACAATATAGGGGGTGGACTTGCTAGCAAGTCCTCAACCTGAACTCAGATAGAATGCAGACTGAACCCATACTGAACCCATAAAGAACTATACTTGAACACCCACCTAAAAATGTTCTGCTGGGTGGTGTTCATCTCTGAATGTATGGGTCCTTTATCAATATCTCAATGTGTGTTCAATCTGTGGTGAGTTTGGGTACAAGGTTTCAGACTCTCTAGCAAGTCCTCTCTCAATATTGTGTGGTGAATTATCATTTATTATATTGTTTTATTGGGTGGGCAAGTGTCAGCATGGATATTCCAAAGAGTGAGTAATAAGTACTTATAAATTCTGTTAAACACATGGACTATTATACACGAGAACAATAAATTAAAGTACACAAGTTGTATACATAAGTAAAAATTATGATTAAATAAAATATATTCCATTATAACAACTTATATACATGCATATATCCACCTTTTATAAGTCTTATGTACTTAATACTAAGTTGTAATATGTTAGGGTAATTTTAAGAATCTTAAATATAAAGCTACATAATTTTTAAGTAGACTTAAAGCTGTTTTTTTCATTGTTTTATTTGAAAAACAAGAAATGTGCTTTAAATCACTTAAAAGTTGACTATATGCACCATAAATTTTAAAATATGAAAAATGCGCTTTACCAGATAAATTTTTCTTAATTAGGACTAGTGATTTGGCTAATCAAATGCATAAAAATAAAACTTTTCAATTTTGGTTCTTTTTATGCCCGAAATGGCTTCTGTGTAGTGGCCACATACTGCCTGCTTTTCCCGTGTGAATAGCTTCATTTTTAGAAATGTTAGCTTTTTGAAACTATAATTACCCCACATTCTATTCCCACTGTGGGGAAACTTATTTAGTGTCCTAATCTAATTATAGGAGAACTGACCTTATTATATGCACTAAAATCATTAATAACATCAAGCTTGGCACCTTTAATTCAGTACCATACATAAATTTGCCTAAATTAGTCAAGGACTTACTGGTGCAGGAGCCTGCCAAGGACTGCATGTTTTTATACCACATCTCACACCCTTTTTTAAGTTTTTCACTGGTTTCTCAGTCAATATTGGTTATTTTTGGATGGGGATTTCATGTAGTATATTGTCATATTAGCCCCATCATTTCTACTATTAAACCTCCTTAATTTTGTGTAATATGTAGTGTTATTGTTTCCTTTTTTAGTCTTTTATTTTGAGATATTACACACATATAATCTCTTTTTTGCTTAGTCTTTTTTTTGATGGATTACCCCTACTTCTCCAGGATTTTGGCAGGTAATATCATTCTAATTATGTTATTAGTCATTCATTATGTTGTTGTACAGGTGTATTAGCTAAAATGAGGCGTTATTAGCTGTTTATAGGACTGGTAAATCAAGGGGTTCATTGAAGAATTATCAGGTATAAAATGAGCGGGTTTTGGTCTTGTTTTCTACATTCTTTATTATTAAAATCAAAATATAAAACCAATAAAGTTACAATACATATCAATAGTAGTTTTAAATTCTTTGAATATTATCTGAATTATTACATCTATTTTTTTACCAACTATAAGATTGTAACCCATATATAATTAGTGAGATTTAGATTACTGAGACCCTTATATTGAGTTATATTTTAATATTTAATAGATTTGTACTACAGCATTCACATAGAACCATTAAAATCATCTAGAAAACCAACTTTTCAAGCTTTTCATGTCTCTGTACCTGATCTCAGCCTTACAGAAATCAGGAGAATCTTTTTAAGTTTCTTCAGAAGTTTGCTCAAGCCAGACATATACTTCAGGGGAAACAGAGTCATTTCTAATTGCAAGAGAAGGTTTTAATAAAAAAATTGAATTTAAAATTAAAGGCTCATAAAATGAAAATTTACTGATTACATCATTAGGGCTACTCATAAAAGGAATTTGTTTTTTAAGAGGCTTTACATTTCTGTCACTACTTTCAACAATATTTCCTGAAGAGGAAGACTTAGAATTGCACACACCAAAATTCCTATCAGAAATTTTACTCACCATGGCAGAGGATGAATCTTCCCCTGGGCCTGAGCCTTCTTTTTTATGCTTCTCTGGTAAGGATAAGCAGGTTGAGGATGGTGACATGGATGTCCCAGATTGGCCAGGTTGATGAGCTAGAGGAGGTTGCACAATCTTCTTAAAATGATTCATGAGATAATCACATTTCCACTGATATTCCTCCATTTTCTTTGTGGTTTGTTGAGGATGATAAGTATTTAGCTGCATAGGCTGATGATGACCTTAGCTGTTTTTTAACAGCTCTTGCATCTGATCCCAAAGAGTATCCACTCTGGCTTTGTACTTCATATTTTCCGTTTTTTATTTCATTTATATGATCTGACTAATTGTTTAACTGTTGTGCCAGAGGGATATTTTTTATTTTTATATTTTTAAAGGATTGTGCGGATTTATTAGAGGTTTTGCTTCTTTTTCAATTTTTAGGGGAGGAACGTTTAACACTTCTCCTGACATTTTGTCAGCCTAAATATCCTTAGGACTGAGTATTTCTTATGCTTAAAATAAGATAACCTTAACTAGATTAAGCTTATATCTTAAAAATAAGGTTAAAATAATAATATATATTATTTTATTATATATATATATAATTATTATTCTATTATATAATTTATAATAGTTTAAATAGCTTATCCATGGCCTAATAATACTTATTAAGGTGTTAATGGAGTCATAATATACTTATCTTAAGTGATATGAAGTAATTATTGACATACATAAGCTTATATGTATACATAAATCTCATATTCAGTGAAATATGCAGTATATTATGTATATTTAGGTATATAAGTGGGTTTTGGCCCCTTAATAGCCTATAACCTTTGTTTTTCTGCTTATTTTAGGTCATATGGACGAAATCAGTGGACTCACAACGCCTACAGAAGCATAGACACCTATATCAGGCGCATACACCCAGTTTGGACAACTCAAATTACTTCCTTGGATGGTTATTCACGGATTTACGGGTTAGAAGGATGTTTCTGGGTTAATGTGGATGCTTGGGGATGTTTTTGGGGGCTTGGACATTTTATTTGTTTCCTTTATATGCTTTTAGTTTCATTAAATCTCTTTTTGATCATTTATTTTACCTGTTTCTTTATGGTATCCGCTTTTATCTGGGTTTTCTATTTATGGTATGACTCTGTGTTATTATTAATAGTGATGGAGGGTCCTTACTGGAGGTCTGGGTGTTGAAACTGCTTGAAGTGGACGCCATGGGGAGGTGATGAGCCCTCACAGTGCTGTAATTGCCGGGGATAGCAGTGACATCATCTGGATTGAAGGTCTGTGCACTCCAGTGGATTTGGGTATAAGTAAGGAGGGATTTTGACGGTTTATTATCATCATTCAATTACTACACTTCAAAAAAACACTACAATACAATTATTAGTATTCAGAAATATATTATAAAGCCCTTATAAATTGATATTATCTTTATAAAAGCTATAACTATATTTTATTCTTCTATTTTCCACCACTAGCACGCATTTAAATCCAAGTATTGTGAGTTTTATTTGAGTATAACTATTTTATTAGTCTTCCCCTGAGGTTTAATCACTAAATCATTTATCAATAAGTAGTAGGACCATAAAATAACACTATTATATCATACTTATATACTAGACTATACTGACAATTGGGGGTCTTTCCTTATATTTTACTTATTATTTAGTATAAGCCTTGGGACGTGATTTTTACCTTAGTACAGCTCAAAATTAACCAAATATTTCGGTCTTCTGCATATTAGTGGATCATCATAACTCATTGATTGCGGAAAAGAACCCTTATAATAATTGTACTAATTTTTTATCATAAAAATTAGATATTTACAGTAGTAACTGTACCCAATATAAACCCAATTTCACTTGGTATTTGGACACCAATATAACACCCAATTAAATTGGTATTTGGCTAAAGCTTGGTAAGCTAATTATTCACCCTTATAGAGGTCTAGTTAAACTTATTATTATATTTTCAACAGATTTTTTCGAATTTTTCTTATATTTTATTTAAATAAATAAAGATATAAATTCAGGGTAAGCTCCATTGCTTTTTATTAGTAATATAATTGCTAATATCTTTAGTCTACTAATTCCATAGAGTTTTTTCCTTTTGTAGACGTAAAATATTGTTATTCTGAACAATATGAGTGCTCCCCAGGATAGTGTAAGTGAACAGCCTGCTTATAATACCAGGTCTAAAGCTAACAAAAACTTTCCAGGACATCACCATGGAGGGACAACAGTACCCCCAGCCAGAAAGCATGAGTTTAGAGGAAAAGGAAGCCCTCTTAAAAAAGATAACTATCAAAAAGACGTCTCCTCCTCTTCAGGATCAACTGTCCCACCTGGCCAAACAGGTTCTGAAGCTGGAGGAATCAAAATCTCTCATGTTCAAAGAAGTAGAGCAGTTGCAAAACAATTGCAAGGTAGGGTTTCAGCAGATGAATCAGGCAATGGCAGAATTAAAGGGAGGCCAGCCCAGTCAATCAAATCAGCAACCCCCTACCCAAGGAGGGTCCACTCACTCCCAGGAGAAAATCCTGGTAGACAAATGGAAATGGGACTGGTTTCACCAACAGTGGACAAGCCACAGTTGCAACAGGGATGCACCCCCTCATCTGACTTCCTCAGCTCACCCTTACAAGGGAAAAAAGCGCCAAAAATCAGGACTGGCAACCATCCCTTGGTAAGCAACTTACCCTCTCAGATTAGACATAATACTGATAATTACAATATAGGTAATTCTATTGATGTTAAATCTGTACAAAAAATAGAGGAAGATTTAAGAAATTTAGGTTTTAGAGTAGATACACCTGACTTGTCTTTTGTCCATAATAACAGTACTATATACAATGATAATACAGTTAATCCTCAGTTGCAACCACCTACTAGTGAGATGAGAAGTTCACAGGAGAGTGAGAGAATTGAAAAGGAGGACATGGAATATTTTAACAATAATCCAACTGTCCATAGAATTGTTTCAGCATTGTGGAATAGAATGACTGATTGTGAGGAACAGACAGTTAAGCTCACTAGTGATACAATTTCATCCTTAACATTGAACATTTCTCAATTAGCAACACGTAATAAAGAATTAGAGAAAGAACATTTGTCTCTAACTCTTAAATATGATTCATTGAGTAATAAATATAATGACCTTTCAAACAAATTTTGTGAGTTAGAAAAATTATATGAAACACATTTATTAAAGACTGAATCAAGAACAAAGTTATCTTTTGCCCAGACAAATCAAAGTGTCTCTGAGTTGCTACAAAGATTAACTAAAGTTGAGATTGAAACTGCCAATCTACTAATGAACCAGGATAATCATAAGTATAATCAATATAATAATAATCCTTTCATTGGCAAAAGTGAATCTCATTCCTTCCCTGTACCACCACAATTAAAACCATCTGGTGGTAGTGTCAAATCTGAAAATGTAAGTCACAAATCCGTGCAGGAAGAAATACAAGACCATTTATCAAAAGTGAATGAGTTGTTGAATTTACCTAAGATTAGTGAGATAAAATCCAATCAGAAGAACTGGCCTAAGATAGATCAGTACCCAACTTATGATGGGGAAGCCAGCTCTGATTGGCAACATTTTATTCAAAGAATTGACAACTTGAAATTCTCATATAAGTTACCAGATGAAGAGATAACATCAAAATTAATTTCTTTATTTAAGGATGTTGCTTTATTATGGTTTGAAGCTGTCTTAAGTGAGGGTAGAGACTACTCCTGGGCTGAATGGAAACAACTTATTGAAAAAAAATTTGGAGGTTTTAAATTCAGGCTTACTCAGCAAAGACTGTATGAGAAGACTAGGTATAATCCGTTGAATGGTGACAAACCTATGGTATTTTTAATGAATTTAAACAAAATATTAAAAGCCATTGAGCCTCATATGGATTTTAACTTATGGAAAGATAAGATAATATACAAATTACCTGTATCTGTCAGAGACATTGTTGTAGGTAGAGCATTAAATGTTACTGAATATTCTGACTTTATTAATATTTGCAATGAAATATTATTAAACCATAAGTATGAATCAAGGTATTCCACTTATAAGCAAAATGTTGAACCTGTAAAAACTCAGAATTCAAAAACACTTCAGGAGAAGCAGAAAAAACCTACTGCACCTGTAGTACCTAAAAAGTATGAAACAAATACTTGTTATAAGTGTAATAAACCTTGGGTAAAAGGTCACAAATGTGAGAAAAACATAAATATTGTTGAAAATCAACGTGAATCTGAAACTGAAACTGAAAAAAGTAAAGAATCAAGTGATTATGACAGCAATATCTCATATAGTGATGAAAATGAAGTCTGTATGTTGGAAGATGATTTGTCCATCTTTGAAAATACAATATTAAATATGGACTCAAATGAATCTTTAATGAATTTTGAGGATGCTGAAATCATTAAGGATATACAAGCTGATAACTTTAGAATGACACCTATCACGGTTCCAGCTATCATTTCTGGTGAAAATGTTAATATAGTATTAGACACAGGAGCTGCTTGTTCAGTTGTTTCCACTAATACATTACAGAAAATTGATAGTGAATATAAGTTTAAGCTTGAACCACTTCAGAATAAAAATTGGAGAGGTTTTGGATCAGTACTACACCCCATTGGTAAATACAAAGCTGCTGTTTTCTTTAAACACCAACATGGTTATGTAAGGGTAACTTGTGACTTTTTAGTAATGGATAATACAAATTGTAGTAACTGTTTTATCATTGGAAATGATATTCTGACTAAATTTGGTGTAAAATTAGACCCTGCTAATAACAATTTTACAATTGGCATGAATGGTAAAAGGAAATTTAAAATAAATTCTTTTAACACAGTCTTACACATTGAGTCAGTAACAAATTCCCTGTCTAAAGGAAGAGAATCCAATGAGATGGAACTTCTGGAAACAGAAATTTCAAAAGCATCATTTGGCACTCAGATAAGTGAAACTGAGAAAGATAATATTTTGGAATTAATTAAAGCTTTTCCAATGGCTTTTGCACATGGTACAAATGAACTTGGCCTTGTAAAAGATCATGAAATGAAAATTAGTTTAACCTGTGACATG
Source organism: Hemileia vastatrix (assembly GCA_030280995.1). NCBI lineage: Eukaryota > Fungi > Basidiomycota > Pucciniomycetes > Pucciniales > Zaghouaniaceae > Hemileia > Hemileia vastatrix. The sequence goes on along the minus strand of JASXTE010000005.1, from coordinate 19,720,589 downwards.
GATAATATTCCTACTAGTCTTAAAAAGAAACCATACCCTGCTTCACCAATGAAGAGGAAAGACATAGAGGATAATATTAAGATGTTATTGAAAATGAACATTCTTGAGAAGGTTGAAACTACGCCAAAATATTGTGTAATATCACCAGTGCTAATTTCTTATGAACAAGATAAAGCTAGACTGTGCGGTGATTATAGAGCATTAAATACATTTACAGTAGATGATATTTATCCCTTGCCAAGGATTGCCTCTATACATGCTACCCTTAAAGGTGCTAAATATATAAGTTGCCTAGATGGAAATAAAGGGTACCATCAAATTCCTGTTGAAAAGAATTCACAGAACTTTTTGTTGATAACAACACGCATGGGAATTTATAAGTATGTCAGAATGCCATTTGGACCAAAAAATGCTCCATCAGTATTTCAGAAGTTAATGGATATAACATTCCATAATGAAATGATTGAAGGATGGTTAATGGTATACATTGATGACATCATAGTGTTCTATAAATCTTTTGATGAACACTTAATCCATTTAAGGAAAGTATTTCAGAAAATGGATGAAATAAAAATGACCCTTGCATTGAAAAAAATGTAAATTTGGGTTTGAATCTTTAAAAGTGCTTGGTCATATTGTATCTGGCTTACAAATATGTGTAGACCAAAATAAAGTGGCTGCAATAAAGAATATTGGCATTCCTCAAAATGTAAAGGATGTAAAATCTTTTCTTGGTATGTGTGGTTATTATAGACAATATATAAAAAACTACCAATTAATTGCTGCACCATTGACCCCACTGATAAAGAAATCAGAAGCTTTCATTTGGAATAATGAAAGACAACAAGCTTTCAATAAGTTGAAGGAATGTTTAATGACAGCTCCTATCTTGGGATTACCAGATTTCCAATTACCTTTTGTGTTATATACAGATGCAAGTTTTATTGGACTGGGTGCTGCTTTACATCAAAAACAACTTATTGAAGGAAAAATGTCAGAAGTAGTAATCTGCTATATTTCACGTACTCTGAGAAGTGGTAAATTAAAATATGGTGCTACTCAACTTGAATGTTTGGCAGTATTAAGGGCTCTTGAGAAGCTACATTATTACCTTGAAGACCAAAAATTTGAGTTAATAACTGACTGTAGTGCAGTTAAGTCACTCTTAAACATGAAAACTCCTAATAGACACATGTTTAGATGGCAATTAGCTGTACAAGAATACAGAGGACGGATGACTATTACACATAGAGCAGGAACCTTGCACTCTAATGTAGATCTGTTATCTAGAGTACCTCTGCCTAATAATGATGATAATCCAGCTTATGTTCCTGAGTCAGAGATTATTAACATTTATGGCATTTATATTGTAGATCTTGAAGATGAATTTATGCAATCAATTCTTGATAATTATAATTCAGATCCTGACTTAAGTAAATTAACTACAATATTAAATGATCCATCTAATGCTTCAATGAATGTTTTAATAAAAACATTACCAATTAAGTATAAAGAGGCATTAGAAAAAGGAAAATTTTCCATTGAGGATGGTTTTATATATTACAGGAAAAAATTAAGTAATGTAATTGTAATTTCCCCTTCAATGAAGGAGTTAATGTTAAGTATATGTCATGATGATATATTAGCAGGTCATTTTGACTACCATAAAACATTAACCAGAGTAAAAAACACAGCTTGGTGGATTAACATGTCTGAGGATGTTTAGAAATATGTTGAAACATGTGATTCTTGTCAAAAATCTAAAAGATTAACAGGAAAAAGAGCTGGTTTATTACAACAAATTGAGCAACCAAAAGCTCCATGGGAAATCATTAACATGGACTCTGTAACAGGTTTGCCAATAGCAGGGCATAAGAGTTATAACTCCTGCTGGGTAATTGTAGATAGATTTACAAAGATGTGTAAATTTATTCCTACCCACAAAGAGGTTTCTGCAAAGGACTTAGCTTTTTTATGGTGGACACAAATATTAAATATAGCAGGTTTCCCCAAAGCAATAGTTTCTGACAGAGATCCTAAATTTACTTCTGAGTTCTGGACGTCACTTATGGATGTTTCAGGGTGTTAATTAAAACTTTCTACAGCACACCATCCACAAACTGATGGGCTAGCAGAAAGAATGATACAAACCTTAGAAGATATGATAAGAAGATACTGTGCTTTTGGTCTAACTTTTAAAGACAATGACAAATTCACACATGATTGGGTAACCCTTATCCCTGGTTTAGAATTTGCATATAATAGTACAGTACATTCTGTCATTGGCAAAAAGCCATTTGAGTTATGGTTGGGTTATGTACCTAATACCCCTGCTAAAACTCTTAATAAGTTACCTAGATTGGATATTCATCCAGGTACTAAATCTTTTCTTCAGATGCAGGAACTATGCAGAAAACATGCTCAAGAATGTATAAATAAGGCTTTTGAGTATGAAAAGAAAAGATGGGATAAAGCCCATAAAGAACAAATGTTCAAAGAGGGTGATGAAGTCCTTATTTCAACGCTAAATTTCAATTTAAATGGTAATGTTAAATTGAAGGATCCATTCATTGGACCATTTGTAGTTAAAAAGATGGTTGGTAATAATGCTGTTGAGGTTATTCTATATGCACCATATGATAGAAAACATCCAGTATTTCCTATTTCTCTTATAAAACCATACCATTCTAATGATACTGCTCTATTTCCAAGAAGATCAGGAAGGCATAAACAGCAACCTGAAGAAATAGTGGAAAAGGCAGAAATTGAAAAGATACTTAAAAAGAGACACCTTACTAAAGAAAAGGGAGTTGAGTATCTATTAAGATTTAAAAATAAATCAAGTGAATATGACCAGTGGATTCCAGAAAATGAAATCTCTGATCTTAAAAATCTCTTGAAAAAATTTAAATCTAAATAATACTGTTCATTCAGTATATGTATTATAAAAATTATTTTTTTTTATTTTATTATTTCACTCCTTAAGTTTAACTAAATTGTCTTAACATTTTTTTTATTGTTTTTTTGGGGTGAGGGAGTGTCAGCCTAAATATCCTTAGGACTGAGTATTTCTTATGCTTAAAATAAGATAACCTTAACTAGATTAAGCTTATATCTTAAAAATAAGGTTAAAATAATAATATATATTATTTTATTATATATATATATAATTATTATTCTATTATATAATTTATAATAGTTTAAATAGCTTATCCATGGCCTAATAATACTTATTAAGGTGTTAATGGAGTCATAATATACTTATCTTAAGTGATATGAAGTAATTATTGACATACATAAGCTTATATGTATACATAAATCTCATATTCAGTGAAATATGCAGTATATTATGTATATTTAGGTATATAAGTGGGTTTTGGCCCCTTAATAGCCTATAACCTTTGTTTTTCTGCTTATTTTAGGTCATATGGACGAAATCAGTGGACTCACAACGCCTACAGAAGCATAGACACCTATATCAGGCGCATACACCCAGTTTGGACAACTCAAATTACTTCCTTGGATGGTTATTCACGGATTTACGGGTTAGAAGGATGTTTCTGGGTTAATGTGGATGCTTGGGGATGTTTTTGGGGGCTTGGACATTTTATTTGTTTCCTTTATATGCTTTTAGTTTCATTAAATCTCTTTTTGATCATTTATTTTACCTGTTTCTTTATGGTATCCGCTTTTATCTGGGTTTTCTATTTATGGTATGACTCTGTGTTATTATTAATAGTGATGGAGGGTCCTTACTGGAGGTCTGGGTGTTGAAACTGCTTGAAGTGGACGCCATGGGGAGGTGATGAGCCCTCACAGTGCTGTAATTGCCGGGGATAGCAGTGAAATCATCTGGATTGAAGGTCTGTGCACTCCAGTGGATTTGGGTATAAGTAAGGAGGGATTTTGACGGTTTATTATCATCATTCAATTACTACACTTCAAACAAACACTACAATACAATTATTAGTATTCAGAAATATATTATAAAGCCCTTATAAATTGATATTATCTTTATAAAAGCTATAACTATATTTTATTCTTCTATTTTCCACCACTAGCACGCATTTAAATCCAAGTATTGTGAGTTTTATTTGAGTATAACTATTTTATTAGTCTTCCCCTGAGGTTTAATCACTAAATCATTTATCAATAAGTAGTAGGACCATAAAATAACACTATTATATCATACTTATATACTAGACTATACTGACACATTTCTACGTCCTAAATAATTTGATAGCCTTCTGTTAGCTGATTAATATTTGTCAGTTAATTTTCAAGAACCTAAAGATTAAACATCAACATCCACCTCTATTTCATCAACATGTAGACTATCAATTCTGTCAGTCAAATTTTTAGACATAAAATCTATATTGTCAGAACAAGATCAAGTACATGGATGTGAACTAGCTTGAATGGTCAGTTGTATAGATGATTTTAATTTTCCTATATTAATACTGTAGTACAAATAAAATAAGTATTAAAATATAACTCAATATAAGGGTCTCAGTAATCTAAATCTCACTAATTATATATGGGTTACAATCTTATATTTGGTGAAAAAATAGGTGTATTAATTCAGAAACTATTCAAAGAATTTATAAGTACTATTGATATGTATTGTAATTTTATTGGTTTTATATTTTTATTTTACTAATAAAGAATGTAGAAAACAAGACCAAAAACTCCGTCCTTTTATACCTAATAACTCCTCCAATCTACCACTTGATTTACCAGCTCTACACATGGTTAATGACGCCTCATTACAGCTAATAGACCTGTCCAACTACATAAAGAGTGACTATTAACATAATTAGAATGATATCACCTGCCAAAATCCTGTAGTAATAGGGATAATTTATCAAAAATAAAGAATAAGCAAAAAAGAGAGTGTATGCGTGTAATACATAAAAATGAAAGAATAAAAAGGGAAAAATAAGAATAATTATTACTCAATATTTAAGGTGATTAAAAGTAGAAATAATGGGGCTAATAATGACATTAAACTATATGAAATCCCCATTCAAAAATAATCAATATTGACTGAGAAACCACTCAAAAACCCAAAAAAGGGTGTGAGATGTGGGGTAACTACATGCAGTCCTTGGCGGGTGCTTGAACAGGTAAATCCTTGAATAATTTAGGCAAATTTAAGAATGGTAGTGAATTAAAGCACCACAATTGAGGTTATTAATGAAATTAGTGCACATAAAGAGGGTCAATGCATTTGTAATTAAGCTAGGACACTAAATAAGCGCCTGTCGCCTATTTTAGTGTGTTTCCCCACAGTGGGCGTAGAATGTGGGGTAATTAAAGTGTGAAAAAGCTAACTTTGCTAAAAATGAAGCTATTCACACAGGAAAATTCAGGCAGTATGTGGCCAGTACACAGAAGCCATTTCTGGCATAAAAAACACCAAAATAGAAAAGTCTAATTTTTATGCATATGAGTAGCCGAATCAATAGTTATAATTAAGACAAATTTATCTGTTAAAGCGCATTATTTATATTATTAATTTATAGTGCATATAGTCAACTTTCAAGTGATTTAAAGTGCATTTATTGATTTTTACATAAAACGAAGAAAACAACAGCTATAAGTCTACTTAAAAACTATGTTGCTTTATATTTAAGGTTCTTAAAATTACACTAAAATATTCCAACTTAGAACTAAGTACATAAGACTTATAAAAGGTGGATATATGCATGTTTATAAGGTGTTATAATGGAATATATTGTATTTTATCATAATTTTTACTTATGTATACAACTTGTGTAATTTAATTTATTTTTCCCATGTAAGGTCCATGTGTTTAACAGAATTTATAAGTAATTTCTACTCAGTCCTGGGGATATCTAGGTTGACACTTTCCCACCCCAAAAAACAATAAAATAAATGATAAGTTATATATTTTTTTATTTTATTGTTCAGGTATTCAGAAAATTCTGTAGCATTAAACATAAATTCTTTAAAGAAATAAAACATAATAAAATATTATGAGTACTAGTTTTTAACCCCTCAGCTGGTTGAATAGAATTTAAGTTCTATTTAAATTTTATAAGAAGTGAGGATATGTTTGAAATTTCTTTTTCAGATATCCATTTATCAAATTCATTTAATTTTCCCTTATATCTTTATAAATACTCAGTTCCTTTTTCTTTCTTAAGGATTCTTTTCTTGAGTATTTTTTCAATCTCTTCCTTTTTCACAATTTCTTCAGGTTTCTTTTAAGGCGTTCCTCTTCTTTTTTGAAATTTGTCAGGACCATTTGCATGGTATGGTTTAAATAATGAGATAAGGATAACTGGATGTTTCCTATCATATGGGGCATACAATATAGCTTCCACAGCATCATTATAAAAAATTTTGTTGACTACAAAATGTCCTACAAAGGGATCTTTTGATTTAACATGACCTTTCAAGTTAAAATGTAGTGTTGAAATAAGGACTTCATCTCCTTTTTTGATTTCAAATTCTTTATGAGATTTATCCTACTTTTTCTTTTTATACTCAAATGCTCTTTGAATTCACTCTTCTGCATGCTTTCTATACATTTGTTGCATATGAATAAAAGATTTAGTACCAGGGTGTAGATCTAACCTTGGTAGTTTAGTTAAATGATTCACTGAGGTATCTGACACATATCCCAGCCAGAGTTCAAATGGTTTTTTATCTGTTAAAGAATGATTTGTGCTATTATAAGAAACTTCAAGGCCAGGAATTAATGTTACCCAGTCATGTGGAAATTTCTCATTGTCTTTGTATTCTAATCCAAAGGCACAATATCATCTGATCATGTCTTCTAGAGTCTGTATCATTTTTTCTTCCAGCCTATCAGTTTGTGGGTGCTTTTCTGTAGACAATTCCATTTGAAAACATGATACTTTTATCAATTATGATCAGAACTCTGAAGTAAATTTAGCGTCTCTTTCAGAAATTATGGCTTTGGGAAACCCAGAAGTATTCATTATTTGGGTCCACCATAGTAATTCCAAGTCTTCTGAAGACACCTCTTTATGGGAAGAGATAAATTAAGACTTTTTTTAATCTATCTAAAATTACCCACAAAGAATTAAAACTTTCTTTTCCTTCTAATGGAAAGCCAGTGACAAAATCCATGTTTATAATTTTCCATGGAGCTTTTGGCTACTCTATTTGTTGTAACAACCCAGCTCTCTTCCCAGTCAATCTTTTAGATTTCTGAAAAGAGTCACATGTTTTAATGTATTTTTGTACATCTTCTTTCATGTTTATCTACCAGGCTGTATTTTTAACTCTAGTTAATGTTTTGTTAAAATCAAAAAGACCTGCTAAGATGTCATCATGACAAGAACTTAGCATTAACTCTTTCATAGAAGGTGGTATAATTATTACATTACTTGGATTTTTTTGTAATATATGTATCCATTTACTATTGAAAGTTTACCTTTTTCCAATGCATTTTCATACTTTGGAGGTAAGGTTTAAATTACTACACTCATAGAGGCATTTGTTGGATCATTTAAGATGGTAGATAATTTAGATAAATATTATCAGATGAATAATTTTCTAATTTATTTTGCATAAATTCTTCCTCTAAATCCACTATATAAATCACAAATATATGTATTACCATGTTTTTAGGAACAAAAGCTGGGTTGTCAGTATAATTTGGAAAACAGCTTTTGGATACCAAATCCACATTAGAATGAAATTTTCTGGTTTATGGGTGACTTTCATTCTTCCTCTGTATTCATGTACAGCTGATGCCATCTAAACATGAGCCTATTAGGTGTTTTCATTTTTATTAATGATTTTACTTCACTGAGATCTATTATTAATTCAAACTCCTGGTCTTCCAGATAGTAATGAAGTTTCTCCAGGGCCCACAAAACAGCTCAACATTCCAGTTGGGTGGCAACATACCTTAAGTATGTCTTTCTTAAGGTTCTGGATATATAACAGATAACTACTTCAGATAATTTACCATTTATTTCCTATTTTTCTTTAAAGCAGCACCTAAACCTGTAAAGCTTGAATCATTATACAAAATAAAAGGGAGGTTAAAATCTGACAGGCCCAATATTGGAGCTGAAATTAAACATTCCTTTAGTTTATCAAAGGCATGTTGTCTTTCATTATCCTAAATGAAAGCCTCATTTTTTCTGATTAATGTTATTAAAGTAGCTGCAATGGATTAATTGTTTTTTATATACTGCCTATAATATCCACACATACCTAAAAAACTTTGAATATATTTCACATTCTTAGGTATAATAATGTTTTTTATTTCTGCAAATTTATTCTGGTCAACACATATTTGCAATGCAGATACAACATGTCCAAGTACATTCAAGGATTTAAACCCAAACTTACATTTATCTAACGCAATTGTCATATTAATTTCATCCATCTTTTGAAATACTCTTTTCAGGTGATTTAAATGTTCATCATATGTTTTTTAAAGCACTATAATGTCATCAATATAATCCAAAATCCATCCTTCAACCATTTCCTGATGAATAATACTATCCATCAATTTTTGGAAGACTGAAAGCGCATTATTTGGGCCAAAAGGCATTCTCACATATTTATATATCCCCATGTGTGTGGTTATGAGTAAGAAGTTCTGAGAATTCTTTTCCACAGGAATCTGGTGGTAACCCTTGCTTCCATCCATACAGGAAATATATTTTGCACCTTGTAATGTAGAATGGATAGAAGCTATCCTTGGTAGAGGGTAAATACTATCTACAGCGAATGTATTCAGAGCTCTGTAATCACCACATAGTATTGCCTTATCATTTTCATAAGAGATTAAAACTGGTGAAATGACACAATACTTAGTTGTTGTGTCCAATTTTTCAACAATACCCATTTCTAACAACATTTTAATGTTGTCTTTAATGTCTATCCTTTTTGCAGGAGAATCTGGGTAAGGTTTCTTTTTCAAGATTCCAAGAATATTATCCAAATCAAAATTTAAAGAGATTTTCATCTCATGATTTTTGACCAATCTTAGCTCATTTGAACCATGAGCAAATGCCATAGGACAAGATTTTATCAATCCCAAAATATTTTTATCTTCAATTTTTGTGAGTTTAGGACTAAAAGAGGCTTTTAGGATTCATATTCCAATTCTACCTCTTCAGAGGTGATTCTTCAACCCTGCAGTTTTTCTTCTTTAGGAGAAATGGAATAAACTGGATTTTAAGAGCAAATTTTGAATTTTCTTTTCCCATCCACACCTATAGTGAAGCAAATATTTACAGGATCTAGTTTGATGCCCAATTTGGTCAATAAGTCATTTCCAATAATAAACCAATCACTAAAACTATTATTATCCATTACTACAAATTCACACACTGCAATTAAATATCCAGTATTATATTGAAAGAATACAGAAGGTTTGTATTTTCCAATTAGATGTAATACAAAGCCAAAACCCCTCCAGTTCTTTGTCTGTACATATTCCAGTTTTTCTTTATACTTACTATCAAATTTCATTAATGTATTAATAGAAACTACACAACCTGCAGCCCCAGTGTTAAGAATGGCATTTCTTTTTTTTTAAATTGAATAATAGATGCTCTAATAGGTGTTATTTTGCAAGTATCATGAGTTACATCTTTAATCATTTCAGATTCTTAAATGGAAGATAAAGATGCATCTGTATGAGGTATTGTATCATTCAGGAACATAATATTCTGTTCTAATACATATATCTCATTTTCATTATCACTTTAAGAAATGATCCTTTTCAATCCTCACTATACTCCTACTTTTCATCTTCATGACTACTTTTTTCAGAATATTGAGAGTTCTTAATAAAATTTATTCTTTTCTTACAAGTATGAACTTTAGACCAAGGTTCATTACATTTGTAGAAAGTGTTACTTTCCTGTCTTTTAGGGACAAGGGGAGCAGAAGGTTTATTCTTCTCCACTGGTAACTTATTTGTAGTAGGTTTTACTACCTCAAAATTTTGCTTGTAATTATTATATCTGGTTTCATATTTGTTTTTCAATAATATTTCATTGCATATATCAATAAACCCAGAAGTATCTCTAATAGTTTCAGTTCTAGCTACAATAATGTCTCTTACTGATATAGGCAATTTATATAATATTTTTTCTTTCCACTCATCATAATCCATTTTTGAATCCATGGATTTCATAATTTTTATTTAATTTATTAAAAATACCATGGGCTTATCTCCAGAAGTTGGATTATATCTGGCTTTCTCATGAAATCTTTGTTGAGTGAATTTAAATTTTGGGCCACCAAATTGCCATTCAATTAGTGCCTTCCATTTATTCCAGGAGTAGTTAATTCCCTCACTCAATACAGATTCAAACCATAATTAGGCCACATCTGTAAATAAAGATATCAATTTTGATGTAATTTCTTTATCAGGTAATTTGTATGAAAATATTAAGTTATCAATTCTCTGAATGAATTTTCGCCAATCAGACTTTGAACCTCTTTCAAAAGAAGGGTACTGATATAACTTAGACCAGTTCTTTTGGTTAGTTTTTGCTTCTCTAACCTGAGGAATATTAAGTAAATCACTTACTTTAGAAAGAAGATCATTTATTTCATCCTTCACTTATTTTATTTTCTCAGAGCCCATGAAACTATTTTTATGTTTAACCATTGGTTTATCATCTGAGTTTTTCATATATACTGGTATTCTTTCCACATAAAATTTGTTGTCCGTTACTTTATCAGTATTTTTCTAAATTTAAGCTTATTAAATTTCCACTCTTTGTAACCTATCCTTTATTACAGGAACATGGGTCAAAGCATCATTCACATTTGAAAAATACAATTTTACATGTCCCTCTATGGTAGCCATAATATTCTGAGAATATTCTAACTTATCTTGTTAGTTCTTAATCTGAGAGTTTAATTTTTTATTGTCATTTATTAATTAATTATTTAAACTTTAAATGATTTTTAATATATTGGCTGTGGTACTCAATGATTGTGTAAGGTTTAATATTACACTTTCTGTATTATTGTTTGACTCTCTAGAGAATTCTTCCAATTTTTTAATCCTCAATAACAATTTGCTAATGATTTTTTATTCCATTGGATTTTATTTTAAAAAAGATTCAATTTTTTCTGTGTCCAACTCAGAAGACTCATCATCAGTCTCAAGATTTACTTCATTTGGTTCCATTTTAATATGACTAGTATTATCCTGGTGATCAGTAAAACTATATACACTGTCATCATGTAAAGACATGTTTAAAATGTTATTTTCAAATGAATAATTGTTTGGATATTCATAAATTATATCCAATAACTCTCTATCAATCTCATTACCTATTAGTAATTGATTGTTAGTGTTATATAATTGATCCTGAGAAGATGGATGACTTATCAAGATCTTATTCCATTTCCCTTGCTTCTCCTTGGCTTTCCACTGTAAATTTGACTTCTGGATCCCTGCTGCGGAGGGTTGTTTTAATTTTGAGCATACCAGTCCCACTTCAATTTGCTGACTGTGATCTTTTGATCCTTCTCTTGGGCTGGAGGTGTGGCTGTTGCCACCGTAGAATTGTTGGGTACAACATTTGTTGGTTGAGCTTATAATTCCACTAGAGCTTGATTGACTTCTATGAAACCCTATGCAGCTCTTTTCTCCAGATTACTCATCTGTTATACTTTATTGTTGGCTCTTATTGTTAGGGTGTTTGGAAGAGTTGATAGGGAGTGAATTTGTTCTTGCAAAGTATTTTTTTTCTCTATTGATACTTGTTTTAAAAGTCATTCCCTTTACTCCAGAGACATCTGTGGAGTTTTGCTGTTGGTGGGATAATCCTGGCCCTCCATATAAGCGTCCTGTAACATCTCTTTCAGCTCTAGGTCTTAAGTTATAAGGTTTTGCATTATTACTCACAATGTCATTGTTGTTGTCACACATATTTATGTGTAATTTAAATAAAAAATTGAAATTAGAGATATTAAAACTTTAAAAAGATGTTTGTCAGTATTAATCAATACCACTGAAGACAGTTTTATTGCTTACTTGTAGGTATTAAGTGAATTCATAAGTGCCAAAAGTCAAATATGCTTTTAAGTGGTCACTTGATAAAACTTGTCTACAATATGTAGCTGTGTTTTTATATTTAAAATAGAAAATTTGTCAGTAATATTTTTTCTAAATATTAAATGAGTTTTAAAAACCAATAAAAAGGGATTAAGAGTCCTTTTTAAAAGAAAAATAGTAATCATTTTTTATCATCTGGTTTATTATTTGCAAAGATCACAAAACTGATTGGTCTATCCCACTAAGAACAATTTTTATGTTAAATTAGTGGTAAATTTTTTGATTCAATATCACAATTTTCTTATGTAAAAGGGCATCTTTTCTGAAAAAACTATATAAGTGACCCCAACCTGTTGTAAGTATCCAAATCCTTCTATAGGGCTTTTTTTTTACTTGTAGCCTCTTTTTAAATTTTTTACTTACTTGAAGATAACCAACAGAATTCTTGAGGAAAGGTCCCCAATTTTCAGGCTTAGATCAAGTACAGAGACATGAACTAGCTTTAATTGTCAGTTTTCTAGAAGATTTCAATGGTCCTATATGAATACTAGAGTAAAAATCCAATAAGTATTAAAATATAACTTAATATAAGGGTCTCAGTAATTTTAATCTCACTAATTATAAATGGGTTACAATCTTATAGTTGGTAGAAAAATAGATGTAATATTCATATAATATTTAAGGACTTTATAAGTGCTAATCATATGTATTGTAATTGTATTGGTAATATTTTTTATTGTAATGATAAAGAATGTAGAAAACAAGACAAAAAACCCCTCCTTTTTTACCCAATAACTCCTCAAATGAACCCCTTGAATTACCAGCTCTACACATGATTAATGATGCCTCATTCCAGCTAAAAGACCTATCCAGAAATATAAAGAGTTACCAGTAACATAATTAGAATGTTATCACCTGCCAAAATCCTGTAGTAATAGGGATAATCCATCAAAAATAAAGAATAAGGAAACAAGATAGTTTATGCGTGTAATACATAAAAATGAAAGACTACAAAGGGAAAAATAAGAGTAATTATTACCCAATATTAAGGAGGATTAAAAGTAGAAATTATGGGGCTAATTATGACATTAAACTACATGATATCCCCATTCAAAAATAACCAATATTGACTGAGAAACCACTTAAAAACCCAAAAAAGGGTGTGAGATACAAGGTAACTACATGAAGTCCTTGGAAGGTGCTTGCGTGGGTAAATCCTTGACTAATTTAGGCAAATTTAAGAGTGGTAGTGAATTTAAGTGCCAAGCTTGAGGTTATTAATGAAATTAGTGCATATAATAAGATCAATGCACCTATAATTAAAATAGGACACTAAATAAGTACCTGGTGTCAATTTTAGTGTGTTTCCCACAGTGGGAATAGAATGTGGGGTAATTATAGTGTGAAAAGTCTTAATTTGCTAAAAATGAAGCTATTCACATGCAAAAAATGCAGTAAGTATGTGGCCAGTACACAGAAGCCATTTCTGGCATAAAAACACCAAAATTGAAAAGTGTTATTTTTATGAATTTGATTAGTCAAATCAATAGTTCTAATTAAGAAAATTTGATCTGTCAAAGTGCATTTTTAATATATTTAAATTTATAGCACATATAGTCAAGTTTTAAGTGATTTAAAGTGCATTTATTTATTTTTACATAAAACAATGAAACAAACAGCTTTAAGTCTACTTAAAAATTATGTAGCACTATATTAAAGGTTCTTAAAATTACCCTAAAAAATTACAACTTAGTATTAAGTACATAAGACCTATAAAAGGTAGATAAATGCATTTATATAAGGTGTATAATGGCATATATTGTATTTTATCTTAATTTTTACTTATGTATACAACTTGTGTAATTTAATTTTTGTTCCCATGTATAGTCCAAGTGTTTAAAATAACTTATAATAACTTTTTACTCATTCCTGGGTATATTCAGGCTGACATGTATACAAACAGAAAAATCAAAGTTATCAAAAATGATTTAAAGTTAACTTGTGAGATAAAATAGAGTCTATCAAGTAATATTTTAAATCAAAAAATGAGGAACAATTATATTTATTATGATTATTATTTTTTTTATAAAAAAATAATCAAAACAAAGCTGAATTTAAATTTACTTAATTTGATTATATTTGTTAAAATAATAACCTACAAATTTAAATTTGGACTAAACACTAAGTGTTATTATTTTCAACCAATATTATAAATTTTTAATGATAATTAATTTAATAATTAATAAAAAATAATGATCTTCTGGGACTAAAAGAGCTACTCTATAATTTTCAACATGGAAAATTCAAAAAAAAATAATATATGATTACTTACACACAGTGACTCAGCAAAATATTGAGTGACACTTTTATTGAAATAAAAGCTCAAGTCAAAATTTGTAAGGAGAAATATTAAATTACTATAGTCACCACACAATATGGGGGGCGGGCTTGCTAGCGAGTCTGCAACCTTGGACTGAAACTCACCACAGATTGAACACACATTGAGCTAGTGATAAAGGAGCCATACATTCAGGGATGAACACCACTCAGTGTCACGCGCCACGTGACAATCGAGACGAAATTAACTCAATAAATCAATAATATCGAGTCCTACATCTATACTCGAAGCGCAGAAAGCAATTCTCCATAGCAACTGCAATTTTTCCTTTGTGTACTTACTATTTAACTGCGCTAGCCTAAACTCTAAATCTAAATTAGTCAATCTCCCAATAGGGTACCTTAGTCCTTTTCAATAAGCGACGCACAGCGCTAGGATCAACGAAATAGTACAGTAGTAGTTTTTTCATTAAAGTTTTGTTAATTAATTAAAAAGGGGTATATTGAGCATGGACGGATATTTAGTGAAGAGGGTCTAAGTGTATGTTAGTAATGGTCAATGTAATGGGAATACTGAGATGGAAGGGAGGTCAATGCGAGGAGGAACAAAGGATATAAAAGGAGTTGGGTATTTGGTTCGATATTCCTTAGAATTAAATTATAATATCGTATTTACATTAATAGTGGAAAAACCTTAAAAGTTAAATCATTGTTATTGTATCTTTCTTTTACCTTCTCAATATTCATTTCTAAATCCTAAATCTTTGACTATTGAGTTTCCAACCCTTTGTGAGATTTTAAGAATTATTATTACCTTGGAACTAGTTTATAATTCTTCTCAAACAAACCTCGAACCTATAGCTATTACTTCGAGTGACCTTCGAATAATTTCCTCGAATCATTCCTCTGTGCTTCGAAGAAGTTTCTAAATCCCTCATCTCACTTTCAGGAACATCCTCGACCTTGTGCGTAGGTCGTCCGGTGACAGTATAATTTAATTCTCCGTAGTTCTCATTCTTTGCACTACTACGTCTTTTTTAGGTGCTTCTAAAAATTTTAAATGGCACCTGTTCAACGCACTCCTCCTACGGGCGCTACTACTAGAGCTCGCACTAGAGGCAGGCCAACAGCCACAAGGTCTGTTTCTCGCACTCACTCTTTGGAACCACTCGACCTTAGGGAACGGCAACACTCAGTTCAATCTGTAGAAGACATTCCACAAGATTTTGAGGATTCTAGTGATGAAGAAGAAGGAGAGGATACAATGCATGAGGCACCATCCGCCCCTGCCAATCACCCTTCTGGCCAATCCTCAGAACCGGGACCATCTAACTCTCTGGAAGATTTCATGAGACTTTTTATGAAAACCCTTTCAAATCCAACGTCTTCAGAGGGATCTAAGTTCAAAACTCCTTCTATGAAATCTCCTGACAAATTCAACGGAGATCACCCCGACAGATTGCGGCCCTTCTTGAAACCTGCAAGCTACTGTTCCATAATGACCCTTGAACCTTTAACAGCGACCGATCAAAGGTTGTTTACGCTTCTTCATTCCTAGCCGGGAAAGCAGCAAGATGGTTCGAACCTTATCTACTCATGCTTTCTTCGACAGAAACCCACTTACTTATCAATAATTGGGAAAAGTTCGAAGACCAACTTTTTACGTTGTTTGGGGATCCTAATGAAACGGACAACGCAGAAATTGAACTTGATTTTCTTCGCATGAGTGATAATGGTAAAGCCTCTGAATATATCTCGAACTTCAGAGCACTTCAAACTCGAGTAGGTTGGAATGATGCTGCCCTTAAGTATCATTTCAAGAAAGGACTTCCTTCGAGGATTCTGGATCAATTAAATCTTCACGGTCAGAAGATGACTACTTTAACGGATTTAATGGATCGAACCCTCGAACTTGACGGCGTTTATCAAGGACGACTTCAACATCGTCGATATGCCAATAAATCTCAAGGCCTAAATTTTAAATCGGGACCTTCTTCACACCCACGACCAAATCAATCCTCCTCGACTCAATCCAAACCCAATAAGGGAAAGGATAAAACTCGACCAAAAGGCTCAACCCCAGGCGATATCAGCAAAGTACTGGATCCTAAAGGGGAGCTTAAAGAAGCTGAGAGGAAGAGAAGAGCAGATAATGGGTTATGTATGTATTGTGGGGGTAAGCACAAGTTGGAAGACTGTGTAAAGTTGAAGGAAAGAGAAGGTACTAGTTCGAAGTCAAAAAACTAGTAGATAGTTTACTTGTGTGCAAAGAAAACTATCTTATCTCTCCCAGTGCACAGAACCTCCATGTCTTAAGGACTGGAGTTGCCTTAAACCACTTGAGATTCATTCTTTTTAAGGAGGATATCCCCTTCAGTTGTCTTATAGACTCTGGAGCTTCAATTTCTTTTGTTAGTTTATCTTTTGCCGAGAAGCTTCAACTAACATTTACAGATATCGATCGAACTCCCATCTATTTGGTCGAATCAGAGGAACCCAAATATTGGGTAAGTAAGAAAGTTTTATGGGTTTTCAACTTTCCGAATTTTCCCCCCTTCGAGTGGGAATTATCAGTCTTGGACGCCCCAAGGATGGACGATACCATTCTTGGCCATGACTTTTTAACGTATTGGAATCCCGAAATTGATTGGACCCGGGGATTGATCACCCCATGCTCTAAGTATATTTCTGATTCTTTAATGCAGGTCAATAGGGAGTTAAACAACCCACCTGACAACGTCCTGCTAGAGGACAAATCTCTGCCAGATGACTTGCAAGCATCTGTACCTTCTTTAAATGAGCAATTGGCTAACCCTTCTAGCTCGATGACTTCACTCTAAGAGGATTTAAATTGCCTCGAAGTAATCGAATTATGCTCTCTCAATACAGGTATCACCTCGACAGATTCTCTCGAAGATGAAGAGGATGACCAAATCAACGTTGAAGCCATTAAATCAACTCTATCAGAAATCTACCACGATTTCCTCGATGTTTTCTCAATCCGCAAGGCCGATAAGTTACCACCTCATTGACCCTACGACCATCAAATAGAGTTAATAGGCCCAGTACCTCCGGCAGGTCCTGTCTATTCTCTATCGAAGGACGAATCTCAAGTTCTTCGAGACTACATTGCAGAGAATGTAGCCAAAGGTTTCATCAGAGCCAGTAAATCTCCAACCGGCTCCCCAGTCCTCTTTGTAAAAAAGAAGGACGGTAGTCTTAGGTTGTGTGTTTACTATAGACAGCTCAACACAGTCACAAAGAAAAATGCATATCCTGTTCCTCCTATGTCATTACTTCTTACCCTTTTCAATGGTGCTAATTTCTTTTCTAAAATTGATCTTAGAGGCGCTTACAATCTTATTCGCATTGCAGAAGGTCATGAACCACTGACTGCAATGCGCACTAGATTTGGTAGTTTTGAATATTTAGTTATGCCTTTTGGATTATGTAACGCACCTTCAACTTTTCAAACTTTTGTTAATGATATCTTTCAAGATGTTGTTGAACAATTTGTAGTCGTCTATTTAGATGATATTTTAATATTCTCGAAAACACTGGATGAATATATTCATCATGTTCGACAGGTCCTAAATCGTCTTCGAGATCATGGTCTCTACGCCAAGCATAATAAATGCGAATTCCACCTCAAATCAATTGATTTTTTGGGGTTTACGTTGTCCACTGACGGTTTAGTCATGGATGACAAAAAAGTCCAGAAAATCCTGAAATGGCCTGAGCCCAAAAACATTAAATCACTCCAAGGATTTTTGGGTTTTGCAAACTTCTATAGAAGATTTATTAAAGATTACTCTAAAACTATTTCCAATCTTACTTCTCTTCTTAGAAAAGATATTCCTTTTGTTTTTACTTCTACAGCACGAAAGGAATTCGAAGCACTAAAAACGGCGTTCACCACAGCCCCAATTCTTCGGCATTTTGATCCTTCGGCCTCGACAATAGTTGAGACAGATGCGAGCGATTATGCTATTGCAGGGGTCATCTCCCAATTAAATCCTGAAACAAATTTGTTTCATCCTGTTGCTTTTGAGTCACGCAAACTCATAGCCGCGGAATTAAATTATGAAATTCATGACAAAGAGCTTTTAGCTATTATCCATTGTCTTAAAAAATGGCGTTCTTTTCTTCTCAGCCTAGATAGTCCTTTTCAAATTTTAACTGATCACAATGCTTTGAAATACTTCATGTCTTCTAAAGTGTTAACCAGGCGTCAAGCCAGGTGGGCTGAACTTTTGTCTGAATTTTCTTTCTCTATTTCCTATCGCCCAGGAAAAAACTGCATTGTCCCAGATATCTTGTCACGTCGGGACGACGTTTACCCACAGCGGGGGGACGCATTTGCTGACAAGAATCCAGCAAATGTGAAATCAATCTTCAACGAATCAATGTTAACAACTCATCAACTTAATTTGATGACAATTCAATCTTTTCAAAATCCACTATCCAACATCCTCGAAGCTCAGTCGAAGGACGATGATTGTTTAGGGTTAAAAGACAAAATACTCTCGAAGCAAGGGGCCAAAAGATTTAGTATTGAATCAGGTCTATTAGTCTTCGAAGGTAGAGTAGTCATACCCGACAACAATGAGATAAAATTATGGATTTTCAATAGTCGACATGATTCTCCGTTAGCTGGTCATTTTGGGGTTGATAAAACCTACCAGTTAATAGCGAGGGATTTCTTCTGGCCAGGTATGACCAAGGAAATCAAGGCCTATATAAAAGCTTGTTACAAATGTAATAGGAATAAGGCTCCCCGTCACCGGAAGCATGGGTTGCTTCAACCACTTCCTATTCCCTCTAAACCTTGGGAATCTTTATTGATGGATTTCATTTCTCAACTTCCTATTTCTAATGATTTTGATGCTATATTAGTAATAGTAGATAGATTTTCAAAAATGTCTATTTTTATTAAAACCACTACTACTGCTACAGCAGAAGATTTGTCAAAATTGTTTCTAGAATATGTATTTTCTAAACACGGCTTACCAAATGATATTATTTCAGATAGAGGCTCATTGTTTGTATCCACATTCTGGACCCAACTGTGTCGACAACTCAATATCACGAGGAATCTCTCCACGGCCTATCACCCTGAAACTGATGGTCAAACAGAAAGAGTTAACCAAATCCTCGAACAATACCTTTGAATGTATGTCAGTTACCAACAAGTCGATTGGACCACATGGTTACCATTGGCTGAATTTGCTTATAATAACTCGACTCATTCTTCGACATGACAATCTCCCTTCGAAACCATTTATTGACGACATCCTCGATTCAACTCAATCCATGTAGGAACTAATCATCCTGCGGAACATTATATTTGAACTATATCACGACTTCAAGAAGAACTTAAAACAAATTTGGAATCAGTGATTCTAAGATACAAGGAACAGGCTGACAAACATCGACAATCTGCTCCTTCCTTTAAACCAGGCAACAAAGTATGGCTCGATGCATGAAACATTCGAACAACACGACCATCAAAGAAACTGGCTGAAAAGCGCTTGGGACCATTCAAAATCAACTCTGAAGTCTCTAAAACTGCATTCCGACTCAAGTTACCTCCTAAATGGCAGGCGATTCACCCTGTTTTCCATGTATCTCTCCTGGAACTGGCTCGAGAAATATACCCGTGCAAGAACCAACCCCCTCTGGAACCGGTCAAAGTAGAAGATCATCTAGAGTGGGAAGTAAGTCGTATCCTTGATTCAAGAATACACAAGGGGAAACTTCAATACCTCGTGGAATGGGAAGGCTTCCTCAATGACTCAGACAAAACATCCTGGGAACCAGCCATCAATGTTTCCAATGCTCCTGAACTCCTAAAATCTTTTCATTCGAAATATCCTTTAAAACCAAAACCTTAAAATTTCTTTATTTAAAATTTTCTTTTCTTTTCTTTCTTTCTTTAAAATCTAAAACACCTCTTAAATTTCTTAGCCTTGTTTTCTTTTTTCTCTCTTCTTTTTCTTTCTTCTCCTTCTATAAATTTCCTCCAAAACCAACCAAAAATAAAATCAAAATTAAAATTAAATACAATAAAAAAAAAAAAATAAAATAAAATAAAAATAAAAATTAAATAAAATAAAATAAAATTAAATTAAATTAAATAAAATAAAATAAAATAAAATAGAATAAACATAAATAATAAAATAAAATAAAAAACTCATAAATCTCTCTAAATATTTTCTTCTTTTCTTTTTTCAATTCTTTAAATACATTCTTTTCTTAAATTTAAAATTCTCTTCAAAATTTTCTCTTTAAAAAATTTTTTATTCTCTCTTTTAAAGACTTTCTTTTCTTCGAATCATGAAATCCTGTATGGCACGACCATTTCCTCGAACTTAACTTCAACCCCTGAATCTCCCTATAATAATTCTTCGAAACAAATAAATCTTCTTTTCAAACTCTCTTAAATTCTACCCTTTGTTTTCTTTTCTTTTCTTTCTCCTCTTTTTCAAACTAAAATTTCTTTAAAAAAAAAAAAAAAAAAAAAAAAAAAATTTTTTTAAAAAATCCTCAATTTAACAACTCATCTCAATCACAAAACCGTTTCTTTTTCTCTCTCTTTTCTTACATAAAAATTTTCCTTTTTAAAAAAAAAAAAAAAAACACTAAAACTTCCTTCAATTAAAACAACCTTTTTTTCTTTCTTTAAAATTCTTCTTTCAAATTCTAAAATTTTTTATTTAAAACTTCTTTTTTCTTTTTTTTTCTTTTTCTCTCTTTCTCAAATCTTGTAAAATTAACAACATTCACCCACAATATAAAAAAAAAAAAAAAATAATAATACTAATAATAAAATAAAATAAAAATAAAATAAAACTAAAATACAATTTTTTCTTCTACTTCTTTCCATCTCCTTTTCATTTTCAAATTTTTTCTTTTAATTTTTCTCAAACCAATCTTTTCATTTTCTCCAAAACTACCCTTATCTCCTTCCTGCATTTATCAAATACCTCCTCCTCTCCTACCGGAACCACCTCTCCAATCTCCAAGAGCTCCTCCGCCACGTTGAAGGAAGCAGCGTCAATAATAGCGTCGACCTCCCCACATAGTTCTTCCGCGAACCTTACTCGTCGACCTTGACGAGGTTTCTTTGACCACACCTGGTCCAGGGTGTCTTCGGGCTCTTCAACCACTTCCGTGGCCGGAGGGTTTGCCTCAGTTGGTATAACCGGCGCAGGCTCCGCAATCGGCTCTTCCAGGTTATTCGATGTCTAAAACGCGACTCATCAGTAACTTCATCCTTGAAATAAAACAATTAAAACTTACCTCGAAGATGGGATCAGGCTCCAGAAATAACCTGGGCACCGCTCCGACTTCTACCTCTCTCTCTTCCTCATCGTCCTCGATGACCACCCAACGTTTCTTGGGTGCCTGCCCTGGAACAGGGACTTCATCTTCATCCTCCTCTTCCTCGACACCTCGCTTCGAACTCGTGGCCTGGGTTACCCAGGTTGAGATCTCTTTGTTCATCTCCTTATCATTTTCCCCCACCGATTGTTCATCTTCGATCAAGACATCCCAAATGTCTTCGACCACCTCTTTAGTCTTTGGAACTACCCAAAATTTTGTTTTTGTGAATCGATTTTCGATTTCCGCGTTCTTTGTCAACGCATCGCACGCCACTCGCCGCCAACGGCAAAACTCGCATTTCTGGCGAGGGCCTCGAGTCGCCGTACTTTCGACACAGAAATATTCCATGCTTTCACAAGCCGTGCAAGTCCGTGCAAACTGTCGTGTGATTATTCCCCCATCCGCTTTAGGGTGTGGAGGCGTGGGTGTGGGGGTAGGGCAGTTCATTATAAAATAAATAATTGAGAGATGCGGGAAAAAAGTATTAGACAAGTGAAATTAGTGTGGGAAGATGGTTCAAGCTCAACGGAGTTTGCGTTTTTATACCCGGGCATCTGTCACGCGCCACGTGACACTCGAGACAAAATTAACTCAATAAATCAATAATATCGAGTCCTACATCTATACTCGAAGCGCAGAAAGCAATTCTCCATAGCAACTGCGATTTTTCCTTTGTGTACTTACTATTTAACTGCGCTAGCCTAAACTCTAAATCTAAATTAGTCAATCTCCCAATAGGGTACCTTAGTCCTTTTCAATAAGCGACGCACAGCGCTAGGATCAACGAAATAGTACAGTAGTAGTTTTTTCATTAAAGTTTTGTTAATTAATTAAAAAGGGGTATATTGAGCATGGACGGATATTTAGTGAAGAGGGTCTAAGTGTATGTTAGTAATGGTCAATGTAATGGGAATACTGCGATGGAAGGGAGGTCAATGCGAGGAGGAACAAAGGATATAAAAGGAGTTGGGTATTTGGTTCGATATTCCTTAGAATTAAATTATAATATCGTATTTACATTAATAGTGGAAAAACCTTAAAAGTTAAATCATTGTTATTGTATCTTTATTTTACCTTCTCAATATTCATTTCTAAATCCTAAATCTTTGACTATTGAGTTTCCAACCCTTTGTGAGATTTTAAGAATTATTATTACCTTGGAACTAGTTTATAATTCTTCTCAAACAAACCTCGAACCTATAGCTATTACTTCGAGTGACCTTCGAATAATTTCCTCGAATCATTCCTCTGTGCTTCGAAGAAGTTTCTAAATCCCTCATCTCACTTTCAGGAACATCCTCGACCTTGTGCGTAGGTCGTCCGGTGACACTCAGCAGAAAATTTTTAGGTGGGTGTTTAAGTATAGTTCAGTATGGGTTTAGTATAAGTTCAGTCTGAGTTCCATCTGAGTTCCATCTGAGTTCCTACTCAGTTCAGGTTGAGGACTTGCTAGAAAGTCCACCCCCTATATTGTGTAGTGAGAAATAAATAAATTACACAGAAATATATACTTTTTACGTTGTGGTCTTCCAAAATTGGCGGAGCCCTTTGTTGGTCTGTTTGGCCTTGTTTTGATATGTCTTAAACGGCATTGTTTAATAATTGGGTGTTTTTCTGAAATTATTTGGCAAATTTCGGGACTGCGGGGAAGTGGGTATTACTATTGGATAGCCCCGGTTTTTCTCTATATTTTATTTAATTATGACATTTTTCATATTCTAAGTATTTAAGGGATTATTTCTCATTTTTCATTTTTAAGGATTGCTGTTTAATTTTGTTTTTTGCCTTTTACGGGCTAACCTTAAGTCTTAGAGTTAAGTGCTTAGTACCATTAGAATGGGATTCTTTTTCTCTACAATTCATTTCCCAATGTTGTTATAGCCTTATTATGTGTTTTAAAGGTTTTTATAGTTGTAGTTTATTTTTCTAAGTATTTTGGTTATTTTTGGATGTTTTTGGTGGTTTTCTGGCTTCAGGCTGGTCCGGCCGCCTCAGGATGGCCTCCCGACATCAGGAAAACAGCCCGCCTCAGTTCTAGAAGACTGGGAAGTATTTCTAGAGGGGTTTTATGCGATTTGGCACTCAGAAACGCCAAATTTGTTGGTGTGCATGGGCTCTTAGATAGTGGTCTGTGTGTAAATAGTGAATAAGACAGTTTAGGGCAGCTTTAATTATCATATAACCATCTGGAGATGATATCATTGTTCCTCACTCAGTTTTCACTGTCGTTTTTCAACAATTGGCTGTGTTTGTTGCAAGGTTAGTTCTTACTTAACTCAACTTTTGCAACTGTTTTCTCTGGTGTAGTCCTGCAAGCTATATCAAGTATTATTTCTGTCTCTGGTGTGGATTTGCAACCTACATCAAGTATCATTTCTTTCTCTGGTGTGGACATTGGTCTACATTTCAGTTCTTTGGGTTGGTAGTCTGTCTGGAGACTACTTTCTTGGCTGATCAGGCAGTCAAGTGTGTTGGAATAGAGGCTTTAACAACAGGAACCAATTTATGGTAGCAGGTAAATCTCACTTATATTTTTCTAAAGGGACAGGGGTTTTTCTTCCTGGTTTTTCTCCAACTCCCTTGGTCAAGCCCTATAGCTAGTACTATAGGATTTTCTACAACATATATATAAAGCATTAGTCTTAAACCCTGGTTCAAATCATGGCAGTGGAAAATGATTTTTTTTCACGCAAGTGTGGTCCATGAATTGAGTCATTTGTCCCAAAAGTTGAAAAAATTGTCATTAGGAAAGGCTCCAATTTCTAGAGGGTTGTCTAGAAGAAGAGGGAAATCTACAGTAGAAAAAGATGGAAAAGAGGAAAAAAAGAAGAATAAGAAGAATTAAACAGATGACTACAAGAAAAAATAAGGAAAATAAGAAGTCAAAACAACTATTGGAGGTGAGTATTTAATTTTAACAAGTAAGTTTTATTCTCTCCCCAATAAAAAAAAATTTCAAACACTTTAAATGCTCTTAAAGCAACCTTGTATAAAGATTTATTCATTAATTTTTGTATGATAATCACAGTAATAGAATTAATAGAAAGAAATTTATATTTGCAAAAAAATTATAAAAATTTTAAATTGTAAGGTCATGTAAGTAATGCAGCCTAAAAAGTGAGAGACCAAAGCCTTTATAGAGGAAAATGAGGCCCTCTGAGACATCACCAATTGTATATACAGAATAAAAGAACAAAAAAATGAAATGAAGTAAAAAGGAAAGTAAGGGTTGGTATGTAACTATTTACTAAAAAAGAATAAAAGAGACCCAATGTATCCACCTTTTAAAAACTTTAAAAATGTAATAGTCTAGCTAGGATACTGATTTGGTAAACAACAGAAAAATGTAACTATATTAATTACAAAACACATTAAATTTTTGTTATATTGTATTAAATCCAATTTTTTCTGAAACACAATATATTAGGGGGTGTCAGTTCTGGAAAATCTGCACTTAAATTTGAACAAATACTCACTTATTTAAGTGCAGATTTCTGAAACACACTAGCCCTAACACTTGTGGATTTCAAAATGAAATAACTCACTTATTTCACTCAAATCAACACTTTCTCAACCAAAAGTGCTGATTTCACCATAATGTCCCATTTCACTGATTTGTCAGCATCATCCTATTCATACACAGAACTCTGCAGCATAACACTTCATAACTAAAAACATTGTGCATCATTTGAATTTCATACCATATAAGAGTAATGCCTTCCTCACTCTCAAATTTTGTTAAGGTACATCAAGCAATGAATTTCATAGCTCTTGATCTTCTCTTAGACTCTGATTGAAATTCTGATAATGATCTTGAAGAAGATTTTCTTTTTTTATCAAAAATGACCAGGAAACATTACCTTCTTCCAAGAAAGCCTCAAGTACACCATGAAAACACTTTTTAACATATCTGTACCCAGTTTTAGACAGTTTTTCAGGACTTCTCAGGAATGTTTCCTTAGAATGGTTATTCTTACATGCATATTGAGTTTGATATTGAATTTTCTGTTCTAGTCTCTTTTTTTCAAGTCTCTTTGTTTTCTGTCATCATCTCAACATGAGGTTGCATACCTTCTGCAATTGCATAATTTTTCAGTAATTATTTTTTTCTTTCATCATCTATATCCATTTCCTTCTCTCCTCTTTTATCCCTCAAATAATTTGAGGTCAATTGTTTTCTCAACTAATCTCTCTAGGAAAGTCATTTTTTCATTTTTACTTATATATTTTCTAATTTAATTTTTTTTGTTTTTTTTTGTTTTTTGTATCTAAATTGTTTTAGTAAGTGTTTATTTTTTTATTTAAAAGGTAAAATTAACCTGTTTTCTTATCTCCCTCTTTTCTTTCTTTTTTTAGCTCCATCATCCTACTCTTCATCCCTCCTTGGCTTGGTCATTATTCCCCCTTTCTCCTATTTCACTTTTTTTTGGCTCCATGTCATTGAAACACATACATTGCACATTCTTTAAGCATTTAACTTTCTCCATATTCAATTTACCCTAAATCCCAACTTCACCCTTTATCACTCTATTTTTCCTACCTTTCAATCAAGGTAAGTTTCATCTCCTTTTTTTCATGTCTATATAATATCTCATTCTTTCTATGAAAATTTCATAGTTAAATATATGTAGGACTCATATCTGGATAATCATGACTTATATAATTCCTCATGCTGTCATTTTTTTATCACTTCCCACAATTTTGTAAAATTTTGAAAATCAGACTCATTTACCACAAATTCTATATTGTATTACAGAAGCATGGAAAAGAAAAATGAATACTTAGTAAAATTATTAAATAATTCAAAATATGATATAGTTTAGAAACTACTGTCTGAACTTACTATTTTTTTTAATAATTTAGAACATAGATTTCCTGATAGGATGAAATATTAGCCTTTTCCTGATTTAGTAGCTTGAAAAATAGTGCACTAAAATCAACATTCTAATAATTTTTTATATTTTTTGTTCTCTCAATTTCAAATACATGATAGTGAAAATAATATGATCAAATGCCAGTTTTGATACTCATTTATTGACTAAAAACTACTCAATAGCTACTAGGACATAATTTTAATTAATGTATAAGAAGTGGATTAGAAAGATAGTTATTCTTAGGTATTAACATAGGAATAGTTATAATAAAAATCTAATTATTGTAAGTATTTATCTTTTGATGTATTGATTTTCTTTTCCAAAATTTTAACAGACTCTCATTTTACTAGTATTAGGGGGTGTCAGTTCTGGCAAATCCGCACTTAAATTAAGTGCGGATTTCAAACCAAATCAGCACTTAAATTTTGCAAAAAAGTCACTTATTTCAAAAAAGGGTGTCAGTTATGACCTCAAATCAGCACTTTTTTCCCGTTTTTTTTCACAACCACATTTTGGCCACAAAACATCCCTTCCTTTCTTACCCCATCCCTGTCACATGTGACACACTGACCTTCCTCGCTACCTACCCATCAATCCTCGGCACACACCCCTTCCTGACATTTTCAATATTTTGACCAGGCATGTTTACATTCTTTTTTACTTATTTCTTCTACTTTTTAATCTTTTTTCTTGTTATGTGCCAGTTTCATAATGCCTCCCAGACATTCCAAATCTCAAAGGGTAACTCAAAAATCTGCTTCATCACAAAAGTCTCCTCGTAAAGCAAGGATTACATATAAAAATAATCAGTGACTTTTTCTATTACTTACAACTGTTTTTACAGAATTGAAAACTATGTTTCAGCTAATATTTTATGGAAGTGAGCTCTGTTCTTCGCCCGAAGAACAGAGTTCATCCTCCTATTTTCACATTCTGTTTGCACCAATCTCCAACATTTTCAATATTTTGACCAGGCATGTTTACATTCTTTTTTACTTATTTCTTCTACTTTTTAATCTTTTTTCTTGTTATGTGCCAGTTTCATAATGCCTCCCAGACATTCCAAATCTCAAAAGGTAACTCAAAAATCTGCTTCGTCACAAAAGTCTCCTCGTAAAGCAAGGTTTACATAGAAAAAAAATCAGTGACTTTTTCTATTACTTACAACTGTTTTTACAGAATTGAAAACTATGTTTCAGCTAATATTTTATGGAAGTGAACTCTGTTCTTCCCCCGAAGAACAGAGTTCATCCTCCTATTTTCACATTCTGTTTGCACCAATCTCCATCCCTTTCAATTCTATCAACACATGCTTGTCTTCCCTCCCCATGCCTTTCGCTATCCTCCCAGCCCCATTGTATGCCATCCTCTTTTAAAGGTAACTCAAAAATCTGCTTCGTCACAAAAGTCTCCTCGTAAAGCAAGGATTACATATAAAAAAAATCAGTGACTTTTTCTATTACTTACAACTGTTTTTACAGAATTGAAAACTATGTTTCAGCTAATATTTTATGGAAGTGAACTCTGTTCTTCGCCCGAAGAACAGAGTTCATCCTCCTATTTTCACATTCTGTTTGCACCAATCTCCATCCCTTTCAATTCTATCAACACATGCTTGTCTTCCCTCCCCATGCCTTTCGCTATCCTCCCAGCCCCATTGTATGCCATCCTCTTTTAAAGGTAACTCAAAAATCTGCTTCGTCACAAAAGTCTCCTCTTAAAGCAAGGATTACATATAAAAAAAATCAGTGACTTTTTCTATTACTTACAACTGTTTTTACAGAATTGAAAACTATGTTTCAGCTAATATTTTATGGAAGTGAACTCTGTTCTTCGCCCGAAGAACAGAGTTCATCCTCCTATTTTCACACTCTGTTTGCACCAATCTCCATCCCTTTCAATTCTATCAACACATGCTTGTCTTCCCTCCCCATGCCTTTCGCTATCCTCCCAGCCCCATTGTATGCCATCCTCTTTTGATCCCCATTTCACCCCTCTAAACCTCTCCCAGACCCTTTTCTTCATTTAAAATGCCTCAGAACCCTTAATCTTCCCTTCCAACTCTTTCCCAACCTTTGAGTGACTGAAAAAATATGCGTTTGCTGAAAATATGCGATTTCATGTTGAGTTGAAGAAAGAAAACACAGAGAGAAAAAAAAATAAGACTTTAACAGCAAATTCAAAAACCAAAAAAATATGCAAAAAAATTTACCATTCTCAGTGAATAATACATGCAAATTGATAATTTGAAGAGAAAGAGAAAAAAATTAAAATTGCGTTGAAAAATGTTGGAGTGTTATTGGAAGAATTTTCGCCCTTATACTAGTTGATTGAGAAATAGAAGTGTTGGATATAGTCGGAGGTGAATCAACTTGTTCATCTTCATACAGCTCTAACCATTGATCTTTGAGGTCAGCAAGTAGGTTATGAAGTATAGTGCAACACAGAATCCAGTTGATCACCGCCTCCATTTCAGATTTATTTCTAAGAGGACTTCTTAATTCCCTTAAACTAGAAAAACGGCCTTTCAAGATTCCAATAGAATGTTCAATACGGACTCTTGACTTTGCCAAATGATTGTTGAATTTGGCATTTTGACTGTCTTCTGAAGCTGCTCCCCGAAATGCAGGAAGTACATACTTTCCATTCACATAAGCAGAATCTGCAAGAAGATACTGATTTTCATCAAAGAATTTTTCAGGTTCATTTGAAATATGCATTCTTTGGAAGACGTAGGAGTCATGACATGAGCCAGGATAGCCAGCGAAGAATGATATAAATTTTTTGTTTACGTCACATATAAGCTGAACGTTAATTGAATATCTATAAAGAAGATATATTTGTTTGTGTTAGTTTCAAGGAGGATGAAAGGAGTTAAAAATAATCTACCTCTTTTTACGGTCAAAGTAATTGTTTCCACCTGTTGTTGTTCTTTTTGAGAATTATTGTGAAATATGGGATGATCCTGAATAAGCTCAAGCAATTTAAGGAAACATTCCTGAGAAGTCCTGAACAGCTGTCTAAAACTGGGTGTAGATAGGTTAAGAAGTGTTTGGATGGTGTACTTGGGGGTATGAAGTACTTGAGGCTTTCTGGGAAGAAGGTAACGTTTCCTGGCCATTTTTGATAAAACGACAAAATCTTCTTCTAGATCAGAATCGGAATCAGAGTCCAAGAGCAGTTCAAGCGCCATGAAAGTCATTGCTTTATGTAATTTATCATGATTTGAGAGTGAGGAAGGCATAACTCTTATATGATATGATATGAAGATGTAAGTGATGTACGATGTTTTGAGTTATGAAGTGTTACTCTGCGGAGTGCTGCATATGAATGGGATGATGCTGACAAATCAGTGAAATGGGACTTGATGGTGAAATCAGCACTTTTGGTTGAGAAAGTGCGGATTTGAGTGAAATAAGTGACTTATTTCATTTTGAAATCCACCAGTATTGGGGCTAGTGTGTTTTGGAAATCCGCACTTATTTAAGTGCGGATTTGGTCAAATTTAAGTGCGGATTTGTAAGTGCGGATTTGCCAGAACTGACACCCCCTATTTTATCATTTCTTAAAAAAATTGAATTCTTTAAAAATTACACCAGAGAAAAAATTGGAGGCTTCTTGTAAGTCCCTTTCATTAACCCCATTTAAGCTCAATTTAAAATTTTGTCAAAGAATTCTCAGTAATTTCCTTTTTGTCTATTTGTGCCTTTGTGATCAACCAAGCTCAATCTGAGTTCACTGAGAAGATCAATAATTACAAAAATAAGTGATAACTGAGCAAAACTTCTAGGAAGTCCCTCTCACATTTCTTGTTATTCAAATTTTAGTAATTTAAATAATTACTATTATGCTATTTATATTAAAGATCACCTGGAAAAAAACATGGCACTTTCTAGAATGTTCCTATCCCTGATTGAACTATATTAGTTAAATTTGGGAGGAGGGTGGAACTTGCTAGCAGGTGCCAACTTTTTTTTATGGTGGATAATACTTCAAAAATAATTCTCATTATAATTCTTTCTGTCAGCCTGGATATCCCCAGGACTGAGTAAAAAGTACTTATTGTTTATTTTAAACACATAGACTATAAATGGGAGCAATAAATTAGAGTACTCAAATAGTATACATAAATAAATTTATGATAAAATACAGAATATACCATTATAACACCTTATATACATGCATATATCCACTTTTTATAAATATTATGTACTTAATATTAAGACAGGATATTTTAGGGTAATCATAAGAACCTTAAATATAACGCTAAATAATTTTTAAGTACACTTAAAGCTGTTATTTTCATTGTTTTATGTAAAAAACAAGAAATGCGCTTTAAATCACTTAAAAGTTGATTATTTGCGCTATAAATTTAATAATATTAAAAATGCACTTTGACAGATCAATTTGTCTTAATAAGGACTATTTATTTGGCTACTCAAATGCATAAAAACAACACTTTTCAAATTTGGTGTTTTTTATGCCAGAAATGGCTTCTGTGTACTGGCCACATACTGCCTAAATTTTCCTGTGTGAATAGCTTCATTTTTAATAAAGTTAGCTTTTTCAAACTATAATTACCCCACATTCTATGCCCACTGTGGGGAAACACACTAAAATAGGCAACAGGCGCTTATTTAGTGTCCTAGCTTAATTATAAATGCATTGACCCTCTTTATATGCACTAATTTCATTAATAATCTCAATATTGGTGCTTTGGTTCACTACCACACTTAAATTTTCATACATTAGTCAATGATTTACCCATGCAAGCACCTACCAAGGACTGCATGTAGTTACCCCACATCTCACGCCCTTTTTTGGGTTTTTTGGTGGTTTCTCAGTCAATTTTGGTTATTTTTGAATGGGGATTTCACATAGTATAATTTCATGATTAGCCCTAAAATATCTACTGTCAATCCCCCTTATTATTAAGTAATAAATAGTCTTAATTTTCCCTTTTTAGTCTTTTATTTTAATGCATAATACGCATACACTCTCTTTTTTGCTTATTCGTTAATTTTGATGGATTATCCCTATTACTACAAGATTTTGGTGGGTGAAATCATTCTAATTTTATTACTGGTCATTCTTTTTGTTTCTAGACATTTATATTAGCTGGAATGAGGCGTCATAAACTGGGTATAGAGTGGGTAAATCAAGGGGGTCATTGGGGAAGTAATTTTGTATAAAAGGAGGGGGTTTTTCGTCTTGTTTTCTACATTCTATATCATTTCAATTAAACATATAACCAATACAATTACAATACATATCAATAGTACTTATAAATTCTTTGAATAGTATCTGAATTTATTAAATCTGTTTTTCTACAAACTAGAAGATTGTAAGCCATATATATATAGTGAGATTAAAATTACTGAGACCCTTATATTGAGATATATTTTAATACTTAGTGGATTTTTACTACAGTATTCATATAGGACCATTAAAATCTTCTAGACAACTGGCCATTCAAGCTAGTTCAGCCCTCTGTACTTGACCTCGCCCTGACATTTGGGGAACTTTCCTCAAGAATTCTGTTGGTTATCTTCCAGTAAGTAAAAATTCAAAAAAAGAGGCTACAAGTAAATAAAATCCCTATAGAAATATTTGGATAATTACCACAGGTTGGGGTCACTTATATAGTGATTTTAGAAAAGGAATCCCTGTTATATAACAAAATTGTGATATTGAATCAACAATTTTACCACTAATTTAACATATAATTGTTATTAGTGGGAATCTGTCAATAGACCAATTAATTTTCTGATTTTTGCAGATAAAAATTTTTACCACTAATTTAACATAAAATTTTTATTAGTGGGAGTTTTTCAATAGACCAATTAAATTTGTGATCTTTGCAGATAATAAACCAGTTAATAAGAACTGATTAATTGTTTTCTTTTAACAGGACTCTTAATCCCTTTTTATTGGTTTATAAAATCCATTTAATATTTAGAAAGAATCTTAGTTACAGATTTTCTTTTTAAATATAAAAACACGGCTACATATTCTAGACCAGTTAAATAAAGTGACCATATAAAAGCATATTTAACTTTTGGCACCTATAAAATCACTTTGTACCTACAAGTAAGCAATAAAATTGTCTACTGTGGTATTGATAAATACTGATAAAACTCATTTTTGAAGTTTTAAAGATCTCAAATTTCAATTCTTTGATTAAATTCCATGTAAAAATGTGTGAAAACAATGATATTGTGAGTAATAAGGCAAAACCTTATAGATTAAGAACTAGAGCTGAAAGACCTGTTACAGGACATTCAACTGGAGTTCCATGACTCCCCCACAAACAGAAACACTCCACAAATGTCTCTGGACGAAAGGGAAAAACTGTTAAAACAGGTATCAATAAATAAAACAAGAAATACCTTACAAGAAAAAATTCACTCCCTATCCACTCTACTGAACACCTTGACAATAAAAGTCAACAATATAGTGGACCAGATAAACAATCTGGAGAAAAGAGCAGGTCAGGGTTCCGTAGAAGTCAATCAAGCTCTAGTAGAAATAAAGGCTCAACCACCAACAGTGGCACCCAACATTTCCATAGCCACACCTCCAGTATAAGAGCAGGACCAAAAAATTACTGTAAGCAAATGGAAGTGGGACTAGCATTCCCAAAACTACAACAACCCTCAACAGCAGGACTCCAGCAGTCACACTTACAGGGGAAAGCCAAGGAGAGGCAGGGGAAATGGAATTAGACCTTGGTAAGTCATCCATTTTCTCAAGATCAATTATATAATTCTAAAAATTAATTACTTATAGGTAATGAAATTGATAGAGAGTTATTGAATATAATTGATAAGGATTTGAAAAATTATTCATTTGAAAATAACATGTTAAACTTGTCTTTAAATGAGGACAATGTATGTCAGCTAGGCTACTAGACTTACCTGGTAAAATAATTAATTATTTTACTGAGGTGAAGACATGCCTTTTTTAAATTCTTATTAATAATTAATTATTTAATATTTACTTATATATTACTTACAACTAACTAACCTAATTATATTAAGTAGTGTAAATAATTAATTTAAGTAAGTGTCCCATACATTTTTACTCCCTAACACCGTGCTCAATTATGCAGTTGATTGGGAATAAAAATTAATAATAAAATGATATTAAAAAACCTTAAAAATATTATATTACTTCATTGAGAGATATGGATTTCCGTGAAATCAATATAATTAACTCAAATGTGTTGTATTAATTGTGACAGACCAAAGGAACTCATACTTTATTACCAATGAAAATGATGCCCTTGTTGACGTACCAATTAATTTATTTTTTCTTATGTCATATATATACTCCTTCTTAGTCAGCTTCTTTCTCACATCCTTGCAGTAGATGGAGTAAATTCTGTGTCTTTATTTCCCTCATGTTTGCCTATAAAAGGCCCTCACTTTTTGTACTTTTCAAGACATTCATTACTTACTTACTTTATTATAATTACAAACAAAAACCTAGTTATTATTATCAATTATTGTTTTAGTATTTACATTAACACTGTGATTCTAAACCTTTAAATAATAGTAATCTACCTCTTTACCTCTTGTTATTTGAGTAAATAGTCTTTAAAAGATAATAAAATACGTACCAAGTTTGAATTCCCTGAAACCCATTGTTGCCGTTCTTGGACCTCCCTGGAAAATCTTATAGAGTTGAAAGTCCACTTGACAATGTACATAGTTTTATTGACCACCAGGATAATGCTATAAATATAAAAATGGAACCAAATGAAGTAAATCTTGAACCTGATGAAGAGTCATCTGAATTGGACACAGAAAAAAATGAATATTTTCTAAAAGAAAATTCAATGGAATCAAAAAAATTAGCAAATTATTATTAAGAATTGAAAAATTGGAAGAAATCTCTAAAGATTCAAACAATAATACAGAAAGTGTATTATTGAACCTCACACAATCATTGACTACAACAGCCAATAGGTTAAAATTATTTGAGAATTCAAATAATGAAAATATCAATGAAAATAAAAGATTAAACTCTGAAATTAAGAATTTATAAAATAAATTAGAACATTCTTAGAATATTATGGCTACCATAGAGGGATGTGTAAAATTTTCTTTTTCAAATGTAAATGATACCTTAACTCATGTACCTGTAATAAAAGATAGGTTACAAAGAGTAGAAATTGAAGTAGCTAACATTTTGAAAAATACTGAAAAAATAAAAGATAATACCTCTTATGTGGAAAGAGTACCAGTTTTTATGAAACACTCTGATGATAAACCAATGATTGAACATGAACATAGTGTCATGGTCTCTGAGAATATAAAATAAGTAAAGGATGAAATAAATGATCATCTTTCTAAATTAAGTGAATTACTTAATATTCCTCAGGTTAGGGAAGAAAAAACTAGCCAAAAGAACTGGCCTAAGTTAGATCAGTACCTTTCTTTTGACAGGGATTCAAAATCTGATTGGCAACAATTCACTAAAGAATTGATAACTTAAAATTTTCATACAAATCAATAAATGAAGAAATTACATCAAAATTGATATCTTTATTTACAGATGTGGCCTTATTATGGTTTGAATCTGTATTGAGTGTGGGAATTAACTACTCCTGGAATGAATGGAAGACACTAATTGAATGGAAATTTGGTGGCCCAAAATTTAGAATCACTCAACAAAGATTTTATGAGAAAGCCAGATATAATCTAAATTCTGGAGATAAAAACATGTTGTTTTTAATGAATTTAATAAAAATAATGAAATCCATGGATCCAAAGATGGATTATAATCAGTGGAAAGAAAAAATAATATATTAATTGCCTATATCAGTCAGAGACATTATTGTAGCTAGAGCTGAAACCA
Organism: Hemileia vastatrix; assembly: GCA_030280995.1. Classification (NCBI taxonomy): domain Eukaryota; kingdom Fungi; phylum Basidiomycota; class Pucciniomycetes; order Pucciniales; family Zaghouaniaceae; genus Hemileia; species Hemileia vastatrix. Next base: position 19,685,090 of record JASXTE010000005.1, on the reverse strand, counting down.
TCAGAGATACTTCTGGGTTTATTAATATATGCAATGAAATATTATTGAACCACAAATATGAAACCTGGTATAATAATTACAAGAAAAGTGTTTAGGTGGTAAAACCTACTACAAATGGGTTACCAGTGGAGAAGAAAAAACCTTCAGCTCCCCTTTTCCCTAAAAGACAAGAAAGTAACACTTGCTACAAATGTAATGAACCTTGGGTTAAAGGTCATACTTGTAAGAAATGAATAAATTTAATTGAAAATTCACAAGATTCTGAACAAAGTAATCATGAAGATGAAAAGGAGGAATCTAGTGAGGATTGTAAAAGTAACATTTCTTAGAGTGATGATGAAAATTAGATATATGTATTAGAACAGGATATTAGGTTCCTGAATAATGCAATACCTCATACAGATAAATATTCAACTTCCATTAAAGAATCTGAAATTATCAAAGATGTATCTCATGATACTTACAAAATAACACCAATTAGAGCGCCTGTTATTATATGTGGAAAAGAAATTAATGCTATTCTTGACACTGGGGCTGCAGGTAGCGTAGTTTCTATTATTACTTTAATGAAACTAGGTAGTAAGTATAAAGAAAAACTAGAGTCTGTACAGACAAAGAACTGGAGGGGTTTTCATTCATTATTAAACCTAATTGGAAAATACAAAACTGCTGAATTCTTTAAATATAATAATGGATATGTAAGAGCAGTGTGTATATTTGTGGTAATGGATAAAAATAATTGTAGTGATTGGTTTATTATTGGCAATGACTTTTTGACCAAATTTGTCATTAATTAGATCCTGAAAATAGTTTCTTCACTATAGGCATAAATAGGAAAAGAAAGAAAATTCAGTTTATTCCATAGTTCCTAAAGAAGAACAACTGCAAGGTGGAAGAACCACCTCTAAAGTGGTAGAACTTGAAAATGAAATCCAAAAAGCCTCTTTAAGTCCTTAAAAATCAAAAATTGAAGAAAAAAATATTTTGAGATTGATAAAATCTTATCCTATGGCATTTGCTCACGATTCAAATGAACTAGGATTGGTCAAAGACCATGAGATGAAAATATCTTTAAGTTGTGATCTGGATAATATTCCTGGCAGCTTGAAAAAGAAACCTTACCCAGCTTCTCCTGCAAAAAGGAAGGACATTGAAGACAAAATTAAAGTGTTGTTAGAAATTAGTATTGTTGAAAAAGTGGACACAACACCTAATTATTGTGTTATTACACTAGTTTTAATCTCTTACAAAAATGATAAGACAATACTATGTGGTGATTACAGAGCTCTGAATACATTCACTGTGGATGATATTTACTCTACCTAGGATAGCTTCTATCCATTCTACCTTACAAGGAGCGAAATATATTTTGAGTCAGGATAGAAACAAAGGTTTCCACCAGATTACTGTGGAAAAGAATTCTCAGAATTTCTTACTCATAACCACACACATGGGGATATATAAATATGTGAGAATGCCTTTTGGCCCAAATAATGCGCTTTCAGTCTTCCAAAAATTGATGGATAGTATTATTCATCAGGAAATGGTTGAAGGATGGCTTTTGGTTTATATTAATGACATCATAGTGTTTTCATAAACATATGATGAACATTTAAACCACCTGAAAATAGTATTTTAAAGATGGATGAAATTAATATGACAATTGCATTAAAGAAATGTAAGTTTGGGTTTCAATCCTTAAAAGTACTTGGAGATGTTGTATCTGGATTACAAATTTGAATTGACCAGAACAAAGTTGCAGCAATAAAAAACATTAGTATACCTAAGAATGTGAAATATGTTCAAAGTTTTTTAGGTATGTGTGGATATTATAGGCAGTATATAAAAAACTACAAATCAATTGAAGCCCCTTTAAAACATTAATCAGGAAAAATGAAGCTTTAATTTGGAATAATTAAAGTAAACAAACCTTTGATAAATAAAAGGAGTGTTTAATGTCAGCTCCAATATTGGAACTGCCAGATTTTAACCTACCTTTTATCTTGTATACTGATGCAAGCTTCACAGGGTTAGGTGCTGCCTTACAGCAAAAACAGATAATAAATGGGAAATTATCTGAAGTAGTTATCTGTTATATATCCAGAACCTTAAGAAAGACATAATTAAGGTATGGTGCCACAAAACTGGAATGTTTAGCTGTTGTGTGGGCCTTGAAGAAACTTCATTACTATCTGGAGGACCAGAAGTTTGAATTAATAACATATTGAAGTGCAGTAAAATCACTACTAAACATGAAAACACTTAATAGGCACATGTTTAAATGGAAAATAGCTGTACAAGAGTACAGAGGAAGAATGAAAATCACTCATAGAGAAGGAAAATTGAATTCTAATGTGGATTTATTTTCCAGAAGCCCTTTGCCAAATGATACTGAAAACCCAGCTTACGTACCTGAAAATGAGGTTATACATATATTTGGGATTTATATAGTGGATTTAGATGAAGAGTTTATGCAAACTATATTGTGAAATTCTTCATCTGTTAAAAATTTGTCTAAATTATCTACCATTTTAAATGATCCAACTAATGCCTCTATGAGTGCATTAATTAAAACCTTGCCTCAAAAGTATAAAAATGCATAGGAAAAAGGTAAACTGTCAATTGAAGATGGATATATATATTACAGAAAAAAGCTAAGTAATGTAATAGTAACACCACCTTCTATGAAAGAGTTAATGTTGAGTACTTGTCATGATGACATCTTAGCTGGTCATTTTGATTTTAACAAAAAATTAACCAGAGTTAAAAATACAGCCTGGTTGATAAACATGAAAGAAGATGTACAAAAGTACATTGAAACATGTGACTCTTGTCAGAAATCTAAAAGATTAACTGGTAAGAGAGCTGGGTTATTACAAAAAATAGAGCAGCCAAAATCTCCATGTGAAATTATATACATGGATTTTCTCACTGGCTTGCCATTAGCAGGAAAAGAAGGTTTCAATTCTCGCTGGGTAATTGTGGATAGATTAACTAAAATGTGTAAATTTATTCCTACCCATAAAGAGTTATCTGAAAAAGACTTGGCATTACTATAGTTGACTCAAATGATGAATACTGCTGGGTTCCCCAAAGCCATATTCTCTGACAGAGATCCTAAATTTACTTCAGAGTTTTTGACATCTTTTATGGAAGTATCAGGATGTCAATCTAAATTGTCTACAGCACACAATCCACAAACTGATGGGCTGGCTGAGAGAATGATACAGACTCTTGAAGATATGATCAGAAGATATTGTTCCTTTGGATTAGAATACAAAGACAATGAGAAATTTGCACATTACTGGGTAACATTAGTTCCTGTCCTTGTATTTGCTTATAACAGCACAACTCATTCTGTAACAGAGAAAAAACAATTTGAGCTCTGGCTGGGATATGTACCAAATAGCCCAGTAAATCATTTAGATAAATTACCAAGGTTAGATATACACCCTGGTACTAAATCGTTTATTCATATGGAACAAATGTGTAGAAAGAATGCAGAGGAATGAATCCAAAAAGTATTTGAATATGAAAAGAAAAGGTGGGATAAATCTCATAAATAATTTGAATTCAAAAAAGGAGATGAAGTCCTAATTTCAACACTACATTTTAATTTACCAGGTAATGTTAAATTGAAGGATCTCTTTGTAGGAACTTTTGTAGTAAGAAAAATGGTTGGTAATAATGCTGTGGAAGTCATATTATATGCCCCATATGATAGGAAACATTCAGTTTTCCCTATCTCATTATTAAAACCTTACCATGCAAATGATCCTGACTTATTTCCAAAAAGAAGACAAAGGCCTAAAAAGCGACCTGAAGAAATTGTGGAAAAGGCAGAGATTGAAAAAATAATCATGAAAAGAATTCTTACTAAAGAGAAAGGAACTGAGTATTTATTAAGATTTAAGGGGAAATCAAATGAATTTGATAAATGAATACCTAAAAAAGAAATTTCAAATCTATCCTACCATCTTAAAAAATATAAACAGAAATAAATTCCTGTTCAACCAACTGAGGGGTTAAAAAACCAGTGCTCATAATATTTTGTTATGTTTTATTTCTTTAAAGAGTTAATCTTTAATGCTACAGAATTTTCTGAATACCTGAAAAATAATATAAAATAAAAAAAGTGTATAAATTATCATTTTTTTATTATTTTTTTTGAGTGGGGGAGTGTCAGCCTGAATATCCCCAGGACTGAGTAAAAAGTACTTATAAGCTATTTTAAACACATAGACTATACATGGGAGCAATAAATTAGAGTACACAAATAGTATACATAAATAAATTAATGATAATATACAGAATATGCCATTATAGCACCTTATATACACACATATAACCACTTTTTATAAGTCTTATTTACTTAATATTATGTTGGATTATTTAAGGATAATCTTAAGAACCTTAAATATAATGCTACATAATTTTTAAGTACACTTAAACCTTTTGTTTTCATTTTTTTAAGTAAAAACAAGAAATGTGCTTTAAATCACTTAAAAGCTGATTATATGCGCTATAAATTTAATAATATTAAAAATTCACTTTGACAGATAAATTTTTCTTAGTTAGGACTATTTATTTGGCTACTCAAATGCATAAAAATAACACTTTTCAAATTTGGTTTTTTTTATGCCAGAAATGGCTTCTGTGTACTGGCCACATACTGCCTAAATTTTCCTGTGTGAATAGCTTCATTTTTAGCAAAGTTTTATTCTTCAAACTATAATTACCCCACATTCTATGCCCACTGTGGGGAAACACACTAAAATAGGCAACATGTGCTTATTTAGTGTCCTAGCTTAATTATAAATGCATTGACCCTCTTTATATGCACTAATTTCATTATTAACCTCAATATTGGCACTTTAATTCACTACCACGCTTAAATTTGCCTAAATTAGTCAAGGATTTACTCGTGCAAGCATCTTCCAAGGAATGCATGTAGTTACCCCACATCTCACGCCCTTTTTTGTGTTTTTTGGTGGTTTCTCAGTCAATTTTGGTTATTTTTGAATGGGGATTTCACGAAGTATAATTTCATGATTAGCCCCAACATTTCTACTGTCAATCCCCCTTACTATTAAGTATTAAGTAGTTTTAATTTTCCCTTTTTAGTCTTTTATTTTAATGTATAATATGCATATACTCTCTTTTTTGCTTATTCTTTAGTTTTGATGGATTATCCCTATTACTACAGGATTTTGGCAGGTGATATCATTCTAATTTTGATACTGGTCACTCTTTTTTTTCTGGAAATGTCTATTAGCTGGCATGAGGCCTCACCTACTGGGTATAGAGCTGGTAAATCAAGGGGGTCATTGGGGAAGTAATTTTGTATAAAAGGAGGGAGTTTTCAGTCTTGTTTTCTACATTCTTTATCATTACAATTAAACATATAACCAATAAAATTACAATACATATCAATAGTACTTATAAAGTCTTTGAATAGTATCTGATTTTATTAAATATATTTTTCTACCAACTATAAGATTGTATGCCATATATAATTAGTGAAATTAAAATTAATGAGACCCTTGTATTGAGTTTTATTTTGATACTTATTGGATTTGTACTACAGTATTCATATAGGACCATTAAAATCTTCTTGAAAACTGACCACTAAAGCTATTTCAAGTCTCTATTCTTGCGCTCAGCCTGACACTTTCACTATTCTATAAATATATTAAAGTTTCTACACTTGTGAAATATTAGTGAAGAAAGATTACTATTTACTGAAAATTTACAAGCCATAAGTCATAATAACTTTTCAAATATTTAAATTTACTCAAAATTATCACTTAAATGACGTAAACTTTTAAGTTAAATAATTACAGATATTTATATTCATAATATCACAATAGAAAATCCGGGGGTGAACTGCTAGAAATCCCCTCTCTTTGAACTCCAGAGTTTTTCTTATTATTCCAGGGTTATTCTCACTTTAAAACATTATACAAAATTGTATTGGAAGACATTTATTCTGAGATTGATTTTTGTCAGCAGGATATCTCAGGAGTCCAGTAATTTATACAATAAATTACTGTAATCATATAGAGGAGTAACTTTGTGTAATTACAAAAAATTATTTAAATAAAATAATTACTATACTTAATTCTATTATTAAATAAGTTTTATTACATAAACAAATATTATATTCTATAATATCATGGCGCACTTTGTATGTATAAATAAATTATTTAAAATTATATTATAAGTGTAAATTTAACTTACACTGTAATTACAATTTCAATAATAACATTTATATAAACTAAATACAACTTATCATATAATAATATCCATAAATATTGGGCGCTTCCTTGACCCTAAATTGTGTCACTAATATTACTAAATTAATTTAATATGATTAAATTTAATTGCACATGTTGAAAAGATTCCTGTATTAATTTAATTAGTTGTCCAATTAATTTAATAGTTAAGTATAAAAAGAAAAAATCTTAGCATTTTTTTTATTTGTTTTTTAGAGTGAGGGAGTGTCAGCCAGGCTATCTCAGGAGTCCAGTAATTTATACAATAAAATACTGTAATCATATAGAGGAATAACTTTGTGTAATTACAAAAAATTATTTAAATAAAATAATTACTATACTTGATTTTATTATTAAATAAGTTTTATTATATTCTATAATATCATGGCGCACTTTGTATGTATAAATAAATTATTTAAAATTATATTATAAGTGTAAATTTAACTTACACTGTAATTACAATTTCAATAATAACATTTATATAAACTAAATACAACTTATTATATAATAATATACATAAATATTGGGAGCTTCCTTGACCCTTAATTGTGTCACTAATATTACTAAATTAATTTAATATGATTTAATTTAATTGCTCATGTTAAAAAGATTCCTGTATTAATTTAATAGTTAATTTACTTGAAATAGTTAACTTACCATTGCTTATACTGAGTGAAGATTATTTAAACACGTAAAAATAATTCCTTTTATTTTAATTATACTTTTTTTAGCTATTTGTATTCCCTCTTTAGAATTCTTTCTCATAGTTCTTATTTTCCATACTCATGTAGTTATTCGTTATATTAATTTTATTCTTTTTTAGAAATATCTGATGGAAAAAAATATTTGTTTAATCATGGATTTATTTTAATTGTTTTTAATTAAATTTGTTAATTATTTCTTTCACTTCATTTTAATTTTGTAATTATATTTGTAGTGCTCTAGAGGGTCCTCTTGCCTATAAAAGGGCTTTAGAAGTCTCTCTGGTAGCTCATCATTTACTATACACTCACTTTTCATATTTTAAATATATTTATTTTATTTACTATTTTTATTAGTTAATTAAATCTAATCTAAATACTACATAAATAATTATAGGTTGCCTTAAGATTTATAATACTATTATTGAACGGTTGTTCTTTGAACATTTATTATCAATTATAATATTTTACAATTTAAATAAACACTTACAAATTTGTCAAGTCTCAACTATCTTGTCGTCTTACTCCCTTAAATTACAAATATTTTATTTCAAATTACTTTACTATTTTATAAATTCCCTTCCTCCCTTCTATTATCCCTCTTATTTTCTTCATTCTTCTAGACATCCGGCTGATAATTATAGACAGAATATCAACTGATTCCAAATTATGCACAAGTTGATCCTCCAGAACTTGATTTTGGTCCTCTGTTGAGCACAAATGGAGCACAAATTTATCTAACCTAAGCTTAAGTATATATAATAATTCAGGATACATGCTCTATTAAATTTGATAATAAAATAAAATATTCATGAATTTATATAAAAAATAATTATTATGTAAGATTTTAAATTATAAATTTAGGCATCATAGGGGGCACTTAATAGAGCTTAATTATACTATGTGACACCTTAATATTGTATCACACAGTTTGAAACATTTAAAACAAAATGTGTTATGATGGGCAACTAATTTGCTTTTATAGACACTTTCAAAATTAATACAGACTATAAAACACAAATATGAAACCTTGGAATCTATCCAATAAAAGATTTTCCTTCTGATAAATGGATTTTTCTCAGTAACTCCCTGTTAAAAGTGTCCTTGTGAGGTTTGTCAGACCTTCAGGGGGATAATTTGGCCACATCAACCTACTTCTATTTCCATGATTGGCCAAAATATCATCCTCATTTCCATCTAAAGAGTTGATCTCATCTGACTGTAGCTGATCAAAGTGGTCCACCACAAGTTTAGCCAAAATTTTGGTGAACACTTTTTTGATTGATAGTGACTAACCGGTGCTTTCCTAAATTTTCCACCTGAAGTTAGGCTAAACTTCAGGAGGATAAATTTATTATGAATACAAAATTAACTGAAGAATACTTTTGCCCTAGCTACTCTGCATCATAAAAGTGTCCGACTGAGTTTTAGCCATAATTCAGGTAGACACTTTTGGAAAGGCACAGTCTGATGGGTTTAATATCTATATATGGCAATAAGTGTGAGTTTTATATCAACATGGAACTATAATTAATTTAATATGGCCAAAGTGTCCACCTGAAGCTTGGCCAAAATACAGGTGGAAATTTTTATGAGGATTACTTGATGAAATGAAGAAGACTTGCAATTACTTTCAATCATAGAATTTTCAAACTTAAGTTTATTAAAAATTGTGGTAACACTTTTGCCAGATCCAGTCATATGGGATCAACTCTCTGTATGGCAATAAGAATCAATTTTTAGTCAATCATGGCATTAGAAGTAATTTGATATGAGCAAACTTTCAACCTGATTTTTGGCCAAAAAAAGTTGGAAATGTTTATGAGGAATACTAGATTAACTAAAGAAGACTTGCACCCTACTACTTTCAATCATAAAAGTGTCCACCAGAAGAAGTCTCAAACTTGTGGTTGAAACATATGGCCTGGTCCAGCCATATGGGATCAATTCTGCATATGGAAATGAGGATGTAATTTGGTCAATCATGGTACTAGAAGTAATTTGATATAGACAAAGTGTCCAACTAAATATTGGAAAAAAATCAGTTAAAAACTTCATTTAGTTTTTCAAAAAATAAAATTAAGTACAATTTCATTCCTGATGGTACCCATTTTATCCAACACCTCTTCTGAGCCTTGAAAGTAGACATTTAGCTTGAATTTACAATTTCATATAAAATCCCTTTTATTCAACCTATTTCTTTTTATCCCTTTTTTTCTTTTAGATATCAATTAATTTTATGTAAAACAAATCATTTTCATAATTTTTTAACTGTAATTAATAAAATTATTAAAGTTTTAACATCACCCTGTAAGCATTTGGCACATGTTTTTTTTGCTATACTAATAAAAATAATAATATACTGGTGACAAAAAATTGATCAAATCAATTAATATTAATAAAACAGAAAGATCAAATACCAGTGGATATGTTTTAAAAAAATACCAGTTGCACTGAAGAAGACCTGCACCCTAGATACTCACCATCAAAAAAGTGTCCAGAACAAGTTTGGCCAAACTTGTGCTTGACACTTTTAGTCAGGTGCAGTCATATGAGATCAATTCTCTCTATGGAAATGAAAAAAATTATTTCATAAAAAAATTCACTAGAAGTAGTTTTATATAGCCAAATTTTCCACCTAGGGTTCATCCAAACCACAGGTGCACAATTTTTTATCTTTAAAAAAAAGTAAATTAAGTAAAATTTATCTCTGATGGCTCTCATTTGCTTTAACACCTCTACTGGCCTTTGATAGTAGGAATATTACTTGGATTTCTTTTTTCATATTTGATCCCTTTAACTTAATTTTATATTCCTCATATTGCTTTTGGATATCAATTAATAATTTCTAAAAAAAAAATATTTTTATATTTTTATACATTTATTTAATAATATTATAAATGGTGTAACATCACCTGGTATGCATTTGGCACATAAGTTTTTTCTATACTTATAAAATTAATAATATAATGGTGACCAAAAATTAATCAATTGATATTTATGAGTGAAGCACAAAGATAAAATACCAGTAGACATGTTTGTAAGAAATACTAGATGAAATGAAGAAAAACTCTACCCTTGCTACTCTACATCACAAAATTGTCCAGCACAAGTTTGGCCGAACTTGTTCTGGACACTTTTGGTCAGGTGCAGTCAGATGGGAGCAATTCTTTCTATGGAAATGAAGATAAATTTTTTATAAATAATTACACTAGAAGTAGTTTGATATGGCAAAATTTTCATCTTGAAGTTTTGGAAAAGCTCAAGTGGATTTTTTTTTATTTTTACAAAAAAGAAAATTTAGTACAAGCTAAGCCCTGATTGTTCTAATTTGATTCAACATCTCTTTTTTCTGTTTATGGCAGGAATTTAAATTGGATTTTAATTTTCATCTTTGATTTCTTTTATTTTACTTTATTCCCCTCACAATGCTTTTAGATAGAAGTTTATTTTTTGTAAAATAAATCATTTTCATATTTTTTACCTTTATTTAATAATATTATAAAAGGTGTAATATCACCCGGTAATCATTTGGCACACAAGTTTTTGCTATACTGATAATATTAATAATATAATGGTGACAAAAAATTAATCAATTGATAAATAATTGTGAGGCACAAAGATTGAATAACAGTGGACATGTTTATGAGAAATTCCAGATTATTTAAAATGACTTGCACCCTGGCCACTCTCCATGATAAAAGTGTCCAGAAAAAGTTTGTCCAAACTTGTGCTGGACACTTTTGGTTGCATGCCCTAAGATTCAATCAATTCTTTATATGGAAATGAGACTGAATGATCACTCCATCATTGCACTGAAAGTAGTTTTATATAGAAAAATTTTCCCCCTGAAGTTTGTCCAAACCTAAGGTAGACATTTTTTTACTTTGGTAAAAAGTAAATTTAATTCATGTTAATCTAAGATAGTGCCCATTTTTTCTGAAGCCTCTACTGGCTCATGATAGCAGAAATTATACTTAATATCTTTATTTCATGTTTGATCTCTTTAATTTTAATTTTACCCTTTTATTTATCCTTTAGCTTTTAAATATCAATTTTATTTTGGTTAAACTGATAATTTTCACATTTTTTTACATTTATTATATAATATTATTAAATTTGTAGAATCACCCAGTGTACATTCAGTACACATGTTTTTGCTATATCAAAAACATTAATAATATAATGGTGACTTAAAATTAATCAAATAATAAATATGGATGACACAGAAAGATCTAATAACCATAGACATTTTTAAAAGGAATACAAGATTAACTGAAGAAGACTTGAAACCTAGCTACTCTCCATCATAAAAGTGTCCAGCAAAAGTTCAGCTGAGCTTGTGCTAGACACTTTTTGTTGCATGCAGTCAGATGGGATAAATTTACTCAATGGAGGTTAAAATGAATTTTTGCTCAATCATTTCACAAGAAGTAGTTTTATACTGCTATACTATTCTCTTGATTTTTTGGAAAACCTCAGGTGGACACTTTTATTAATTTAAAAAAAATGAAAATATATTCCAAATCTAGAACTAGCGGTGCAAATTTGGTCTGAAAACACAAATTATCTTTTATGGCAGAAATTTTATTTGAATGTTTAATTTCATATTTAATCACTTTTATTTTACTTTTTTATTCCTATTTTTGCTTTCTAATATCAATTTATTTATTGTAAAACTAATCCTTTTCATATTTTTTTTACTTTTATTTAATAAGATTATTAAAGATGTATCATCTCCTTGTATGCATTTGGCTTAAAAGTTTTTTCAATACTAATAACATTAATAGTATAATGGTGAAAAACAATGAATCGAATGATAAATATGAATGACAAAGAAAGATCATATACAAGTGGATTTATTTATAAGAAATAACTGATGAACTGAAGAAGTCCTGCACCCTAGATACTCACCATCATAAAAGTGTCCAGCTAAGTTTGGCCAAACTTGTGCTGGACACTTTTGGTTGCATGCAGTCAGATGGGATAAATTTATTCCATAGAAATGAAAATGACATTTTGCTCAATCATTGCACAATAAGTAGTTTGATATTGCCAAAATGTCCTCCTAATGATTTTTCAAACCTGATCAGGACACTTTCTTTGGTTTAACAAAAAAGAAAATATAGTCCAAGTTTAGTATGCATTTTTCACACAAGTTATTACTATAGTAATAAGGTTAATAATATAATGATGACAAAAAATTAATCAAATGGTAAATTTAAATGACACAGAAAGATCAAATACCAGTGGAAATTTTTATAAGAAATCCCTTTTGAGTTTAAGAAGATTTTCTGTATGCCTACTCTCAATTATAAAAGTGTCCAGCACAAGTTTGGCAAAACTTGTGCTGGACACTTTTGGTTGCATGAAGTCATATGAGATAAATTCTCTCTATGGCAATGAAAATGATATTTCACTCAATTATTGAAGTAAAGAAGGTTTAATATTGTAAAATTTTACCCTGGAAGTCTGTCCAAACCTCAGGTCAAACTTTGTTAGCTATACATAAAAGTAAATTTAGACCAAGTCTTGACCTAGGGGTCCCCAACTGTCCCAACACCACTTCTGGCTCTTGATAAGAAAAATTTTACTTGTATTTTCTATTTTGAATTTGATCCCATTTATTTTCATTTTACTTTTATATTACTCTTTTTAATGTTAAATATCAATTTATTTTTTTAAAAACTAAACATATTCATATTTTTTCAACTTCATATAATAATATTATTCAAGTTGTAACATCACCAATTTTGCATTTGGCATGCAGGTTATTGCTATACTCGAAACATTAATAATATATATGGTGACAAATAATTAATTATAGGAAAAATATGAATGACAAAAAAAGATAAAAAACCAATAGAAATGTGAAAAACAAAAAACTGATGTACTGATGAGCACTTCCACCCTAGCTACTCTCCATCATAAAAGTGTCCAGCACAAGTTTGACCAAACTTGTGCTGGACACTTTTGTTCAGGTGCAGTCAGATGGGATCAATTCTCTCTGTGGAAATGAAATTAAAAAAAATGCTAAATAATTACATTAGAAGTAGTTTGGTATGGCTCAATTATCCACCTTAAGTTTTTCCAAACCTCAGGTGAAAAAATTTTTATCTTTAAAAAAAATTAAATTTTGTCAAATTTAGCCCTGATGGCACCCATTTGTCTCAACACCTTTACTGGCTCTTGAAGGTAGAAATTTTCCTTGGATTTTTCTTTATCATATTTTATCTATTTTACATTACCTGTTTATCACTCATGTTACATTTGGATATTAATTTATAATTTTGGAAAAAAAATCATTTTCATATTTTTTTAACATTTTTTAATAATATTATAAAAGGTGTAAAATAACATGGCATGCATTTGGCGTGCAAGTTTTTTCTATACTAATAAAATTAATAATATTCTAATGAAAAAAAGTTTATCAGATAATAAAATATGAATAACACAGAAAGATCAAATACCAGTGGACATGTTTTAAAAAAATAACAGTTGCACTGAAGAAGACCTGCACCCTAGCTACTCTCCATCATAAAAGCATCCAGCACAAGTTCGGAAGAACTTGTGCTGGACACTTTTGTCCAGGTGCAGTCAGATGGGATCAATTCTCTCTATGGCAATGAAAAAAATTATTTGATAAGAAAATTCACTAGATGTAGTTTGATATAGATGAATTGTCCACCAAGAGTTCATTCAAACCACAGGTACACAATTTATTATCTTTAAAAAACAGTAAATTTAGTACAATTTATCCCTGATGGCTCTCATTTGCTTCAACATCTCTACTGGCCTTTGATATTAGGAATAATACTTGGATTTATTTTTTCATATTTGATCCTTTTAACTTACTTTTTTATTCTTCATATTGCTTTTGGATATCAATTAATAATTTTCAAAATTAATTTTTTTAATATTTTTATACATTTATTTAATAATATTATAAAAGGTGTAACATCACTCCGTATGCATTTGGCACACAATTTTTTGCTATGCTTATAAAATTAATAATATAATTAAGACAAAAACTTAATCAAACAATATATATGGGTGAGGCACAAATATAAAATAACAGTAGACATGTTGGTAAGAAATACCATATGAGCTGAAGAAAAATTCCACCCCAGCTACTCTCCATCATAGAAGTGTCCAGCACAATTTTTACCAAACTTGTGATGGACACTTTTCGTCATGTGCAGTCAGATGGGATCAATTCTCTGTATGGCAACAAAAAAATTTTTTAACAAATTTCACTAGAAGTAGTTTTTTTTAGCTGAATCATCCACCTGTTGTTCCTCCCAACCTCAGGTGTATAATTTTTTAGCTTTAAAAAAAAGGTCACTTATAACAATTTAGCCCTGATGGCTTTCAGCCTAGATACCCCTAGTACTGAGTATTTTTTATACTTAAAATAAGATAAGCTTAAGTACATTAAGCTTATTTCTTAAAAATAAGTTAAAACAATAATATATATGATTATATTACATATTTATATAATAATTACTCTATTATATAAATTATAGTAGTTTCAATAGCTTGTCAATAGACTAATAATACTTATTAAGGTGTTAATGGAGTCATAATATACTTATCTTAAGTGGTATTAAGTAATTATTGACATACATAAGCTTATATGTATACATAAATCTCATATTCAGTGAAATATGCAGTATATTATGTATATTTAGGTATATAAGTGGGTTTTAGCCTCTTAATAGCCTATAACATTTATTTTTCTGCTTATTTTAGGTCATATGGAAGTATCCAGCTGACTCAAAACGCCTACAGAAGCATAAACATCTATTTCAGGCACATACACTCAGTCTGGACAATTTAATCTGCTTCCTTGGATGAATATTCACAGATTTATGGGTTGGGAGGTCATTTCTGGGTTAATATGGATACTTGGGGATGTTATTGGGGGCTTGGAAATTTCATTTGTTTCCTATATATGCTTTGGCTTTCATTATATTCTCTTTGGATGAGTTATTTTACCTGTTTCTTTATGGTATCCGCTTTTATCTGGATTTTCTATTTATGGTATGGGTCTGTGTTATCATTAATTGTGATGGAGGGTCCTTCCTGGAGGTGTGGGTATTGAATCTGCTTGAAGTTGACGCCATGGGGAGGTGATGGGCCCTCACAGTGCTGTAATTTCCGGGGATAGCATTGACATCATCTGGATTGAAGGTCTGTGCACTCCAATGGATTTTGGTACAAGTAGGGGATGATTTTGGAGGTTATTAGACATAACTTAATTACTAAAATCAAACAAAAATTATAAAACAATTATTATTATTCAAAGATATATTATAAAGCCATTATAAATTGATATATTATCTTTATATAAGCTATAACTATATTATATTCATCTATTTTCCACCACTAGCATGCATTTAAATCCAAATATTGTGAGTTTTATTTGAGTATAACTATTCTATTAGTCTTCTTCTGAGGTTAATCGCTAAATAATTTATTAATAAGTAATAGGACCATTAATAAATACTATTAAATCATACTTAAATACTAGATACACTGAAAATTGGGGGTCTTTCCTTAGTTTTTACTTATTATTTAGTATAAGCCTTGGGACATGATTTTTACTTTAGTATAGCTCAAAATAACCAAATATCTGGGTCTTCTGCATATTATTGGGTCATAATAACTCAGTGATTTCGGAAAAGAACCCTTATAATAATTGTACTAATTTTTTATAATAAAAATTAGGTATTTACAGTAGTAACTGTAACCAATATAAACCCAATTTCACTTGGTATTTGGTCACCAATATAATATCCAATTAAATTTTTATTTGGTTAAAGCTTGGTAAGATAATTATTTACCCTTATAAAGTTCTAGTTAAAATTATTATTTTATCTTTAACAGATTTTTTCAAATTTTTATTACATTTTATTTTTAAATAAATAATGATTTAAATTCAGGGTAAGCTCTAGTGCTTTTTATTAGAAATAACATTGCATATACTTTTAATCTACTAACTCCAATAGGTTTCCCTTTCTGTAGACGTGATATATTGTTATTTTTATCAATAAGAGTGCTCCCCAGGACAATGTAAGTGAAAATCCTGCTTATAATACCAGGTTTAAAGCTAACAAAAATATTGTTCCAGGATATAACCATGGAGGGTCAGTCATAACCCCAGGCAGAGAAAATGAGCATAGAGGAAAAAGACACCCTCTTAAAAAAGATTACCATAAAAAAGATGTCTCCACCTTTTCAGGATCAACTATCCCATCTGGCAAAACAGGTATTGAAGTTGGAGTAATCAAAGTCCCTCATGCTCAAGGAGGTAGAGCAATTACAGAACAATTCCAAGGTAGGATTTCAGCAGATGAACCAATCATTGGCAGAGCTAAAGTGAGGCCATCCAAGTCAGCAACCCCCTACCCCAGGAGGGTCACATCACTCCCAGGAGAAAACACTGGTAGACAAATGGAAGTGGGATTGGTTCCATCAACAATGGTCCATTCACAACTGTAACAAGGATCCTCCTCCTCATCAGACTTCCTCAGTTCACCCCTACAAGGGAAAACAAAGGCGCCAAAAATCAGGGCTCACACAAATCCCATGGTAAGTAGATTACCCTCTCACATTGAACACAATACTGATAATTACAATGTAGGTAATATTATTGATGTCAAATCTGTGCAGAAAATAGAGGAGGACTTAAGAAAATTAGTTTTTAATATAGATACACCTGACTTGTCCTTTTTCAATAACAACAGTAGTATTTATAATACAATTAATCCTCAGTTGCCACCACTTACTAGTAAGATGAGAAGTTCACAAGAGAGTGAAAGAATTGAGAAGGAAGACATGGAGTATTTTAACAATCATCAAACTGTCCATAGAATTGTTTCAGCATTGTGGAATAGAATGACTGATTGTGAGGAACAGACAGTTAAGCTCACAAGTGATACAATTTCATTCTTAACATTAAATATTTCTCAACTGGCAACACGTAATAAAGAATTAGAGAATGAAAATTTATCTCTAACTCTTAAATATGATTCATTGAGTAGTAAATATAATGAACTTTCAAACAAATTCTGTGAGTTGGAAAAATTGTATGAAACACATTTATTGAAAACTGAATCAAGAACTAAGTTATCTTTTGCCCAGACAAATCAAAGTTTCCCTGAGCTGCTAAAAAGATTGACTAAAGTTGAGATTGAAACTTCCAATCTACTAATGAACCAGCATAATCATAAGTATACTCAGTATAATAATAATCCTCTCGTTGGAAAAAGTGAATCTCATTCCTTCCCTATACCACCAAAACTAAAACCATCTAGTGGTAGTGTCAAATCTGCAAATGTAAGTCACAAATACGCACAGGAGGAAATACAAGACCATATATCAAGAGTAAATGAGTTGTTGAATTTACCTAAGATAAGTGAAATAAAATCCAGTCAGAATAACTGGCCTAAGATAGATCAGTACCCAACTTATGATTGGGAAGCCAGCTCTGATTGGCAACATTTTATCCAAAGAATTGACAATTTAAAATTCTCATATAAGTTACCAGATGAAGAAAAAAAAACAAAATTGATATCTTTATTTAAGGATGTTGCTTTATTATGGTTTGAAGCTGTTTTTAATGAGGGTAAAGATTACTCTTGGGCTGAATGGAAACAACTAATTGAAAAAAAATTTGGGGGTTTTAAATTCAGACTCACTCATCAAAGACTTTATGAGAAAAGTAGGTACAATCCATTTAATGGTGACAAACCTATGGTATTTTTAAGGAATTTAAATAAAAAATTAAAAGCCATTGAGCCTAACATGGATTTTAACTTATGGAAAGATAAGATAATATATAAATTACCTATATCTGTCAGAGACATTGCTGTAGCTAGAACAATTAATGTTACTGAATATTCTGACTTTATTAATATTTGCAATGAAATATTACTAAACCATAAGTATGAAGAAAGGTATTTTTCTTATAAACAAAATGTTGAACCTGTGAAAAATCAGAATTCAAAAACACTTAAGGAGAAGCAGAAAAAACCTACTGCACCTGTAGTACCAAAAAAGTATGAGACAAATACTTGTTATAGGTGTAACAAACCTTGGGCTAAAGGTCACAAATGTGAGAAGAATATAAATATATTTGAAAATCAACATGAATCTTAAATTGAAACAGAGAAAAGTAAAGATTCAAGTGATTATGACAGTAATATCTCATATAGTGATGAAAATGAAGTCTGAATGTTGGATGATGATTTTTCCATCTTTGACAATCCAATATTAAATATGGACTCAAATGAATCCTTAATGAATTTTGAGGATGCTGAAATCATTAAAGATATACAAGCTAATAACTTTAGAATGACACCTATCACAGTTCCAGCTATCATTTCTGGTGAAAATGTTAATATAGTATTGGACACAGGTGCTACAGGTTCTGTTGTTTCTACTAATACATTACAGAATATTGATAGTGAATATAAGTCTAAGCTTGAACCCCTTCAAAGTAAAAATTGGAGAGGTTTTGGATCAGTACTACATCCCATTGGTAGATACAAAGCTGCTGTTTTCTTTAAACATCAACATGGTTATGTAAGAGTAACTTGTGACTTTGTAGTAATGGATAATACTAACTGTAGTAACTTTTTTATCATTGGAAATGATAATCTGACTAAGTTTGGTGTGAAATTAGACCCTGCTAATAACAATTTTACAATTGGCATGAATGGTAAAAGGAAATTTAAAATAAATTCTTTTAACACAGTCTTACACATTGAGTCAGTAACAAATATTCCGTGCAAAGGAAGAAAATCCAATGAGATGGAACTTCTGGAAACAGAAATTTCAAAAGCATCATTTGGCACTCAGATAAGTAAAGCTGAAAAAAGTAATATTTTTGACTTAATTAAAGCATTTCCAATGGCTTTTGCACATGGTACAAATGAGCTTGGCCTTGTAAAAGATCATGAAATGAATATTAGTTTAACCTGTGATATGGATAATATTCATGCCAGTCTTAAAAAGAAACCATACCCTGCTTCACCAATGAAGAGGAAAGACATAGGTGATAATATTAAGATGTTATTAAAAATGAACATTCTTGAAAAGGTTGAAACTCCTCAAACATATTGTGTAATATTACCAGTGCTATTTTCTTATGAACAAGATAAACCAAGACTGTGCAGTGATTATAGAGCAGTAAATAAAATTACCGTAGATGATATTTATCCCTTGCCAAGGATTGCCTCTATACGTGCTACCCTTAAAGGTGCTAAGTATATGAGTTGCTTAGATGGAAATAAAGGGTACCATCAAATTCCTGTTAAAAAGCATTCACAGAAATTTTTGTTGATAACAACACACATGGGAATTTATAAATATGTCAGGATGCCATTTGGACCAAAAAATGCTCCATCAGTATTTCAGAAGTTAATGGATATAACATTCCATAATGAAATGATTGAGGGATGGTTAATGGTATACATTGATGACATCATAGTGTTCTCTAAGACAAATGATGAACACTTAATCCATTTAAAGAAGGTATTTCAAAAAATGGATGAAATAAAAATGACCCTTGCATTGAAAAAATGTAAATTTGGGTTTGAATCTTTAAAAGTGCTTGGTCATATTGTATCTGGCTTACAAATATGTGTAGACAAAAATAAAGTGGCTGCAATAAAGAATATTGGCATTCCTCAAAATGTAAAGGATGTAAAATCTTTTCTTGGTATGTGTGGTTATTATAGACAATATATAAAAAACTACCAATTAATTGCTGCACCATTGACCCCACTGATAAAGAAATCAGAAGCTTTCATTTGGAATAATGAAAGAAAACAGGCTTTTGATAAGTTAAAAGAATGTTTGATGACAGCTCCTATCTTGGGATTACCATATTTACAATTACCTTTTGTTTTGTATATAGATGCAAGTTTTATTGGTTTGGGTGCTGCTTTGCATCAAAAACAAATTATTGAAGGGAAAATGTCAGAAGTAGTAATTTTCTATATTTCACGTACTCTAATAAGTAGTGAATTAAAATATGGTACTACTCAACTTGAATGTTTGGCAGTATTATGGGCTCTTGAGAAGCTACATTACTACCTTGAGGACCAAAAATTTGAGCTAATAACTGACTGTATTGCAGTTAAGTCACTCTTAAACATGAAAACTCCTAATAGACACATGTTTAGATGGCAATTAGCTGTACAAGAATACAGAGGACGGATGAATATTACAAATAGAGCAGGAACCTTACACTCTAATGCAGATTTCTTATCTAGAGTACCTCTGCCTAATAATGGTGATAATCCTGCTTATGTTCATGAATCAGAGATTATTATCATTTATGGAATTTCTATTGTAGATCTTGAGGATGAATTTATGAAATCAATTCTTGATATGTATGCTTCAGATCCTGACTTGAGTAAACTCACTACAGTATTAAATTATCCATCTAATGCTTCAATAAATGCTTTAATAAATACATTACCAAATAAGTATAAAGAGGCATTAGAAAAAGGAAAATTTTCCATTGAGGATGGTTTTATATATTACAGGAAAAAATTAAGTAATGTAATTGTAATTTCCCCTTCAATGAAGGAGTTAATGTTAAGTATATGTCATGATGATATATTAGCAGGTCATTTTGACTACCATAAAACATTAACCAGAGTAAAAAACACAGCTTGGCGGATTAACATGTCTGAGGATGTTCAGAAATATGTTGAGACATGTGATTCTTTTCAAAAATCTAAAAGATTAACAGGCAAAAGAGCTGGTTTATTACAACTAATTGAGCAACCAAAAGCTCCATGGGAAATTATTAACATGGACTTTGTAACAGGTTTGCCAATAGCAGGGCATAAGAATTATAACTCCTGCTGGGTAATTGTAGATAGATTTACAAAGATGTGTAAATTTATTCCTACCCACAAAGAGGTTTCTGCAAAGGACTTAGCTTTTTTATGGTGGACACAAATATTAAATATAGTAGGTTTCCCCAAAGCAATAGTTTCTGACAGAGATTGTAAATTTACATTTGAGTTCTGGGAATCACTTATGCATGTTTCAGGGTGTCAATTAAAACTTTCAACAGCACACCATCCACAAACTGATGGGCTAGCAGAAAGAATGATACAAACTTTAGAAGATATGATAAGAAGATATTGTGCTTTTGGTCTTAACTTCAAAGACAATGACAAATTCACGCATGATTGGGTAACCCTTATCCCAGGTTTAGAATTTTCATACAATAGTACAGTACATTCTGTCACTGGCAAAAAGCAATTTGAGTTATGGTTGGGTTATGTACCTAATACCCCTGCTAAAACTCTTAATAAATTACCTAGATTGGATATTTGTCCAGGTACTAAATCTTTTCTTCAGATGCAAGAATTATGCAGAAAACATGCTCAAGAATGTATAAATAAGGCGTTTGAGTATGAAAAGAAAAGATGGGATAAAGCCCATAAAGAACAAATGTTCAAAGAGGGTGATGAAGTCCTTATTTCAACACTAAATTTCAATTTAAATGGTAATGTTAAGTTGAAGGATCCATTAATTGGACCATTTGTAGTTAAAAAGATGGTTGGTAATAATGTTGTTGAGGTTATTCTATATGCACCTTATGATAGAAAACATCCAGTATTTCCTATTTCTCTTTTCAAAATGTACCATTCTAATGATACTGCTCTATTTCCAAGAATATCAAGAAGGCATAAGCAGCAACCTGAAGAAATAGTTGAAAAGTCAGAAATTGAAAAGATACTTAAAAAGAGACACCTTACTAAAGAAAAGGGAGTTGAGTATCTATTAAGATTTAAAAATGAATCAAGTGAATATGACCAGTGCATTCCAGAAAATGAAATATCTGATCTTAAAAATCTCTTGAAAAAAATGTAAATCAAAATAATACTGTTTATTCAGTATATGTAACATAGAAATTTTAAAATTTTTCCATTCACTCCTTACTTTTAATTAAAATGTCTTAAAATTTTTTTTATTGTTTTTTTTTGGGTGAGGGAGTGTCAGTCTAGATATCCCTAGGCCTGAGTATTTCTTATACTTAAAATAAGATAAACTTAAGTAAATAAAGCTTATATCTTAAAAATAAGGTTAAAATAATAATATATATGATTATATTACATATATATATAATTATTACTCTATTATATAAATTATAGTAGTTTAAATAGCTTATCCATAGCCTAAAAATACTTATTAAGGTGTTAATGGAGTCATAATATACTTATCTTAAATGATACTAAGTAATTATTGACATACATAAGCTTATATGTATACATAAATCTCATATTCAGTGAAATATGCAGTATATTATGTATATTTAGGTATATAAGTGGGTTTTAGCCTCTTAATAGCCTATAACCTTTGTTTTTCTGCTTATTTTAGGTCATATGGACTTATCCAGTGGACTCACAATGCCTAAAGAAGGAAAAACATCTATTTCAGGCACATACACTCAGTCTGGACAACTTAATCTGCTTCCTTGGATGGATATTCACAGATTTATGGGTTGGGAGGTCATTGCTGGGTTAATATGGATGCCTAGGGATGTTATTGGGGGCTTGGACATTTCATTTGTTTCTTTATATGCTTTGGGTTTCATTATATCCTCTTTGGATGAGTTATTTTACTTGTTTCTTTATGGTATCCGCTTTTATCTGGATTTTCTATTTATGGTATGGGTCTGTGTTATCATTAATTGTGATGGAGGGTCCTTACTGGAGGTCTGGGTGTTGAATATGCTTGAAGTGGACGCCATGGGGAGGTGATGGGCCCTCACAGTGCTGTAATTTCCGGGAATAGTAGTGACATCATCTGGATTGAAGGTCTGTGCACTCCAGTGGATTTTGGTATAAGTAAGGGAGGATTTTGATGGTTATTAGACATCATTCACTTACTACAATTCAAAAAAACACTAAAATACAATTATTAGCATTTAGAAATATATTATAAAGCCATTATAAATTGATATTATCTTTATATAAGCTATAACTATATTATATTCATCTATTTTCCACCACTAGCACACATTTAAATCCAAGTATTGTGAGTTTTATTTGAGTATAACTATTTTATTAGTCTTCCCCTGAGGTTTAATCACTAAATCATTTATCAATAAGTAGTAGGACCATAAATAAATACTATTATATCATACTTAAATACTAGAAATACTGACAACACATATCCTGTCAGCCATGCTATGTTGAAAGGCAAGTAAAATCTGAGGATAAATTAAAATAAGGTAGTTTTGATTAAAATATATACAAATTAAATATTTTATTAAAATAAAATTATATAAAAATATGTTTTAGATAAATTGTTATATTAATTTAACTATTATATACAATATATATGCATTTAAATACAATATAAATTTATATTCTATAAAAAGATTAGTATTTTTTTATGTACTTAATAGGGGGTATCAATGTTCAGCAATCTGCAATTAAATTAATTGTGGATAAAAATCCTAATACCCCAATAATCTTCTGCAATTATTTTTTCTAATAATTGGGTTATTAGACACTTTACATGTCAATGTTCACCTCTTATCCGAAATTTTTCTACTCAATTTTTCATAACCAAATCTTGGACAACTTTCTGTCATAACCACATGTTGCACAACCTTCTTCCATAACCACATCTTGGACTACTCTCTGGATATGACTTCTACCTTGCTGCAAACTCCCATTCTCATCCCATCCTGTTCATTCTATCCTCTCAGAATTTCTCCCCATTTCATCTATTTTATTCTGCTCCTTTTCATCTCACTATCTCATCTGTTTGTTTCTACTCCTTTTCATCTTGCTATCTCATCTGCTTGTTTCTGCTCCTTTCCATCTTTAATTATCTTAACATGCCTCATCATCATAGATCTTCTCAAAGGCAGCCATCACCCAGTTGCTCTTCAAATCCCACTACTCCCTCTTTCCCCCGCTCTTCTGAGAAATCCAAAATTGTTCCACTAAAAAAAGATGATCATCTCATTCTTATCAACTTACTAAAAACTAAATTTAAATATGCTTCTTATTTTGGTACTGAGTATGCAACAAAAGTAGGACAGCCCCCCGCATAAAAATTTAATGGTTATCTTCTAATGGCCAAGAAATTACAGAATAATACTAAGGGAAGGATAGATATTTTACCAAAACAGATGTCTGAATGCTTCAAGCATTATCAAGCCAAGTACAAGAAGGAAAAGACTCTTTCATCTTCAACTGGTTTTGGTATTACTAACCTCAATATCAGTAAGGCCATCAAATCCATAGATGATAAACTTGATTCTTTATGTCTTTACTTTAAAGAGATGGATTATATTTTTGGAGAGCAAGCTGATGTAAATCCTGCAAAAATGTTGGATGGTGAAGATTCTATCTCCAAACATTATTTCAAAAGAAATCTTTTTCCTTCTTCTTCTACTCGAGCCTCCCCTCATTTAACTTCTACAAATCAAGATATCTTTTCAATAGATGCTTATGGTGATATAAACAAACCTGATCTAACTCAAGTATACCTTTTTTCTTTTATCTTACCAATTCTTTTTTTTTATTTACATTTTCTTATTTATAGATAGGCTGAAGAACTAATGCAGGAGCCACAATCAACTGAGTCAGAAGCCAGAAAAAATGATGAGGAGGAAAATTTGACCTTGAAAAAAAAGCAAAGTGCTTCAAGTAGTCTAAATTTCCACTCTCAAAGAAGAAGAGAAAGTGATACTTCATCACAAACCCCTTTTTCTTCTATTGAAGAATTTTTGGAGAAGTGTGATGCTGGTAAGTGATACCAAACCCCTTAACACTTTACTCTGCTTATCTTCTACCTTTTGGTAATATTTCTTATCACTCTAGAACAAGTGGGAGTTACTAAAGAGACTCTAAAGATTGAAAAGCTAAAATAAAAGCTATCTTTGGGAGGGATGGCAGGGTACATAATTTGGAAGATAAGAAGTTTGAACTCTCTTCAAGTAAGAATGATAGGACACAAATCTTGGAGGAGAGGAAGTACAAACTCTCTTTACAGAAGGATTATAGGGCACAAGACTTAGAGGAGAGGGAGTACAAACTCTCTTTACGGAATAATGATAGGGCACAAGACTTGGAGGAGAAGAAATTTGAGTTATCTCTAAGTATTGAAAAATCAAAGAAAGAGGAGAAAACACTTGAGCATCAAAACCTCATGGAACAGATGAAATATAAGCTTGATCATGAAGAAAATTCCAAAAAGAAAGAATTCTTGATAGAATGTGTTAAAGCTAATAAATCTGTTGAGGAAATTGAACATTTAAAGAAATTGTTTGATGACTAGTTTGTTTATTTATCTCACACTTCAACTGTTCATAATTAATTTTACATATAATTTTATCTTAATTTCCTGTATTTTTTCACTCTATCCATCATTAGTTGAATTTTCATATTTTAATGTTATAAATTCTCTTTTAAATAAAATTTTCAAAAAATTTTAATGTTAAAAATTCTTTTTTAATTAAAATTTTCAAGTCACATTTGAAAATTTCACAATCTCACCCCTGCATTTGAATGAACTAAGGGGTGGGTATCACCAAAATTCTTTCAAGTAAATAATTTTGCAAGTGCTATATGAAATTTTGTCAATACTCCCTCCTGCATTTTATTGAATTAATGGATGGGTATCACAAAAATTTAAAGTCAAATTTTTTTTAAAGACTGATATAAAAATTTGGCACTACCCCCCCTGTATTTTATTGAATCAAGGGAATGGTAACACCAAAATTTCAAGTCAAAAAATTTTTTTAAGTCTAATATGAAAATTTGGCAATTCCCCCCCCTGTATTTTATTGAATTAAGGAAAGGGTATCATCAAATTTTCAAGTCAAATTTTTTTTTAAAGTCTGATATGAAAATTTTGCAATAACCCCCCTGAAATTTATTGAATCAAAGAAATCAAATGGAAAAAAATTTAAAATTGAAAATCTCTACAACCAATTATTTTCACCAGTTCCAATCAAATTTTCATATTTTATATAATAGACAGATGCAACATTATATAAAAAAAGTAATCTATCTTGATGTAACTTTAAAAAATAATTGGAAGAGACAAATCCAAAATTAAAAGAAAAAAAATAAAATTGAAAATATCTACAACCAATTATTTTCACCAGTCCCAATCAAATTTTCAAATTTTATATAATAGCCAGTAGAAAAACATCAGGCCAGATGCACCATTATATAAAGACAGTAATCTATCTTGATGTAACTTTAAAAAAAATTGGAAGAGACAAATCCAAAATTAAATGAAAAAAATTAAAATTGAAAATTTCTACAACTGATTATTTTCACCAGTCCCAATAAAGTTTTCCTATTTTATATAATAGCCAATAGAAAAAACTAAGGCCAGATGCAGTGTCAGCCAGGCTATACCAGGAGCCCAGTAAATGTTATTTCACTTTACTGGAACCAAAAGAGGGTGTAAAAATATGCTTATTATGTATATAAATTAATATTATATTTCATAATGAAATGATATAAATATTTTATTAAATACATATAAAATAAGTATTATATTAATTTAATTATTATATAAATTATATATACATTTAGATTAAGCAAAATAAATATTATATTCTATAAATTATGGCGCATTTTTATGTATCTAATAAATATAAATTAATAATTAATTAATTATAAACATATATTATAATTATAAGTGTAAAATTAAATTTTAATGTAATTAAATTAATTGATTAAATTTATATATTAAATTAAGCCATACTTATCCTATTAGACAATAATATTGGGTGCTTTTTTGACCCTTAACTGTGTCAGTAAAATTATTAAATAAATTAAAACACTTATTTGATAAGGTGGTATTCAAATTCTAGCTTTAAATTAGAAATATCATTAAACTAATTATTTGTTTCATTTAAACTAGTTATTGAATTAATGACATAGTCAAAACAATTAATTAATTTTGCTTTAAACTGGATAAAATTGATTACATGAATTTTTGTGTGAAAATAATTTTATTTATTTTAATTAAATCCTTTACATCTCACGGTAATACCTGTTTTGGATTATTTTACTCACTGTTCTTATGTTTCAGACTTACTTAGTTGCTGATTATTTTAATTAATTGTTTTGGGAACTTATGGTGGGAAAATTGGCTACTTACTCACAGGTTTAGTTTATTGTTTCATGCTTTTCTCTCAATATCTATGTTTTAGTTATATTCTTTTATATTCTGGTTTTACCTTATTACTATTTTGTAATTATTCATTTGTGGCGCTTCAGAAGATCCCTTGCCTATAAAAGGATTTGGATAATCCCCTGTAGCCGCATCACTTGTTACACTCAAACTGTTTAAAAATATTTTTTTTAGATATATACAACACATTTTTTTATTTTGATTAGTATTATAACTCTAATTTAAAAATTAAATAAATATTCTAAGGTGGCAGTAAGTCTATCAATAATAGAAATTGTTTTCCACGCATTGAAAATAGAACTTACTTAAACAAATATATTATAGATAAATAAAACCTCACCACTGTGTCAATCTTAAGGAATAGTTGTTACATCTTATTTAAATAACTCAATTATTTTATTAATTTCATTTCTTTCATCTTTTGTAAAACCTTTTTTTATATTTTCCATTTCCTCCTCTTCATCTTTACCTCTTATTCTTCTTCTTCTAGATGACCGGCTTACAATTGGGAGCCTTTCCAAATGACAACAACGATACTCCACCTTGCAATGAACAACATTGCGCACAGACCACCCAAGCCAAAAAGAAATTTTTTTTCCGCAGCTGTGTTTCGAACTTGGGTTTGACCTTTTGGGTTTATAATATATTAACTAATATATACTTTTGAAGTGATTCCTTGATCACTACAGTAAGTTAACCTTTGTACCTCTCACTTACATTATTAAAGTTTTATTGCAATAACAGTGATTGTGGCTTAATTGCTGATTCACTGAGTGTAAGTGTTCAAATTTTTATTAATTTTTTATTCCTTGTTGACCATAATAGAGTTATACTCTTAGTCCTAGAAGATCATTAAATTTTTAATAAATTAATAAATTAATTTTATTAAAATATTTTTTGATTTATTGGTTGACCATAATAGTACTCAGTGCTTAGTCCCAATATTGCCATTATATTTTTTGGTATTAATTATTTTTGGTTGACTTATTAAACCTTTGTTGGTAGGTCCCATTATAATTATTTGTATTTCTTAATAAACAATTGTAATTACATATATTTGTATTACATTTTTTGTTAATTAATTGATTTTTGAATAAAAATTTAAATTTTTTTTGTTTTTGTTAAAAAATCATTTAATTATATTTTATTTTGAAAATACAAATTTGAATCAATAAAATCTTTTTGATTCTTTGTTCAAAGTTTTTATGTCCAGTAGTTTGGCTAACAGCATGGATAATTTACATGTGGATGAAATTGAAGTGGATGTTAACACTGAATCTGTAGGTTCTTCTATATTAACTTACAAAAATTATTCAGCTGACAAAAAACCTTCAGGGTGTGGAAATGGCAGGAGAAGTGGCAAAACTTCCTCACCAAACACCTCTGAAAGATGCAAAACCTCTGATAAATCAAGAATATCCACTAAAGGGTATAAAAATAAAAAATATACCTCTGACTCAACAAGTAAACAACCTTTCCAGTCACATAAAAGAGCTGAAGGCAGAAAGTATGAAATACAAGGCAAGAGTAGACACACTCTGGAAACAGATGCAGGAGTTATTAAATCCCAAACAGGCTCAACCTCCTCATTTCCCAGCCTCTCACCCTCAACCTCAAATTCAGCCCCATCAGGCACACAGCTCCTTCACTCAAAACCAAAACAATCTGCAGGTGGAGAAGTGGAAATGGAATTACTTGATGAACCATTACCAACAGAATGTTAAGCAGCCAAAAGCTCAACACCCTGGCCCATCCAGGACACCAACCTACCATCCATCTCCTCAGCCCCATCCTTATCAGGGAGGCAGAAGAAATAAGGCACAGGGGAAGTTTCCTCCCTTGCCATGGTAAGTAATTTGTTTGATAAACATGTTGGTATGTATAATAACAAATCTTCTGCCACAGGTAATATTGTGGATCCTGGTGAAAGAACAGTTAAACCCTTAAAAAGACAACTTCCTTTAATGAGTTGCTCCAATGATGTAATTAGAAAATTATCATTTTATTAAACTTTAAATTTGACTTCTGCTTCTTTAATTAATCCTTCTCTTGAAATTAAGAATGATTCTGTTTCTCCTGAAGTCTATACCTTAATTGAGAAAACTTCTGAAGAAATATTGAAAGATACACTTGATTTTAATGTTGTGAAAGAAAAACATTTGAGAGATGTATTAGTACATGAGAGTGATTGATTGAATAATTTGCACTTGCATTGTAAAGTGAGTTCTTCTGTACAAGATACAGCTTATTTTAAAATCAAAGAAACCTTGAATATTGTTCATAGCCAACAAAAACAACTAAGGAGTGACCATACAGCTATCTTAGATAAGAATATCAATCTGCATAAAACCTTGAGTGAATTGAAACCCCTTATTATGGAAAATTATTCATTAAAAGGTGAAATAAAATCTCTACACAATGAGTTGAAAAAGCTAAAAAATGATTTCCATGCACTAAGTACCAAACACACAATTTTTGAGGACAGAAATGTTTTATCCCTTGCAAAAATAAATGATTAGATCTCTGAAATTCCAAGGATAGGAAACTATGTGTCTGACCTGCAGTAAAAATTTTCAGCCTTAACCATCAATCATTATGGTGTAGATGAGAGTGCTTCCCATAAGCTGCATAAGAATAAAGGAAAGGAACCTGAACAGAGCAACTCTTTTCTTCACCACATTTCAGCCATTAAAAAAACTGACAATGAGTCTGTAAAATCTTTTGCCACTAGCAAAAAATCTTGTAATGGTCATGTACCAGCTGTTTCTGTAAATAATGAAATTTCTGAACACCTGGCTAAACTTCAAGAATTATTAATGATAAATAATTAAAACCAAATGATGGACCATCCCAGTAGCCAGAAAAATTGGCCCAAACTTGATCAATATCCCACTTTTGATGGTGACTCTTCATCTGACTGGCAACACTTTGTTCAGAGAATTGATAATCTGAAAAACTCATATAAATTTCCAGATGAAGAAATTGTCTCTAAATTAGTTTCTTTATTTTCCAATGTAGCTTTAATGTGGTATGAATCTGTCTTACTGGACAATCAATATTATACTTGGAAAGAGTTGAAAACCTTGATTGAAAATAAATTTGGTGGTTCCAAATTCAAGCTTTCCCAGAAGAGATTATATGAGAATGCTAAATATGCATCCTCCTCTCCTAAAAAACCTATTGTTTTCCTAATGAAAATTAAAAAAATTCTTAGAGCCATGGATCATAAAATGTCTTATGATATTTGGAGAGATAAAATTCTCTATAAATCACCAAATTCTTTGAGAGATTTGATTGTGGCAAGGACTGAGAATGTGAGAGAGAATTCTTCCTTTATTAATATCTGTAATGAAGTCCTACTAAATCATAGATATGAACCAAGGAATTATCCTGTTAAATCTTATCATGACCAACAAAATCCCTCAACAAAACTTCCAGAAAAAACTGGTAGACCCTCTGCCCCAGTTTATCCAAAGATATATGCAACTAATACTTGTTTTAAATGTAAAAAACCATAGCAAAAAGGACATATTTGTGAAAAGACAGAATAAAATGAGGAATTGGAAAATACTCAAGCTGATCTTGATGATTCCTCCAGTGACTGTAATAGCAATATCTCTTATGACCATGAGTCTTCTCAGGAAGTTCTGCTTTTAGAAAAGAATATCCAATATTTAGATAATTGGTCTGATAATTGTGATTTTGACTTATCTGTAGAAAATGTTGAAGTAATTAGAGATATTACTGACAGTTTTATTTTAATATAAGCTTTGAGGGCACCAGTTATCATTAATGGTAAAAATGTGAGGTTATTCTTGACTCTGGTGCTGGAGGAAGTGTAGTGTCTGAGAAAGCACTGGCTTCTGTAGATAAGGATTATCAAGGCAAATTATTACCTATAACATCTGAAAAATGGAAAGGTTATGGTTCTGTTTTATTTCCCATTGGCAAATACAAAACAACTGTATTCTTTAAATATAATGGTGGTTTTGACAAAGCTATTTGTGAATTTGTTGTGATGAAAAATGACAATTTAAGCAATTGGTTTATCATGGGAAAAAATATTTAACAATTTTTGGCATTAAATTGGATCCTGCAAATAATTGTTTTACTTTGGGAATGAATGGAAAAGAAAATTTAAAATTTCTTCTTCTAAAAAGCATTCTTCACCCTTATTAAATTCTTGTCATTCTTTGATCCAATTTAAAGGTAGACAAACAGAGGAAATGAATGTATTATTTTCTGAAATTGAAAAATCTTAATTTGGTGATCAATTAACTGATTACCAAAAAGATTCAATAGTAGCCTTAATTACATCTTTCCCAATGGCTTTTGCTCATGGTTCCCATGTGTTAGGCTTGGTTAAAGATGAAATGAATATTTCTCTAACCTGAAATTTAGATGAAATACCTCCCAGCCTAAAGAGAAAACCTTACCCTGCTTCTCCAACAAAGAGAAAATATATAGAAGATAATATCTCCACTTTATTGAGTATGAATATTATTGAAAAAGTAGATGTTACACCAAAATATTGTGTCATCTCTCCAGTTTTAATCTCTTATGAAAAAGATAAAGCTAGAATTTGTGAAGATTATAGAGCATTAAATACTTATACTGTGGAAAATATTTCCCCATTACCCAGACTTAGCTCTATACATGCTACCTTACAAGGTGCTAAATTCATAAGCTGTATGTATGGTAATAAAGGTTATCGTCAAATACCTGTTGAACAGTCTTCCCAAAATATTTTGCTAATTGAAACCCATATGGGAGTTTAAAAATATGTTAGAATGCCTTTTGGCCCTAAAAATGCCCCTTCAGTATTCCAAAAAGTGATGGATAAGACATTTCATCAAGAAATAATTGAAGGCTGGTTAATGGTTTATATTGATGACATCATAGTTTTCTCTAAAAATTTTGATGATAATTTACAACACTTGAATAAAGGCTTCCAGAAAATGGATGAAATTAACATGACTTTATCCTTAAAAAAGTGTAAATTTGGGTTTCAATCCTTAAAAGTCCTGGGTCATGTTGTGTCTGGCTTACAGATCTGTGTAGACCAAAGAAAAGTTGCTGCTATCCAAAATGTGTCAGCACCAACTTCTGTAAAAGAAATACAGAGTTTTTTGGGAATGTGTGGCTACTATAGACAATACATAAAAAATTATCAAGTCATAGCCTTACCACTTACCAAACTAACAAGAAAAGATGTAGCTTATATATGGAATGAGGACAGTTAAAGCGCTTTTGATACATTAAAAAGATGTTTAATGTCAGCTCCAATCCTTGCCCATCCAGATTTTAATAAGCCTTTTGTTCTTTATACAGATGCAAGTTTTATAGGACTTGGAGCTGCTCTTCATCAAAAACTAATTATTAAAGAAAAAGTTTCAGAAGTATTAATTTGTTATATTTCAATAACCTTAGGAAAAAGTGAATTGAAATATGGTGCCACTCAATTAGAGTGCTTAGCAGTTTTATGGGCTTTAGAAAAGCTTAATTACTATTTAAATGATCAAAAATTTGAATTAGTTACTGATTGCAGTGCTGTGAAATCCCTCTTAAACTTGAAAACACCAAATAGACATATGTTTAGATGGCAACTAGTTTTTTCAAGAATACAGAGGTAGAATGACTATTATTTACAGGGCTGGAAATTTTCATTAAAATAATGATATTTTTTCCAGATTACCTCTTCCAAATTATGTATCAAATCCAGC
The DNA here is from genome assembly GCA_030280995.1 of Hemileia vastatrix. Classification (NCBI taxonomy): domain Eukaryota; kingdom Fungi; phylum Basidiomycota; class Pucciniomycetes; order Pucciniales; family Zaghouaniaceae; genus Hemileia; species Hemileia vastatrix. The sequence continues at coordinate 19,652,186 of JASXTE010000005.1, read as the reverse complement.
CTATGTACCTGAAGATGATACAGTACATATACATGGTATATACATTGTTGATATGAAAGAGGAACTGTTACAATTAATTCTGGATTCATATGATCAAGATTATGATTTGAATAAATTGTACTATCTTGAATGATCCAAAGAATGCTTCTATCTAAGAATTTATAAAAACTCTTCCTCCAAAGTACCAGACTGCTTTGAATAAAGGAAAGTTTTCCATTGAAATTGGTTATATTTACTACAGAAGAAAACTGACCAATGTCATTGTTATCCCTCCTTCCATGAGAGAAACCATCTTAAAACTATGTCATGATGATATATTAGCAGGAACTTTTGATCTTGAAAAAACCATTATCAGAATCAAAAACACTGCTTGGTGGGCTAATATGTCTGAAGACACTAAATTGTATGTTGAATCTTGTGATTCTTTTCAAAAATCTAAAAGATTGACAGGTAAAAGAGCAGGATTTTTACAACATATTGAAGCACCTGATGCTCCTTGGCAAATCATTAACATGGATTTTGTCACTGGTCTTCCTGTAGCAGGAAAAGAAATTTATAACTTTTGCTGGATAATAGTGGATAGATTCACCAAAATGTGCAAATTTATCCCCACCCACAAAGGAATTAGAATTCTTATGGTGGACTTACATGTTTAATATTTTTAGATTTCCAAAAGCCATTATCTCTGATAGAGATCCAAAATTTACATCTGAGTTTTGGACCTCTTTGATGGATATTTTTGGCTGTGAGTTAAAGTTGTCTACAGCTCACCTGTCACCGGATGACCTACACACAAGGTTGAGGGTGTTCCTGGAAGTGAGATAGAGGGAGGCGTTTAGAAACTTCTTTGAAGGAAACAGGAAATTTTCACAGAAGTGATTCGAAGATGACTCAAAGGAAGAGCTACTGCTTTGAGATATGTTAGATAAGAATTCTAATATAATTTAAAGGTAATATTAATATTCTTAAGATCTCACAAAGGTTTGGAAACTCAATAATCAAAGTGTTAAATTTTAGAAATGATTACTGAGAAAAATAAGTAAATGTACAATAATAATGATTTAACCTGATGCTTTACCACTATTAACTATATATACATTTTATAATTTAATTCTAAAGAAATATCAAACAAGAATCCAACCCCTCCTTGCATTGACCTCATACCCATCCATCATTCTGCACACCACAGACCTTGGAAAATACACCCGTTACACCTGGACCCTCCTCACTAACATCCGTTAACCCTTTAATCCTCCACTAACCATCCCGTCCATGCTCACTACCTCTGTCAAAAACCCACAGATACTTAATAAACCTTTTAGCAGAATATTACATTAACTATTGCACTGTATGTTGCTTATCAAAGAAAAGACTAAACACACTATTGAGAGATTTACTAATTTAAATTTAAAGTTTAGATTAGGGTGGTTGAATAGTGAGTACACAAAGGAAAGTCGCAGTTGCTATGTAGAATTGTTCTCTGCGCTTCGAGTATGGATTTAGACCTCTGTATTATTGATTTAATGAGTTGCTTTTTCTTGAGTGTCACGTGGCGTGTGACAGATGCCTGGGTATAAAACGCAAGCTTTGTTGAGCCTGAGACACATTCTTCCCACACTACTTTCTCTGACTCCTTCTTTTATTAATTATTATCATTTTTTTCTTGTATTATGTTGAACTTCCCTACTCCAACTCCCACTCCTCCACACCCCAAAGTGGATGGTGGAATCATTACACGTCAATATTCCCAAGCATGCACGGCCTGAAAATTGATGTAGTATTTTTGCGTTGAAAGCATGGCCACACAAGGTCCTCGCCAGAAATGCGAGTTTTGCCGCTGGAGACGGGTGATGTGTGATGCTCTCTCAAAAAACAAGGACATTGAGCAAAGATTTACCAAGACCAAGTACAGGGTAATCCCGAAGACCAAAGAGGTGGTTGAAGACATTTGGGTTGTGTTGGTCAGGGACGATTTTTTGGTAGAATAAGTTGAGAAAGAGGTCCAGGATACTGTGGCAACTTGGGTAACCCAGGCCACAGGTAAAAAACAAGGGGCAGAAGAGGAGGTGGATGAACTGGTCAAAGAGGATAAGGATGAAGTTCCCATCTCAAACCAGACTCTGAAGAAGCAGCAGATGATCATTGAAGATGATGAAGAGGAGGAGGAAGTGACAGTAGAGGTCACCCTGAGGCTATATTTAGAGCCTGACCCGTTTTTTTAAGTAATTCTGCCTTTTCTTGTTTCAAAATTTTGTTACTGATGACTGTATGTTTTTAGAATTCAGATGTCATCGTGGAAGCTCCGATTTTGGAGGCTGCGCCATTGCTGCCAGTTGAGGAAAGTCAACCGGCGGTTGATTGGAGGGAGGATAACAAGGAAACCCTTGACCAGGTATGTTCGAAGAGCTCGATTCATCAAAAATTTAAATGATGAGATTGACAAGATTATCAATGCCGCCTCCTATGATGTGGCAGAAGAATTACTGGAGATTGGAGAAGTGGTACCGGTAGGAGAGGAGGAGGTATTTGAAAAATTCAGGAAGGAAATAAGGGTGGTATTTGAAAAAATGAAGAAATTGGTTCAGGAGAAAATCCAGGAGAAAATTTGAAATAGAAAGAGGAAAAAAAAAGAAAGCGATTTGTGTATTTATTTATTTATTTTATTTTGTTGTTTTAATTGAAATCTTAATATATATTTTATAAGATTTTGAAAAAGAAAAAGAAAGAAAAAAAAATTTGAATATAATTTTGTTTTAAATTTTGAAAGAAGAAAAGAAAAAATATTTAACTGAGAAAGTTTTAGTTCAAGTTTTGAAAAGAAAAAATTTAAGTAAGAAGAGAAAAAAAATAGTTGATTGAAACAATTTCGTTTGAAATGAAAAATTAATGAGAGAAAAATTTGTTATTCTTGAAAGTTTATTTATTGAAGTTTTGGAGGAATTTTGGTTATTTAAAAAGAAAAAGAATAATAGTTTTGAAAAAAGAATTTGAAAGAAAGAAGTAATTTGTTCAAATAATTTTAAAAGAGAGATTTAAAGGTTGAAGTGAAGTTTAAGAAAGATTGTTGTATTGAGTTCGTGAAAAATTTTGATAGTTCAAAGAAAAGAAAAAAAAATAAGAAAATAAAAATTGTATTTTGAAAAAGAAAAAAAATTTAACAGGAGAAAAGAAAGAAAATTAAAGGAATAATTGATTTTTAAGATTTTATTTTAATGAATTTTTTTTAAGACTTTGTTTTTTTATTATTTTATTTTATTTTATTTTTTAATTTAACTTTTTAATTTAAATTAATTTAATTTGAGTTTATTTTATTTTATTTTATTTATTTATTTTATTTATTTATTTTTAAAGAAGGTTGAAAAAAGCTTTTGAAAAGAAGAAAGAAGAAAAGAGAAAACAGAGTAATGATTTTTTAGAAGTAAAGAAGTTTTAGAATTTTAAGAAAAGAAAGAAAAGAGAAAGAAAAAAAAGAGAAGAGAAGAGAAAAAAAAAAGAGAGTTCTAAGGTTTTGGTTTTGAAGGATATTTAAGATGAAAAGATTTTAGGAGTTCAGGGGCATTAGAAACATTGATGGCTGGTTCCCAGGATGTTTTGTCTGAGTCATCGAGGAAGCCTTCACATTCCACGAGGTATTGAAGTTTCCCCTTGCGCATTCTTGATAAAAGGATACGGCTTACTTCCCACTCTAGATGGTCTTCTACTTTGACCGGTTCTGGAGGAGGTTGGTTCCTGCCTGGGTATATTTCATGAGCCAATTCCAGGAGAGATACGTGAAGAACAGGGTGAATAGCCTGCCATTTAGGAGGTATCTTGAGTTGAAATGCAGTTTTAGAGACTTTGAAGTTGATTTATAATGGTCCCAAACATTTTTTGGCCAGTTTCTTTGATGTTTGAGTCACTCAAATGTTTTGTGCTTCAAGCCATACTTTGTTGCCTGGTTTAAAGGAAGGAGCAGATTGTCAATGTTTGTTGGCCTGTTCCTTGTACCTTTGAATCACTATTTTCAAGTTTGATTTAAGTTCTTCTTGGAGTTGTGATATGGTTTGAAGATAATGTTCCGCAGGATGACTAGTTCCTACATGGATTGAGTTGAATCGAGGATGTCTTCCATAAACAGTTTTGAAGGGAGATTGTTGTGTCGAAGAATGAGTCGAGTTATTATAAGCAAATTTGGCCAATGGTAACCATGTGGTCCAATCGTCTTGTTGATAACTGACATAAATTCGAAGGTATTATTCAAGAATTCAGTTGACCCTTTCCGTTTGCCCATCAGTTTCAGGATGATAGGCCGTGGAGAGATTCCTCGTGATATTGAGTTGTCGACACAATTGAGTCCAGAATGTGGATACAAACAATGAGCCTCTATCTGAAATAATATCATTAGGTAAGCCATGCTTGGATAATACATATTCTAGAAACAATTTTGAAAAATCTTCTGCTGTAGCAGTAGTAGTGGTTTTAATGAAAATCAACATTTTTTAAAATCTATCTACTTTTACTAATATAGCATCAAAATTATTAGAAAGAGGAAGTTGAGAAATAAAATCCATCAATAAAGATTCCCAAGGTTTAGAGGGAATAGGAAGTGGTTGAAGCAACCCATGCTTCCGGTGACAGGGAGCCTTATTCCTATTACATTCATAACAAGATCTTACATAGGCCTTGATTTCTCTGGTCATTCCTGGCCAGAAGAAATCCCTTGCTATTAGCTGGTAGGTTTTATCAACCCCAAAATGACCAGCTAATGAATAATCATGTCGGCTATTGAAAATCCATAATTTTATTTCATTGTTGTTGTTTATGACTACTCTATCTTCAAAAAATAATATATCTGATTCAATACTAGATCTTTTGGCCCTTTGCTTTGAGAGTATTTTGTTTTTTATCCCTAAACAATAATTGTCCTTTGACTGAGCTTCAAGGATGTTGGATAGTGGATTTTGAAAAGATTGAATTGTCATCAAATTAAGTTGATGAGTCGTTAACATTGATTTGTTGAAGATTGATTTCACATTTGCTGGGTTTTTGTCAGCAAATGCGTCCCCCTGATGTGGGTAAACATTGTCCTGACGTGACACGATATCTGGGACAATACAGTTCTTACCTGGGTAATAGGAAATAGAAAAAGGAAATTCAGCCCACCTGGCTTGACACCTGGTAAACACTTTGGAAGACATAAAGTATTTCAAAGCATTATGGTATGTAAGGATTCGAAAAGGACTATCTAGGCTGAGAAGAAAAAAGCGCCATTTTTTAAGACAATGAATAATAGCTAAAAGCTCTTTGTCATGAATTTCATAATTTAATTCTGCCGCAATGAGTTTGCAGGACTCAAAAGCAAAAGGATGAAACAATTTTGTTTCAGGATTGAATTGAGAAATGACCCCTGCGATAGCATAATTGCTAGCCTCTGTCTTGACTATTGTTGAAGCAGAAGGATCAAAGTGTCAAAGAATTGGAGCTGTGGTGAAGGCAGTCTTCAATGCTTTGAATTCCTTTCATGTTGTAGAAGTAAAAACAAAAGGAATATCTTTTCTAAGAAGAGAAGTAATATTGGAAATAGTTTTATAGTAATCTTTAATAAATATTCTATAGAGATTGGCAAAACCCAAAAATCTTTGGAGGGATTTAACCATTATGGGCTCAGGCCATTCCAGGACTTTTTGGACCTTTTTGTTGTCCATGACTAAACCATCAGTGGAAAACGTAAACCCCAAAAAATTAATAGATTTGAGATGGAATTCACATTTATTGTTCTTGGCGTAGAGACCGTGATCTTGAAGGCAATTTAGAGCCTGTCGAACATGATGAATATGTTCATCTAGTGTCTTTGAGAAAATTAAAATATCGTCTAAGTAGACGACAACAAATTGTTTGACAGCATCTTAAAAGATGTCATTAACAAAAGTTTGAAAAGTAGATGGTGCGCTACATAATCCAAAAGGCATAACTAAATATTCATAACTACCAAATCTAGTGCGCATTTCAGTCAGTGGTTCATGACCTTATGCAATGCAAATAAGATTATAAGCGCCTCTAAGATTAATTTTAGAAAAGAAATCAGCACCATTAAAAAGGGTAAGAAGCAATGACATAGGAGGAACAGGATATGCATTCTTCTTTGTGACTGTGTTGAGCTTTCATAGTCAACACACAACCTAAGGCTACCATCTTTTTTCTTTACTAAAAGAACAGGGGAGCCAATTGGAGATTTACTGGCTCTGATGAAACCTTTGGCTACATTCTCTGCAATGTAGTCTCAAGGAACTTGAGATACGTCCTTCGACAAAGAATAGACAGGACCTGCCGGAGGTACTGGACCTATTAACTCTATTTTATCTAGTGTCTTGGAGAAAATTAAAATATCATCTAAATAGACAACAAAAAATTGTTTGACAACATCTTGGAAGATGTCATTGACAAAGGTTTGAAAAGTTGATGGTGCATTACACAATCCAAAAGGCATAACTAAATATTCAAAACTACCAAATCTAGTGCGCATTGCAGTCAGTGGTTCATGACCTTCCGCAATGCGAATAAGATTGTAAGCGCCTCTAAGATCAATTTTAGAAAAGAAATTAGCACCATTGAAAAGGGTAAGAAGCAATGACATAGGAGGAACAGGATATGCATTCTTCTTAGTGACTGTGTTGAGCTTTCTATAGTCAACACACAACCTAAGACTACCATCCTTTTTCTTTACAAAAAGAACAGGGGAGCCGGTTGGAGATTTAATGGCTCTAATTAAACCTTTGGCTACATTCTCTGCAATGTATTCTCAAAGGACTTGAGATTTGTCCTTTGACAAAGAATAGACAGGACCTGCTGGAGGTACTGGACCTATTAACTCTATTTGATGGTCGTAGGGTCAATGAGGTGGTAACTTATTGGCCTTGCGGATTGAGAAAACATCGAGGAAATCATGATAGATTTCCAGTAGATTTGATTTAATGGCTTCAACGTTGATTTGGTTGTCCTCATCATTTTTGAGAGAATCTGTCAAGGGAAGACCATTATTGAGAGAGCATAATTTGACTACTTCGGGGCAATTTAAATCCTCTTGGAGTGAAGTGATTGAGCTAGAAGGGTTAGCCAATTGCTCATTTAGAGAAAGATCAAATGCTTGCAAGTCATCCGGCAGAGATTTGTCCTCTAACAGGACATTTTCAATTGGGGTTTTTAACTCCCTATTGACCTGAATTGAAGAATCAGAAATGTACTTAGCGCGTGGGGTGATCAATCCCCGTAACCAATCAATTTCAGGATTCCAATGCGTTAAAAAGTCTTGGCCAAGGATGGTATTGTCCATTCTTGGGGCGTCCAAGACTGATAGTTCCCACTCGAAGGGCAAAAAATTCATAAAGTTGAAAACCCATAAAACTTTCTAACTTACCCAATATTTGGGTTCCTTTAATTTGAACAAATAAATTGGAGTTCAATCAATATCTGTGAATGTCAGCTTTAAATTCTCGGAAAAAGATAAACTAACAAAAGAAATTGAAGCTCCAGAGTCTATAAGACAACTGAAGGGGGTATCCTCCTTAAAAAGAATTGTAGGAGGAGTGTGTTGAAAAGGTGCCATTTTAAAAAATTTAGAGACACGTGAAAAGGGATGTAGTAGTGCAAAGAATGAGAACTACGGAGAATTAAATTATACTGTCACCGGAAAACCTACACACAAGGTCAAGGGTGCTCCTGCAAGTGAGATTGAGGGAGGAGTTTAGAAACTTCTTTAAAGCACAGAGGAAATGTTCACAGAAGTGATTCGAAGATGACTCAAAGGAAGAGCTACTGCTTCAAGATATGTTTGATAAGAATTCTAATATAATTTAAAGGTAATATTAATATTCTTAAGATCTCACAAAGGGTTGGAACTCAATAATCAAAGTTTTAAGTTTTAGAAATGATTACTGAGAAAAATAAGTAAATGTACAATAATAATGATTTAACCTGAAGCTTTACCACTATTAACTATATATACATTTTATAATTGAATTCTAAAGAAATATCAAACAAGAATCCAACCCCTCCTCGCATTGACCTCATACCCATCCATCATTCTGCACACCACAGACCTTGGAAAATACACCCGTTACACCTGGACCCTTGTCGGTCAGTCGTCTAGAAGAGATAAGAAAAAAGGGAAGAAATGAGAGGAGGAGAAGGAGAAGAGGATTATAGGCAATAAAAGAAATAAAATTTAATAAAATTATTTAATTTATTGAAAGAAAGCAACGACGAGTGATTTGAGAGGTGACAACAAAATTGGTTTTATTAATATTAATATTATTTAAGTAAGAGTTTCTGCGCGGCAAACAATATAATTACTATTAGACTTAAGGCAACCTTTAAATTGTTATTTAGAATTTTTAATTAGAATCTAATACTAATAAAAATAATAATAAGCGTAATAAATTTATCTTTAAATTGTTGAGTGTGTAATAAGTGATAAGGCTACAGGGGATTATCCAAGGCCCTTTTATAGGAAATGGGTCCTCTGAAGCGCTACTATTTTTGTAAATACAATGATTAGAATGGAATAAAACAAACATATCAAAAGAGTAAATGAAACATAACAATATAGAGAAAAACATGAAACAAATAATTAAAAGCCCAATTAAGAATCCAATTTCCCCGCCATTAATTCCCAAATCAGTTAGTGACAATAGTGAATAACTAAACAAGATTGGAAACATAGGAACTATGAGAAATATAATTCCCAACAGATGGTACATTCTGATTAGAGGACATTTTAAGTGAAACAAAAAATAATTTGACGCAACAAAACAAGCAATTAATCTCAATTTAGTCCAAATTAATTTATTTGTTTTTTCTAACACAATTAAGGGTCAAAAGAAGCGTCCTTAATTATTGTTTAGTATCATATGAGAGGTATTATTTAATATATAAATTTAAGTAATTAATTTAAATATATTATAAATCAAATTTACACTTGTAATTATAATATATGTTTTTTAATTAATTAAATATAAATTTATAATTATTAAATACATAAAAATGTGCCATTATTTGTAGAATATATTATATTATGCTCAATTTAATTTTATATAAAAATATATATAACCAATAAATTTAATGTAACACTTGTACATAATAAAATTCTTATATAATTTTATTATGCAATAATATATTAAGTTATATTCATTAAATACAAGTCTTACCCACTCTTTAAGGTTTTATAATTTATATATCATTTACTGGACTCCTGGAATAGCCTGGCTGACACTCCCTCACTCTAAAAAAACAATAAAAAAAAATGCTAAGATTTTTTCTTTTTGTATTTTTTCAACAGAGCAGGCAGATTTGAAATTTCTTTGCCAGGTATCCATGCATCATGTTCAGATGATTTGTTCTTATATCTCAATAAATATTCAGTACCTCTTTCAGAAGTGATAATTCTATCATTGAGAATTTTATCAATTTCTGCTGTTTCTGTGACTTCCTGAGGGTTCTTCTTAGGTCTTCCTCTTCTCTTTGGAAATAAGTCACTGATGGAAGTATAAGGTTTAAGTAAAGAAATGGGAAAGACAGGATGTTTCCTATTATATGGAGAATACAATACAACTTCTACTGCATTATCACCAACCATTCTTTTAACAACAAATGGTCCTACAAAAGGATCTTTTAATTTGTGGTTACCTTGTAAATTGAAATGGACAGTAGAGATCAACACTTCATCACCCTTGTTAAATGTGTATTCTTTATGGGATTTATCCCATCTTTTCTTTTCATATTCAAATGCTTTATCAATACAACTCTGAGCATGTTTTCTGCATAGCTGTTGCATTTGCATAAAAGATTTTACACCAGGGTGTAGTTCCAACTTAGGTAATTTATTATTGAGAATCTGAGCAGGAGTGTTTGGGACATAACCTAACCAAAGCTCAAAAGGCTTTTTCTCAGTGACAGAATGAACAGTGCTATTATATGCAAATTCAAGACCAGGCAAAAGAGTGACCCAATCATGAGTAAATCTGTCATTGTCTTTATATTCTAAACCAAAGGCACAATACCTTCTAATCATATCTTCCAGAGTTTGAATCATTCTTTCAGCTAGACCATCAGTCTGAGGATGGTGAGCTGTAGACAATTTTAACTCACAGCCACAAATATACATCAAAGAGGTCCAAAACTCAGAAGTGAATTTTGGATCCCTATCAGAGATAATGGCTTTTGGAAAACCAATAATATTAAACATGTAAGACCACCATAAGAAAGCTAATTCTTTGGTGGATACATCTTTGTGGGTTGGAATAAATTTGCACATTTTTGTGAATCTATCAACTATTACCCAAAAAGAGTTAAAGCTGTCTTTACCTGCAACAGGAAGACCAGTGACAAAATCCATATTAATGATTCGCCAGGGAGCACTAGGTGCTTCAATATGTTGTAATAACCCTGCTCTCTTACCTGTTAACCTTTTAGATTTTTGGCAGGAATCACAAGATTCAACATATAATTTTGTGTCTTCAGACATATTAGCCCACCATGCAGTGTTTTTGATTCTAATCAATGTTTTTTCAAGATCAAAATGTCCAGCTAATATGTCATCATGACAAAGTTTGAGGATAGTTTCTTTCATTGAAGGAGGAATAACAATTACATTGGTAAGCTTCCTTCTATAATATATATAACCATCTTCAATAGAAAACTTTCCTTTATTTAAAGCATTTTGGTACTTTGCAGGAAGAGTTTTTATTAATGCTTGAATTGAAGCATTCTTAGGATCATTCAAAATAGTAACTAATTTATTTAAGTCAGAATCTTTATCATATGAATCCAGTATTAACTGTAATAACTCTTCTTCCATATCAACTATAAATATACCATGTATATGAACAGTATCATCTTCAGGTACATAAGCAGGATTGGAGTCATTATTTGGCAGAGGCAATCTGGAGAGCATATCAACATTAGAGTGAACATTTCCAGCTCTATGGATAATAGTCATTCTTCCTCTGTATTCCTGAACAGAAAGTTGCCACCTGAACATATGTCTGTTAGGTGTTTTGAGGTTTAAGAGAGATTTCACAGCACTACAGTCAGTTACCAACTCAAATTTTTGGTCATCCAAGTAGTAATGAAGTTTCTCAAGAGCTCAAACAACTGCTAAGCACTCCAATTGAGTGGCACCATATTTCAATTCACTATTTCTTAAGGTTCTTGAAATATAACAAATTACAACCTCTGAGGATTTATCATTAATAATTTGCTTTTGGTGAAGGGCAGCACCCAGACCAATAAAGCTAGCATCTGTATAAAGTAGAAATGGCTTGTTAAAATCTGGAAGAGCCAATATAGGGGCTGTCATTAAGCAACTTTTCAATGTATTAAAAGCTTTCTGACAGTCATTATTCCAGAGAAAAACAACATCTTTTCTGGTTAGTTTTGTAAGAGGTAAGGCTATGACCTGATAATTTTTAATATATTGTCTATAATAGCCACACATACCCAAAAAACTTTGGATTTCTCTTACAGAAGTTGGTGCTTTCACATTTTGAATGGCAGCAACTTTATTATGGTCTACACAAATTTGTAAGCCTGACACAACATGGCCAAGGACTTTCAAAGATTGAAAACCAAATTTACACTTTTTTAAAGATAAGGTCATATTGATTTCATCCATTTTTTGGAAAACTCTATTTAAGTGAATCATATGTTCATCAAAAGTTTTAGAAAAAACAATAATATCATCAATATAAACCATGAGCCAACCTTCAATAATTTCTTGATGGAAAGTGTTATCCATGACTTTCTGGAAAACTGAAGGAGCATTTCTAGGGCCAAATGGCATCCTAACATACTTATATATTCCCATATGAGTAGCAATAAGCAAAAAATTTTGAGAATTTTTCTCAACTGGAACTTGATGATAACCTTTATTACCATCCAGACAACTAATAAATTTTGCACCTTGCAAGGTAGCATGTATTGAATTAATTCTGGGTAAAGGATAAATATCATCAACAGTATAAGTATTTAAAGCTCTGTAATCTCCACATAATCTAGCTTTATCTTTTTCATATGAAATCAAGACTGGGGAGATGACACAATATTTGGGGGTGACATTCACTTTCTCAATGATATTCATTTTCAATAATGTTTCAATATTATCTTCAATATCTTTTCTTTTTGATGGAGAAGCAGGATATGGTTTTTTCTTAAGGGAAGGAGGAATATCACTCAAATTACAGGATAAGGTAATTTTCATCTCTTCCTGAACAATTCCCAAGACATGAGAACCATGAGCAAAAGCCATAGGGAAAGAGGTAATAGAGGCAACAATAGAATCCTTTTGTTCATTAGTCAAATGATCACCAAAAGAAGCGGTATTTATTTCATGTAATAAATCATCCATTTCAGTTGTTGTTCTACCTCTACATTGGGTCAGTGAGTTACAAGATTTCAACAAATGCCCAGAAGGTTTAGGAGAAGAAATTTTGAATTTTCTTTTCCCATTCATTCCTAAGGTAAAGCAATTATTTGCTGGGTCTAGTTTCACACCAAACATGGTTAAAATATCATTTCCCATAATAAACCAATTGCTCAAATTATCATTTTTCATGACAACAAACTCACAAATAGCTCTGACAAAACCACCATTATATTTGAAGAATACAGAGGTTTTGTATTTGCCAATAGGAAATAAGGTAGAACCATACCCTCTCCATTTTTCAGAAGTTATAGGCAATAATTTACTTAAATATTCCTTATCCACTGAAGCCAAAGCTTTTTCAGATACTACACTTCCTCCAGCACCAGAATCAAGAACTACATCAACATTTTTACCATTAATGATAACAGGTGCCTTTAAAGGGGATATGGGAATAGAATTGTTAGTAATATCTTTAATTATCTCAGCATTTTCTACTGAAGATAAATTCAATACACAATCTTCAGATATATTATTTAAATAATGGACATCATGTTCCAACATTAAAACATCTTTAACAGATTCATTGTCATAGGAGATATTACTTTCACAGTCACTGGAAGAATTATTGACATCAAGTTCAACTTCATCAGTGTCTTCATTTTGTTCAACAAGATGAATTTTCTTGTCACAAACATGACCCTTCTGCCACGGTTTGTTACATTTATAACAAGTATTTGTTGCATATTTTTTAGGTGCAACTGGGGCAGAGGGTTTACCAGATTTTTCTGGGAGCTTTATAGAAGGTTTATTCTGATCATTATAAGATTTACTAAGGTAATTCTTTGGTTCATATCTATGGTTGTGTAGTACTTCATTACAGATATTAATGAAAGAAGAATTTTCCCTTACATGCTCAGTTCTAGCAACAATCAAATCCCTAAGAGAATTTGGTAATTTATACAAGATTTTATCTCTCCAAATATCATAATCCATCTTTGGATCAATTGCTCTAAGGATTTTAGTTATTTTCATCAGAAAAACAATGGGCTTTTCAACAGAGGAGGATACATATCTAGTATTCTCATACAGTCTTTGCTGAGCTAACCTGAATTTTGAACCACCAAACTGATTCTCAATCAAGGATTTCCAATCATTCCATGTATAATGATTGTTATCTAAGAGGACAGATTCATACCACATCAAGGCTACATTGGAAAATAAAGAAATTAGCTTAGAAACAATTTCCTCATCAGGTAGTTTATAAGATCTCTTTAAATTATCAATTCTTTGGATAAAGTGTTGCCAATCAGAGGAAGAATCACCATCAAAGGTAGGATATTGGTCTAACTTAGGCCAATTTTTCTGACTACTGGGATGGTCCACTTTTTGGTTTGAATTATTCATTAGTAATAATTCCTGAAGTTTAGCCAGGTGTTCAGAAATTTCATTATTTACAGAAACAGCTGGTGCATGACCATCACAAGATTTTTTGCTAGTAGCAAAAGATTTTACAGACTCATTGTCAGTTTGTTTAATGTTTGAAATATGAGGAAGAAAGGATGAAATTTGTTCAGGTTTTTTCCCTTTATTTTTATGCAGCTTATTTGCAGAAATCTCATTTAATTCATTATTGATGGATAAGGTTGAGAACTTTTCCTGTAGGTCAGACACATAGTTTCTTATTCTTGGAATTTCAGACATCTGGTCATTTACTTTTGCAAGAGATAGAACATTTCTGTCCTCAGAAACTGAGTGCTTGGTACTTAGTGCATGGAAATCATTTTTTAGCTTCTTAAACTCATTTTGCAGAGATTTTATTTCATTTTTGAATGAATAATTTTCCTCAATAAGGGGTTTCAATTCACTCAAGGTCTTATGTAGACTGATATTTCTATCTGAGATAGCTCTATGGTCACTTCTTATTTGTTTTTGTTGACTAAGAACAATATTCAAGGTTTCTTTGATTTTTAAATAAGCTGTATCTTGTACAGAAGAACTCACTTTACATTGCAAGTGTAAATTATTTAATCTATCATTTTCATGGATTAACACATCTCTCACATGTTTGTCTTTCACAATATTAAAATCAAGGGTATCTTTCAATATTTCCTCAGAAGTTTTTTCAATTAAGGTATAGATTTCAGGGGGAACAGAATCATTTTTAATTGCAAGAGAAGGATTAATTAAAGATGTAGAAGTTAAATGTAAAGGTTCATCAAATGACAATTTGCTAATTACATCAATAGGGCTACTAGTTACAGGAAGCTGTCTTTTAACAGGTTTAACTGTTCTTTCACCATGTTCAATAATATTACCTGCAGAAGAAGATTTATTAGAAAACATTCCCAAGTGACTATCAACCAAATTACTTACCATGGCAGAGGAGGAAACTTCCCCTGGGACTGGGTTTGGGATTGTGCTTGGGCCTTCTTTCTCCTGCTTTGTTGGTAGGGATGAGGAGGTGGATGGAAATTGGGTGTTCTGGATGGGCCAGGCTGATGATGAGGAGGGTGTTGCACATTCTGTTGGTAGTGACTCATTAGATAATCCCATTTCCATTGCTCTACTTCCATAGTATTTGGATTTTGGATGGTTGAGCTGGGTGGCTGTGAAGGTTGAGCCTGAAATTGAAGCTGATTGGGAGGCAATTGAGGAGGGGCCTGGGCCTGAATCTGGTTCCTGAGTTCTTGGACCTGATCCCACAATGTGTCTACCTTTGCTTTGTACGTCATATTTTCTGTCTTCACTCTTTTATATGACTGGATAGGTTGCTGATTTGTTGTGGCAGAAGAAGCTTTTTTATTTTGAAGCCTTTTGGAAGACCTTCTTGAGGCACTAGAGGCTTTACTTCCTTCTGTGGTACTGGGGGAAGGGGGTTTGGTTTGTTTGCATTTCCTGTCATTTCCACATCCTGCAGTATGTGAATTTTTTGTGTTAGCATAAGATTTTTTATGACCAACTTTAGAAGAACTTACAGTGTCAGCATCATAGTCAATTTCTATCTCATCCACTTGCATGTTATCCATTTTTTCTGCCAAATTGTTGGACATACTAGTGGGAAGATTTATATTTTACTTTGTGCTTTATAAAAAAAATAATCAAAGTTAGTCAATAATTGCTCCAAATAATATAAAAAAAATTTTTTAATTAATTAAATTATAGAAAAAATAATTTTCAATATAAAGTAATAATTAAAAAATTAATTTTTTTTAAAAAAAAATGGATTGCAAGTTTAAATTGGGAATAACAAGTAAGTTAATTCAACCAATTAATTACCAATATTAAATATGGCAATATATTGGGACTAAGCACAATGTACTTTTAAGTCAACCAAAATTAACAATAATTAATAATAAAAAAAAATTAAATTAATAATTCAATTTGTATTAATAATAATGTCCATTCTTCTAGGACTAAGAGGATTTAACACTCTATAATGGTCAACTAGGAAAAAAAAATTTTTTAAAGTTGAACACTTACACTCAGTGAATCAGCAATTAAGCCACAATCACTGTTATTGCAATAAAAATATAGTAATATGAGTGAGAGGCGCAAAGGTGAACTTACTATAGTGATCGAAAAATCACTTCAAAATAATATAAAAATTAATATTATATAAACCTAAGATGTCGAACCCAAGTTCGAAACACAGTCGCGGCAAAAGTTTCGTTTTGCTAGGTGGTCCGTGCGTTTTGTTGTTCATCGCCAGGCTCGATCGTCGTCGTCGTTTGGAAAGGCACTCAGTTGTCGGTCAGTCGTCTAGAAGAGATAAGAAAAAATGGAAGAAATGAGAGGAGGAGAAGGAGAAGAGGATTATAGGCAATAAAAGAAATAAAATTTAATAAAATTATTTAATTTATTGAAAGAAAGCAACGACGAGTGATTTGAGAGGTGACAACAAAATTGGTTTTATTAATATTAATATTATTTAAGTAAGAGTTTCTGCGCGGCAAACAATATAATTACTATTAGACTTAAGGCAACCTTTAAATTGTTATTTAGAATTTTTAATTAGAATCTAATACTAATAAAAATAATAATAAGCGTAATAAATTTATCTTTAAATTGTTGAGTGTGTAATAAGTGATAAGGCTACAGGGGATTATCCAAGGCCCTTTTATAGGAAATGGGTCCTCTGAAGCGCTACTATATTTGTAAATACAATGATTAGAATGGAATAAAACAAACATATCAAAAGAGTAAATGAAACATAACAATATAGAGAAAAACATGAAACAAATAATTAAAAGCCCAATTAAGAATCCAATTTCCGCGCCATTAATTCCCAAATCAGTAAGTGACAATAGTGAATAACTAAACAAGATTGGAAACATAGGAACTATGAGAAATATAATTCCCAACAGATGGTACATTCTGATTAGAGGACATTTTAAGTGAAACAAAAAATAATTTGACGCAACAAAACAAGCAATTAATCTCAATTTAGTCCAAATTAATTTATTTGTTTTTTCTAACACAATTAAGGGTCAAAAGAAGCGTCCTTAATTATTTTTTAGTATCATATGAGAGGTATTATTTAATATATAAATTTAAGTAATTAATTTAAATATATTATAAATCAAATTTACACTTGTAATTATAATATATGTTTTTTAATTAATTAAATATAAATTTATAATTATTAAATACATAAAAATGTGCCATTATTTGTAGAATATATTATATTATGCTCAATTTAATTGTATATAAAAATATATATAACCAATAAATTTAATGTAACACTTGTACATAATAAAATTCTTATATAATTTCATTATGCAATAATATATTAAGTTATATTCATTAAATACAAGTCTTACCCACTCTTTAAGGTTTTATAATTTATATATCATTTACTGGACTCCTGGAATAGCCTGGCTGACAACCCTCCTCACTAACATCCGTTAACCCTTTAATCCTCCACTAACCATCCAGTCCATGCTCACTACCCCTGTTAATAACCCAAAGATACTTAATAAACCTTTTAGCAGAATATTACATTAACTATTGCACTGTACATTTCTTATCAAAGAAAAGACTAAACACACTATTGAGAGATTTACTAATTTAAATTTAAAGTTTAGATTAGCGTGGTTGAATAGTGAGTACACAAAGGAAAGTCCCAGGTGCTATGTAGAATTGTTTTCTGCGCTTTGAGTATGGATTTAGACCTCTGTATTATTGTTTTAATGAGCTGCTTTTGCCTCAAGTGTCACGTGGCGCGTGAAATTACCATCCTCAGACTGATGGTCTAGCTGAAAGAATGATTCCAACTCTGGAAGATATGATTAGAAGGTATTGTGCCTTTAGATTAGAATATAAAGACAATGACAGATTTACTCATGACTGGGTCACTCTATTGCCTGGTCTTGAATTTGCTTATAATAGCACTCTTCATTCTGTCACTGAGAAAAAGCCTTTTGAGCTTTGGTTAGGTTATGTCCCAAACACTCCTGCTCAAATTCTCAATAATAAATTACCTAAGTTGGAACTACACTCTGGTGTAAAATCTTTTATTCAAATGCAACAGCTATGCAGAAAACATGCTCAAAGCTGTATTGATAAAGCATTTAAATATGAAAAGAAGAGATGGGATAAATCCCATAAAGAATAAATATTTAACAATGGTGATGAAGTGTTGATATCTACTTTCCATTTCAAGCTAAAAGGTAACAACAAATTAAAAGATCCTTTTGTGGGACCATTTGTTGTTAAAAGAATGGTTGGTTATAATGCAGTAGAAGTTGTATTTTATTCTCCATATGATAGGAAACATCCTGTTTTTCCCATTTCTTTGCTTAAACCTTATACTTCCAACTATGATTTATTTCCTAAAAGAAGGGGAAGACCTAAGAAAAACCCCCAGAAAGTCACAGAAACTGCAGAAATTGATGAAATTCTCAATGATAGAATTATCACTTCTGAAAGAGGTACTGAATATTTATTGAGATATAAGAACAAATCATCTGAAAATGATGCATGGATACCTGGAAAGCAAACCATTAATCTTCCTACTCTATTAAAAAAGTATAAAAAGAAAAAATCTTAGCATTTTTTTATTGTTTTTTTAGAGTGAGGGAGTGTCAGCCAGGTTATACCAGGAGCCCATTGAATGTTTTGTCAATTTACTGGAACCAAAAGAGGGTGTAAAAATATGATTATTATGTATATAAATTAATATTATATTGAATAATGAAATGATATAAGTATTTTATTAAATACATATAAAATAAGTATTTTATTAATTTCATTATTATATAAATTAAATATACATTTAAATTAAGCAAAATAAAGATTATATTCTATAAATTATGGTGCATTTTTATGTAATTAATAAATAGAAATTAATAATTAATTAATTTTAAACATATATTATAATTATAAGTGTAAAATTAACTTTTAATTTAATTAAACTAATTGATTAAATTTATATATTAAATTAAGCCATACATATCTTATTAAAAAATAATATTGGGTGCTTTTTGACCCTTAATTGAGTCAATAAAATTATTAAATAAATTAAAACACTTATTTAATAAGGTGGTATTCAAATTCTAGCTTTAAATTAGAAATATCATTAAACTAATTATTTGTTTCATTTAAGCTAGTTATTGAATTAATGACATAGTCAAAACAATTAATTAATTTTGCTTTAAACTGGATAAAATTGATTACATGAATTTTTGCGTGAAAATAAATTTATTTGTTTTTATTAAAGCCTTTACTTCTCACTTCAATACCTGTTTTGGATTATTTTACTCACTGTTCTTATGTTTCAGACTTACTTAGTTGCTGATTATTTTAATTAATTTTTTTGGGAACTTATGGTGGGAAAATTGGTTACTTACTCACAGGTTTAGTTTATTGTTTCATGTTTTTCTCTCAATATCTATGTTTTAGTTATATTCTTTTATATTCTTGTTTTACCTTATTACTATTTTGTAATTATTCATTTGTGGCGCTTCAGAGAATTTCTTGCCTTTAAAAGGCTTTGGATAATCCCCTGTAGCTGCATCACTTATTACACTCAAACTTAATAAAAACATATTTTTTTAAAATATATACAACACATTTATTTTATTTTGATTAGTATTATAAGTCTAATTTAAAAATTAAATAAATATTCTAAGGTTGCAGTAAGTCTATTAATAATAGAAATTGTTTGTCACACATTTAAAATAGTACTTACTTAAATAAATATATTTTAGATAAATAAAACCTCACCCTTGTGTCAATCTGAAGGAATAGTTGTTGCATCTTTTTTAAATAACTCAATTATTTTATTAATTTCATTTCTTTCATCTTTTGTAAAACCTTTTCTTTATATTTTGCATTTCCTCCTCTTTATCTTTACCTCTTATTCTCCTTCTTCTAGATGAATGGCTTACATGCACCATTACATAAAAATGGAAATCTATCTTGATGTAACTTTAAAAAATACTTGAAAGAGACAAATCCAAAATTAAATTAAAAAAATTAAAATTGAAAATTTCTACAACCAATTTTTTTCACCAGTCCCAATCATGTTTTCCTATTTTATATATTAGCCAGTAGAGGGACCTAAGGCCAGATGCACCATTATATATAAACAGTAATCTATCTTGATGTAACTTTTAAAAATAAGTGGAAGAGACAAATCCAAAATTAAATGAAATAAAATTAAAATTGAAAATTTTTACAACCAATTAATTTCACCAGTCCCAATAAAGTTTTCCTAGTTTATATAATAGCTAGATGCACCATTATATAAAAACAGAAATCTATCTTGATGTAACTTAAAAAAAAAATTGGAAGAGACAAATACAAAATAAATGAAAAAAATTAAAAAGGATAAATAAAATTGAAAATGAAGAAAATAAAAAGGGAAATTTAAAAAAAATAAAAAAGATAAAAAATGAAAATAAATAAATATAATTAATAAAAGAGGAAAAAAGGAAAAAAAATTGAAAGAAAATATTTAATGATAGATAAAATATAATATTTTAATTGCAATACTTGACAGATCTACTAAGAACAATTTTTTATCTAATTTTTTTTTGATTAATAATACAATTAATAGGACTTTCATTTATTGGAATGAACAGCCAAAATGGGTAAATTCTTTACAAGAAACTAGACTTGGAGTTGCTTTAGTTGTTTGATGCCAATGTTGAGAAGAATTCCATATATCCTCAACTATTCCATTGGCTTTACCAAAATCAATAATACATTTATGGTCAGGAAAATAAAGGCCATGTCCCTCTTCAGAAGAGGGTTATGGAATAGGAACACCAGTCTCTGTATTAATATAAGAGAAAATTCAAAATGTTATAGAATACTTATCATGTTTATCTAGATGAACATGATTGTAGAATCCATTATAAGTGATGATAAAATTTGAACAAAAAACATAAACATTTATTGCTTCTTCCCATTCAGGTTCAGACCAATTTGGTAAACCAGACTCAAGTGCAAGTTGATGGTTTTTTTGAAAATCTTGAAAACATAATTTTTTAAAACAATTTTCCAAGAAAATATTAATTGATCCTAAAGAATTTTATTGTTTCAGATCTTCTTCCATTTTCTCCGGTTTCAAATTTTTCAATAAAGAATAGATTCATGAAATATATGACAAACTTAAAAATTACTTAAAATAATTTTTTTTTACATTCCAAAAGAAACTCTTTGATCATATCCTGGTTGCCAACCAAAACCCTTCATGACACCAGAAATCAGATTTTTATTTGATAAGGACTGTTGAACCAAAGCCATTTGATAGAGAGTAGAAATTAAATCATAAAGCTGGAAAAAATATTCATCCTTTTTCCCATTAATTGAATAAACTTCTAAGATGAATTGAGGTTTGTATCTGTTATTGACAACTGCAACGATGAGATCTATACCACCTTCTGTAAGGGTTTTGATGTTTTTGTAAAAAAAAAATTTTCTTAACATTTGATATTGAAGTCTTTTAAAATTTTAGATCATCCAAATGTCCAAGGAAAGTTTTGAAAAATATTTCGATCCTAATCTATTTTCTATTTTGATAAAATTTTGTCTTTGAATTGCTTGATTCTTTAGCTGGTTCCATGATTTTCTGATTTTTATTCTCTGGGATGGAAAGCTCAGATTGATTGGAAGAAGGAATAGAATTGAAGGAAATTGAATGAAATTGAAGAGATAGAAGAAAGTAAAGATAAAGAAGAAGAATTTGAATAGATTGAAGGAATAGAATGGAAGGACATTGAAGAAATAGAAGAAAGTAAAGATAAAGAAGAAGAATTTGAATATATTTGATGATTATTCTTGGAGCTTTCATGATTTGAAGACAAGGAAGAAAGAGAGGATAAAGATGATTCAGAAGAAATTGATGATAATGAAGATGAGTGAGTTAAATTTTCCTTAGTAACATCCTGGAAAAAAATTATAAAAAAAATAAATATATCAAAAAAAACCCCCAACCAAAAAAAAATTATCAGTAAAATAATTGAAAAGAAATTTTTTTTTCGTAAACAAAAAAACAAAATAAAATTAGTTGCAAAAAAATCAGTAAAAAATTTTGAAAAAAAAAATTCAAAATAAAAATGTGAATTATGATTGAAATACAAGGTAAATAAAATTCACCCAAAAAGAAGAGTAAAAAAAAATAAAAATAAATTCAGTTAATTTAATTCCAAAATAAATGAATAAATAAATAAAAATAACTTACCTGCAATTGGAAATACTTCTTGATTTCATTCAATCCAATTTATTCAAATATACTTTAAAAAAAATTGAATTCAGTAAATTTCAGAATAATTAATTATTTGAAAAAACAAACACAAATAAAAAAAATTAAATTACCTGATTTATTTTTGAAACAGGGGGAAATGTCCAGAAACTAAGGGAAAGAAAAAAAAATTCTGTAAAAAAAATTAAAAAGCCGAGATTAGTCTTTTTTTTTCTTCAAAATGCCCACCAATAAGTCCCCCCCTTTACCCCCCCTTTAACCCCTCCTTACCTGCCTCAAACCCCCACTTTATTCCCCCTTTACCCCTTCTTTACCCCCCTCCTTTACCCCCTTTAACCCCTCCTTACCCACCTCAAACCCCCCTTTAGTCCCCCTTTACCCCCCCTTTACCCCTTCTTTACCCCCTTTTTACCCCCCTCTTTACCCCCTCCTTGCCCGCCTTAAACCCCCCCCTCAAACCCCTCCACACCCCCCCATCACCTACTTATTGAATTGTTACTGATTTGATAAGTTAGGTGTAGGGGGAGTGTGGAGGGGTTTGAGGGGGGATTTGAGGGGGGATTGAGGGGGTAAAGGGGGGGCTTGAGGGGGCCAAGGAAGGGGAGAAGGGGGGTGAAGGGGGGGGGTTGAGGCAGTCAAGGAGGGGGTAAAGTGGGGTTGAGGTGGGCAAGGAGGGATTAAAGGGGGGAGTTGAGGTGGACAGGAAGGGGAGAAAGGGGGGTATGGAGGAAGACAAGGAGGGGGGAAAGGGGGATGATGGAGGGTGAAAAAAAAGAAAAAAAAGATAAAACAAAAAAACAAAATTAGTCTAACCTTGAAAACCAAAAAAAAGAGCTTACAGGACAAAAAAAAGAAAAAAAAAAGGACAAAAGAAAAAAAAGAGAAAAAACAAATTATTAGCAAGTAAAAAAAAGAAAAAAATGACTTACCTGGAGAGATGAGATGAGAAATAGAGGAATTAAAAATATTTGATGGATGTTTGAGGAGGGGTTGAAAAGGATATGAGTGATGAATGAAAAAAAAACACTGACAAAATATTCAATTTCATGTTAAGCTGGTGAAAGAAAACCAATGAGCCATCCAAAAAAAAGAAAAGCACTTCCCAGCCTTCTAGCACCAAGGCGGGGGGTTTTCCCAACATCAAGAGGCCCGCCTAGAGGTGGCCAGACCACCCTGAAGCCAGAAAACCACCAAAAACCTCCAATAAAGCCCAAAATACTTAGAAAAATCCACCACAACTACTAAAACCCTTAAATCACAAAATTAAGCTATGAAAACATTGAGACATAAAATATAGAGCCAAATTAGTTCTACTTAATGGTAATAAGCACTTAACTCTAAGACTCAAGGTTAGACCTTAAAATACAAAAAACAAAATTGAACAGCTATCTTTTAGACATAAAAAATGTGTAAATGACCCCTTAAAACTTGAAATATGAAAAATATAAAAAGGACATCAAATATAGAGAAAAACCAGGGCTATCCAATGGTAGTCCCACATACCTGTAGTCCAAATATTGACTGAATAAAACCAGAAAAACACTCAACCATTCAACCAAAACCAATTAAGACACACCAAAGCAACGCCAAACAGAGAAAAAAAGGTGTCTGCCAATGTTGGAAGACCACACCATAAATTCAAAAAAATAAAGAATCACATCAAAAAAAATACCAAGCCAAGTGAATAAAGTATAAAAAGTGGACATTTGGAGAGAATGAAAACAAAAAATTAGAAGGGTTGTCTGCCAAAATGGTGGAGAGTGATTGGAATAATGACAGAGCATATTCCGGTTGAATGATGGTTTTGTGATTCAAGGGACAGGAGAGCTAGTGCTGGTTCAGGATCCTCTTCTTCATAAA
The DNA here is from genome assembly GCA_030280995.1 of Hemileia vastatrix. Taxonomy (NCBI): domain Eukaryota; kingdom Fungi; phylum Basidiomycota; class Pucciniomycetes; order Pucciniales; family Zaghouaniaceae; genus Hemileia; species Hemileia vastatrix. The sequence continues at coordinate 19,628,220 of JASXTE010000005.1, read as the reverse complement.
GATTATTCCACTCATCCTATAATTCAGCTACAATATTGTGGAGTATAACAAAAGTCATGATCCAATGATTCGCAGATTTGATCTCCAATTTTTTTTGAAATTTGACTCTGAGCTCCCAAAGACTAGAAAATTGTACCTTTAAAATACCTATAGCATGTTCAATCCGTACTCTTGATTGGGCAAGATGATAATTAAATTAAGTTTTGGGGCAAGTTTCTAAGGTTGCACCACGGAAAGCAAGTATAATGTACTTCCCATTTGCATATGCTGAGTCTTCAAGGAGGTACTGTGATTTGTCAAAGTATGAGTCTGGGGTTTGAGAACTCCTCACTCTTTGGAAGAAGGAAGAGTCATGACATGATCCAGGGCAGCCACTGTGAAAAGCAATAAATTTTTAATTGACATCGCATATAAGTTGAACGGCAATAGAGTATCTAGAAGGAAGATAAAAAGTTAGTTCATGAATGATAAGAAATTGGAGAAGATTTTGAATAAACCTTTTTTTTTGCAATCAAAATAATGGTTCCCATCATGAGAAGGCTTTTGACTCAAAGTTATAGTTGTGCCATCAACAAAACCTACACATCCAGAGAAACCTTTGGCTTGCATTACTTGAGAGGATTCAAGTCACTGTTCTGGAGTTGGCCAAGCAAGTATTTGAGACTTGAGGGAAAGGATAGAAATCATACAGCGCTTGGTGAATAATATCACTGTAACATATCCTATGTTAAATAAATAATCTAAATGTCTTACAGAAGCACCATTTCCATTTGAGCCAAAGCAACATAGTGCAAAAGCAAGTTGAATGGCAGGATTACACTGTTTTTTATGGGAATTTTTATGAAAGATAGGATGTTCAGAGATGAGTTGATAAATTTTGAAGAAAGAATAGGAAGAAGTTCTAAACAGCTGAGTGAAGCTTAGTGGAGGATTGTTGATCATGGAGTGGAGATCATATCAGGGATCATGATAAAGATTTGGTCCCTTGGCAATGAGGTAACACTTTTTGGAAAGAAAACACAAATAGGCTAAAGTATCTTCCAAATCAGAGTCAGATTTATAGTAGAGAACTAAAAGTAAAGTGATAGCATTCATAGTGGAGTGAAGTAGCTGTCTAGCAGAGAGGTGCTTCATTTTTTTTGGTAAAAGGCTTGGGTGATAAGTGGGAAGTGGGAATTCACCGCCAAATGTGCAGTTATGGTGTGTAGATAGAAAAAAAACTTAAGTGTTCACCACCAAAATGAAGTAGCATAAAGTGAGGAGAGACTTAAGAATGGCAACAGAAATTATAAGTCATGCGACTTATTTAAAAATACATCATGGATGTGATGAGTTTGGGATCAGGAAGTAGGAACAGAAATTGGGGTATAAGAGGCAGGATAATGCATTATGATGGATTCCTTATCCACTAGCCCCGGGGATAGTGGATAAGAATCTTCTGCAATCAATAATGTCTGATTCCACAAAAAAAATTACTGATCCCTAATTGTGGATCCCTGAACATTGATACTGTCAGCCAGGCTATTCCAGGAGTCCAGTAAATGATATATAAATTATAAAACCTTAAAGAGTGGGTAAGAATTGTATTTAATGAATATAACTTAATATTTTATTGCATAATGAAATTATATAAGTATTTTATTATATACAAGTGTTACATTAAATTTATTGGTTATATATATTTTTATATACAGTTAAATTGAACATAATATAATATATTCTACAAATAATGGCGCATTTTAATGTATTTAATAATTATAAATTTATATTTAATTAATTGAAAAACATATATTATAATTATAAGTGTAAAATTGATTTATAATATATTTAAATTAATTACTTAAATTTATATATTAAATAATACCTCTCATATGATACTAAACAATAATTAATGACGCTTCTTTTGACCCTTAATTGTGTTAGAAAAAACAAATAAATTAATTTGGACTAAATTGAGATTAATTGCATGTTTTGTTGCGTCAAATTATTTTTTGTTTCACTTAAAATGTCCTTTAATCAGACTGTACCATCTGTTTGGAATTGTTTTTCTCATAGTTCCTATGTTCCAATCTTGTTTAGTTATTCACTATTTTTCACTTACTGATTCGGGAATTAATGACGGGAAAATTGGATTCTTAATTGGGGTTTTAATTAATTGTTTCATGTTTTTCTCTATATTTTTATGTTTCATTTACTCTTTTGATATATTTGTTTTACTTCATTCTAATCATTGTATTTACAAAGATAGTAGCGCTTCAGAGGACCCATTGCCTATAAAAGGGCCTTGGATAATCCCCTGTAGCCTCATCACTTATTACACACTCAACAAATTAAATAACCAATTTATTACGTTTATATTTTTTTTATTAGTAATACAAATCTAATTTAAATTCTATACAACAAATCAAAGGTTGCTTTAAGTCTGATAGTAATTAAAATTGTTTGCCGCGCAGAACCCTTACATTTAATAATATTATTGTTAATAAAATCTAAGTTTTTGTCACCTCTCAAAGTTGCTCACCGTTGTTTCCCTCTCAAATAAATTAAATATATATTTTTTTGGTTTATTTCTTTATTTTCCCTTGTCCTCCTCCTTCTCTCCTCCTTTTCCTCCTATTTTCCTTACCTCTTCTAGACAACTAACCGACAACTGGGGACCTTTCCAAAACAACGATGACGATCGAGCCTGGTGACGAACAACAAAACGCACGGACCACCTAGCAAAACGAAACTTTTGCCGCGACTGTGTTTCGAACTTGGGTTCGACATCTTAGGTTTATATAATATTAATTTTTATATTATTTTGAAGTGATTTTTCGATCACTATAGTAAGTTCACCTTTGCGCCTCTCACTCATATTACTATATTTTTATTGCAATAACAGTGATTGTGGCTTAATTGCTGATTCACTGAGTGTAAGTGTTCAATTTTTAAAAATTTTTTTTTCCTAGTTGACCATTATAGAGTGTTAAATCCTCTTAGTCCTAGAAGAATGGACATTATTATTAATACAAATTGAATTATTAATTTAATTTTTTTTTATTATTAATTATTGTTAATTTTGGTTGACTTAAAAGTACATTGTGCTTAGTCCCAATATATTGCCATATTTAATATTGGTAATTAATTGGTTGAATTAACTTACTTGTTATTCCCAATTTAAACTTGCAATCCATTTTTTTTTTTTAAAAAATTAATTTTTTAATTATTACTTTATATTGAAAATTATTTTTTCTATAATTTAATTAATTAAAAAATTTTTTTTATATTAATTGGAGCAATTATTGACTAACTTGGATTATTTTTTTTATAAAGTACAAAGTAAAATATAAATCTTCCCACTAGTATGTCCAACAATTTGGCAGAAAAAATGGATAACATGCAAGTGGATGAGATAGAAATTGACTATGATGCTGACACTGTAAGTTCTTCTAAAGTTGGTCATAAAAAATCTTATGCTAACACAAAAAATTCACATACTGCAGGATGTGGAAATGACAGGAAATGCAAACAAACCAAACCCCCTTCCCCCAGTACCACAGAAGGAAGTAAAGCCTCTAGTGCCTCAAGAAGGTCTTCCAAAAGGCTTCAAAATAAAAAAGCTTCCTCTGCCACAACAAATCAGCAACCTATCCAGTCATATAAAAGAGTTGAAGACAGAAAATATGACGTACAAAGCAAAGGTAGACACATTGTGGGATCAGGTCCAAGAACTCAGGAACCAGATTCAGGCCCAGGCCCCTCCTCAGTTGCCTCCCAACCAGCCTCAGTTTCAGGCTCAACCTTCACAGCCACCCAGCTCAACCATCCAAAATCCAAATACTATGGAAGTAGAGCAATGGAAATGGGATTATCTAATGAGTCACTACCAACAGAATGTGCAACACCCTCCTCATCATCAGCCTGGCCCATCCAGAACACCAATTTCCATCCACCTCCTCATCCCTACCAACAAGGCAGGAGAAAGAAGGCACAAGCACAATCCCAAACCCAGTCCCAGGGGAAGTTTCCTCCTCTGCCATGGTAAGTAATTTGGTTGATAGTCACTTGGGTATGTTTTATAATAAATCTTCTTCTGCAGGTAATATTATTGAACATGGTGAAAGAACAGTTAAACCTGTTAAAAGACAGCTTCCTGTAACTAGTAGCCCTATTGATGTAATTAGCAAATTGTCATTTGATGAGCTTTACATTTAACTTCTACATCTTTAATTAATCCTTCTCTTGAAATTAAAAATGATTCTGTTCCCCCTGAAATCTATACCTTAATTGAAAAAACTTTTGAGGAAATATTGAAAGATACCCTTGATTTTAATATTGTAAAAGACAAACATGTGAGAGATGTGTTAATCCATGAAAATGATAGATTAAATAATTTACACTTGCAATGTAAAGTGAGTTCTTCTGTACAAGATACAGCTTATTTAAAAATCAAAGAAACCTTGAATATTGTTCTTAGTCAACAAAAACAAATAAGAAGTGACCATAGAGCTATCTCAGATAGAAATATCAGTCTGCATAAGACCTTGAGTGAATTGAAACCCCTTATTGAGGAAAATTATTCTTTCAAGAATGAAATAAAATCTCTGCAAAATGAGTTTAAGAAGCTAAAAAATGATTTCCATGCACTAAGTACCAAACACTCAGTTTCTGAGGACAGAAATGTTCTATCTCTTGCAAAAGTAAATGACCAGATGTCTGAAATTCCAAGAATAAGAAACTATGTGTCTGACCTACAGGAAAAGTTCTCAACCTTAACCATCAATAATGAATTAAATGAGATTTCTGAAAATAAGCTGCATAAAAATAAAGGGAAAAAACCTGAACAAAATTCATCCTTTCTTCCTCATATTTCAACCATTAAACAAACTGACAATGAGTCTGTAAAATCTTTTGCTACTAGCAAAAAATCTTGTGATGGTCATGCACCAGCTGTTTCTGTAAATAATGAAATTTCTGAACACCTGTCTAAACTTCAGGAATTATTACTAATGAATAATTCAAACCAAAAAGTGGACCATCCCAGTAGTCAGAAAAATTGGCCTAAGTTAGACCAATATCCTACCTTTGATGGTGATTCTTCCTCTGATTGGCAAAACTTTATCCAGAGAATTGATAATTTAAAGAGATCTTATAAACTACCTGATGAAGAAATTGTTTCTAAGCTAATTTCTTTATTTTCCAATGTAGCCTTGATGTGGTATGAATCTGTCCTTTTAGATAACAATCATTATACATGGAATGATTGGAAATCCTTGATTGAGAATCAGTTTGGTGGTTCAAAATTCAGGTTAGCTCAGCAGAGACTGTATGAGAATACTAGATATGTATCCTCCTCTGTTGAAATGCCCATTGTTTTTCTGATGAAAATAACTAAAATCCTTAGAGAAATTGATCCAAAGTTGGATTATGATATTTGGAGAGATAAAATCTTGTATAAATTACCAAATTCTCTTAGGGATTTGATTGTTGCTAGAACTGAGCATGTAAGGGAAAATTCTTCTTTCATTAATATCTGTAATGAAGTACTACTCAACCATAGATATGAACCAAAGAATTACCTTAGTAAATCTTATAATGATCAGAATAAACCTTCTATAAAGCTCCCAGAAAAATCTGGTAAACCCTCTGCCCCAGTTGCACCTAAAAAATATGAAACAAATACTTGTTATAAATGTAACAAACCGTGGCAGAAGGGTCATGTTTGTGACAAGAAAATTCATCTTGTTGAACAAAATGAAGACACTGATGAAGTTGAACTTGATGTCAATAATTCTTCCAGTGACTGTGAAAGTAATATCTCCTATGACAATGAATCTGTTAAAGATGTTTTAATGTTGGAACATGATGTCCATTATTTAAATAATATATCTGAAGATTGTGTATTGAATTTATCTTCAGTAGAAAATGCTGAGATAATTAAAGATATTACTAACAATTCTATTCCTATATCCCCTTTAAAGGCACCTGTTATCATTAATGGTAAAAAATGTTGATGTAGTTCTTGATTCTGGTGCTGGAGGAAGTGTAGTATCTGAAAAAGCTTTGGCTTCAGTGGATAAGGAATATTTGAGTAAATTATTGCCTATAACTTCTGAAAAATGGAGAGGGTATGGTTCTACCTTATTTCCTATTGGCAAATACAAAACCTCTGTATTTTTCAAATATAATGGTGGTTTTGTCAGAGCTATTTGTGAGTTTGTTGTCATGAAAAATGATAATTTGAGCAATTGGTTTATTATGGGAAATGATATTTTAACCATGTTTGGTGTGAAACTGGATCCAGCAAATAATTGCTTTACCTTACGAATGAAAGAGAAAAGAAAATTCAAAATTTCTTCTCCTAGACCTTCTGGGCATTTGTTGAAATCTTGTAACTCACTGACCCAATGTAAAGGTAGAACAACAGCTGAAATGGATGATTTATTACATGAAATAAATACAGCTTCTTTTGGTGATCAGTTGACTAGTGAACAAAAGGATTCTATTGTTGCCTCTATTACCTCTTTCCCTATGGCTTTTGCTCATGGTTCTCATGTCTTGGAAATTGTCCAGGAAGAGATGAAAATTACCTTATCCTGTAATTTGAGTGATATTTGTCAGTACAGTCTAGTATATAAGTATGATATAACAGTGTTATTTTATGGTCCTACTACTTATTAATAAATGATTTAGTGATTAAACCTCAGGGGAAGACTAATAGAATAGTTATACTCAAATTAAACTCACAATACTTGGATTTAAATGCGTGCTAGTGGTGGAAAATAGAAGAATAAAATATAGTTATAGCTTTTATAAAGATAATATCAATTTATAAGGGCTTTATAATATATTTCTGAATGTTAATAATTGTAGTGTAGTGTTTATTTGAAGTGTAGTAATTGAATGATGATAATAAACCGTCAAAATCCCTCCTTACTTATACCCAAATCCACTGGAGTGCACAGACCTTCAATCCAGATGATGTCACTGCTATCCCCGGCAATTACAGCACTGTGAGGGCCCATCACCTCCCCATGGCGTCCACTTCAAGCAGTTTCAACACCCAGACCTCCAGTAAGGACCCTCCATCACTATTAATAATAACACAGAGTCATACCATAAATAGAAATCCCAGATAAAAGCGGATACCATAAAGAAACAGGTAAAATAAAAGATCAAAAAGAGATTTAATGAAACTAAAAGCATATAAAGGAAACAAATAAAATGTCCAAGCCCCCAATAACATCCCCAAGCATCCACATTAACCCAAAAACATATTTCCAACCCATAAATCCGTGAATAACCATCCAAGGAAGTAATTTTAGTTGTCCAAACTGGGTGTATGCGCCTGTTATAGGTGTCTATGCTTCTGTAGGCGTTGTGAGTCCACTGATTTCGTCCATATGACCTAAAATAAGCAGAAAAACAAAGGTTATAGGCTATTAAGGGGCTAAAACCCACTTATATACCTAAATATACATAATATACTGCATATTTCACTGAATATGAGATTTATGTATACATATAAGCTTATGTATGTCAATAATTACTTCATATCACTTAAGATAAGTATATTATGACTCCATTAACACCTTAATAAGTATTATTAGGCCATGGATAAGCTATTTAAACTATTATAAATTATATAATAGAATAATAATTATATATATATAATAAAATAATATATATTATTATTTTAACCTTATTTTTAAGATATAAGCTTAATCTAATTAAGGTTATCTTATTTTAAGCATAAGAAATACTCAGTCCTAAGGATATTTAGGCTGACACTCCCTCACTCCAAAAAAAACAATAAAAAAAAATGTTAAGACATTTTAATTAATCTTAAGGAATGAAATAAAAAATAAAAATAATTTTATAATACATATACTGAATGAACAGTATTATTTAGATTTAAATTTTTTCAAGAGATTTTTAAGATCAGAGATTTCATTTTCTGGAATCCACTGGTCATATTCACTTGATTTATTTTTAAATCTTAGTAGATACTCAACTCCCTTTTCTTTTGTAAGGTGTCTCTTTTTAAGTATCTTTTCAATTTCTGCTTTTTCCACTATTTCTTCAGGTTGCTGTTTATGCCTTCCTGATCTTCTTGGAAAGAGAGCAGTATCATTAGAATGGTATGGTTTTATAAGAGAAATAGGAAATACTGGATGTTTTCTATCATAAGGTGCATATAGAATAACCTCAACAGCATTATTACCAACCATCTTTTTAACTACAAATGGTCCAATGAATGGATCTTTCAATTTAACATTACCATTTAAATTGAAATGTAGCGTTGAAATAAGGACTTCATCACCCTCTTTGAACATTTGTTCTTTATGGGCTTTATCCCATCTTTTCTTTTCATACTCAAAAGCCTTATTTATACATTCTTGAGCATGTTTTCTGCATAATTCCTGCATTTGAAGAAAAGATTTAGTACCTGGATGAATATCCAATCTAGGTAACTTATTAAGAGTTTTAGCAGGGGTATTAGGTACATAACCCAACCATAACTCAAATGGCTTTTTGCCAGTGACAGAATGTACTGTACTATTATATGCAAATTCTAAACCTGGGATAAGGGTTACCCAATCATGCGTGAATTTGTCATTGTCTTTAAAGTTAAGACCAAAAGCACAGTATCTTCTTATCATATCTTCTAAGGTTTGTATCATTCTTTCTGCTAGCCCATCAGTTTGTGGATGGTGTGCTGTAGAAAGTTTTAATTGACACCCTGAAACATCCATAAGTGACGTCCAGAACTCAGAAGTAAATTTAGGATCTCTGTCAGAAACTATTGCTTTGGGGAAACCTGCTGTATTTAACATTTGTGTCCACCATAAAAAAGCTAAGTCCTTTGCAGAAACCTCTTTGTGGGTAGGAATAAATTTACACATCTTTGTAAATCTATCTACAATTACCCAGCAGGAGTTATAACTCTTATGCCCTGCTATTGGCAAACCTGTTACAAAGTCCATGTTAATGATTTCCCATGGAGCTTTTGGTTGCTCAATTTGTTGTAATAAACCAGCTCTTTTTCCTGTTAATCTTTTAGATTTTTGACAAGAATCACATGTTTCAACATATTTCTGAACATCCTCAGACATGTTAATCCACCAAGCTGTGTTTTTTACTCTGGTTAATGTTTTATGGTAGTCAAAATGACCTGCTAATATATCATCATGACATATACTTAACATTAACTCCTTCATTGAAGGGGGAATTACAATTACATTACTTAATTTTTTCCTGTAATATATAAAACCATCCTCAATGGAAAATTTTCCTTTCTCTAATGCCTCTTTATACTTATCTGGTAATGTTTTTATTAAAACATTCATTGAAGCATTAGATGGATCATTTAATATTGTAGTTAATTTACTTAAGTCAGGATCTGAATTATAATTATCAAGAATTGATTGCATAAATTCATCCTCAAGATCTACAATATAAATGCCATAAATATTAATAATCTCTGATTCAGGAACATAAGCAGGATTATCATCATTATTAGGCAGAGGTACTCTAGATAACAGATCTACATTAGAGTGCAAGGTTCCTGCTCTATGTGTAATAGTCATCCGTCCTCTGTATTCTTGTACAGCTAATTGCCATCTAAACATGTGTCTATTAGGAGTTTTCATGTTTAAGAGTGACTTAACTGCACTACAGTCAGTTATTAACTCAAATTTTTGGTCTTCAAGGTAATAATGTAGCTTTTCAAGAGCCCATACTACTGCCAAACATTCAAGTTGAGTAGCACCATATTTTAATTAACCACTTCTCAGAGTACGTGAAATATAGCAGATTACTACTTCTGACATTTTACCTTCAATAAGTTGTTTTTGATGCAAAGCAGCACCTAGTCCAATAAAACTTGCATCTGTATATAATACAAAAGGTAATTGGAAATCTGGTAATCCCAAGATAGGAGCTGTCATTAAAAATTCTTTCAACTTGTTAAAAGCTTGTTGTCTTTCATTATTCCAAATGAAAGCTTCTGATTTCTTTATTAGTGTGGTCAGTGGTGCAGCAATTGATTGGTAGTTTTTTATATATTGTCTATAATAACCACACATTCCAAGAAAAGATTGTACATCCTTTACATTTTGGGGAATGCCAATATTTTTTATTGCAGCCACTTTATTTTGGTCTACACATATTTGTAAGCCAGATACAATATGACCAAGCACTTTTAAAGATTCAAACCCAAATTTACATTTTTTCAATGCAAGGGTCATTTTTATTTCATCCATTTTCTGAAATACTTTCCTTAAATGGATTAAGTGTTCATCAAAAGTTTTAGAGAACACTATGATGTCATCAATGTATACCATTAACCATCCCTCAATCATTTCATTATGGAATGTTATATCCATTAACTTCTGAAATACTGAAGGAGCATTCTTTGGTCCAAATGGCATTCTGACATACTTATAAATTCCCATGTGTGTTGTTATCAACAAAAAGCTCTGTGAATTCTTTTCAACAGGAATTTGATGGTACCCTTTATTTCCATCTAGGCAACTTATATATTTAGCACCTTTGAGGGTAGCATGTATAGAGGCAATCCTTGGCAAGGGATAAATATCATCTACTGTAAATGTATTTAATGCTCTATAATCACCGCACAGTCTTGCTTTATCTTGTTCATAAGAAATCAGCACTGGTGATATTACACAATATTTTGGTGTAGTTTCAACCTTCTCAAGAATGTTCATCTTTAATAACATCTTAATATTATCCTCTATGTCTTTCCTCTTCATTGGTGAAGCAGGATATGGTTTCTTTTTAAGACTAGCAGGAATATTATCCATGTCACAGGTTAAACTAATTTTCATTTCATGATCTTTTACAAGGCCAAGTTCATTTGTACCATGTGCAAAAGCCATTGGAAAAGCTTTAATTAATTCCAAAATATTATCTTTCTCAGTTTTACTTATCTGAGTGCCAAATGATGCTTTTGAAATTTCTGTTTCCAGAAGTTCCATCTCATTGGATTCTCTCCCTTTAGACGGGGAATTTGTTACTGACTCAATGTGTAAGACTGTGTTAAAAGAATTTATTTTAAATTTCCTTTTACCATTCATGCCAATTGTAAAATTATTATTAGCAGGGTCTAATTTTACACCAAATTTAGTCAGAATATCATTTCCAATGATAAAACAGTTACTACAATTTGTATTATCCATTACTACAAAGTCACAAGTTACCCTTACATAACCATGTTGGTGTTTAAAGAAAACAGCAGCTTTGTATTTACCAATGGGGTGTAGTACTGATCCAAAACCTCTCCAATTTTTATTCTGAAGTGGTTCAAGCTTAAACTTATATTCACTATCAATCTTCTGTAATGTATTAGTGGAAACAACTGAACCAGCAGCTCCTGTGTCCAATACTATATTAACATTTTCACCAGAAATGATAGCTGGAACCGTGATAGGTGTCATTTTAAAGTTATCAGCTTGTATATCCTTAATGATTTCAGCATCCTCAAAATTCATTAAAGATTCATTTGAGTCCATATTTAATATTGGATTTTCAAAGATGGACAAATCATCTTCCAACATACAGACTTCATTTTCATCACTATATGAGATATTGCTGTCATAATCACTTGATTCTTTACTTTTTTCAGTTTCAGTTTCAGATTCACGTTGATTTTCAACAATATTTATGTTTTTCTCACATTTGTGACCTTTTACCCAAGGTTTGTTACACTTATAACAAGTATTTGTTTCATACTTTTTAGGTACTACAGGTGCAGTAGGTTTTTTCTGCTTCTCCTGAAGTGTTTTTGAATTCTGAGATTTTACAGGTTCAACATTTTTTTTATAAGTGGAATACCTTGATTCATACTTATGGTTTAATAATATTTCATTGCAAATATTAATAAAGTCAGAATATTCAGTAACATTCAATGTTCTAGCTACAACAATGTCTCTGACAGATATAGGTAATTTGTATATTATCTTATCTTTCCATAAGTTAAAATCCATATGAGGCTCAATGGCTTTTAATATTTTGTTTAAATTCATTAAAAATACCATAGGTTTGTCACCATTCAACGGATTATACCTAGTCTTCTCATACAGTCTCTGCTGAGTAAGCCTGAATTTAGAACCTCCAAATTGTTTTTCAATAAGTTGTTTCCATTCAGCCCAAGAGTAGTCTCTACCCTCACTTAAGACAGCTTCAAACCATAATAAAGCAACATCCTTAAATAAAGAAATCAATTTTGATGTTATCTCTTCATCTGGTAACTTATATGAGAATTTCAAGTTGTCAATTCTTTGAATAAAATGTTGCCAATCAGAGCTGGCTTCCCCATCATAAGTTGGGTACTGATCTATCTTAGGCCAGTTCTTCTGATTGGATTTTATCTCACTAATCTTAGGTAAATTCAATAACTCATTTACTTTTGATAAATGGTCTTGTATTTCTTCCTGCACGGATTTGTGACTTACATTTTCAGATTTGACACTACCACCAGATGGTTTTAATTGTGGTGGTACAGGGAAGGAATGAGATTCACTTTTGCCAATGAAAGGATTATTATTATATTGATTATACTTATGATTATCCTGGTTCATTAGTAGATTGGCAGTTTCAATCTCAACTTTAGTTAATCTTTGTAGCAGCTCAGAGACACTTTGATTTGTCTGGGCAAAAGATAACTTTGTTCTTGATTCAGTTTTTAATAAGTGTGTTTCATATAATTTTTCTAACTCACAAAATTTGTTTGAAAGGTCATTATATTTATTACTCAATGAATCATATTTAAGAGGTAGAGACAAATGTTCTTTCTCTAATTCTTTATTACATGTTGCTAATTGAGAAATGTTCAATGTTAAGGATGAAATTGTATCACTAGTGAGCTTAACTGTCTGTTCCTCACAATCAGTCATTCTATTCCACAATGCTGAAACAATTCTATGGACAGTTGTATTATTGTTAAAATATTCCATGTCCTCCTTTTCAATTCTCTCACTCTCCTGTGAACTTCTCATCTCACTAGTAGGTGGTTGCAACTGAGGATTAACTGTATTATCATTGTATATAGTACTGTTATTATGGACAAAAGACAAGTCAGGTGTATCTACTCTAAAACCTAAATTTCTTAAATCCTCCTCTATTTTTTGTACAGATTTAACATCAATAGAATTACCTATATTGTAATTATCAGTATTATGTCTAATCTGAGAGGGTAAGTTACTTACCAAGGGATGGTTGCCAGTCCTGATTTTTGGCGCTTTTTTCCCTTGTAAGGGTGAGCTGAGGAAGTCAGATGAGGGGGTGGATCCCTGTTGCAACTGTGGCTTGTCCACTGTTGGTGAAACCAGTCCCATTTCCATTTGTCTACCAGGATTTTCTCCTGGGAGTGAGTGGACCCTCCTTGGGTAGGGGGTTGCTGATTTGATTGACTGGGCTGGCCTCCCTTTAATTCTGCCATTGCCTGATTCATCTGCTGAAATCCTACCTTGCAATTGTTTTGCAACTGCTCTACTTCTTTGAACATGAGAGATTTTGATTCCTCTAGCTTCAGAACCTGTTTGGCCAGGTGGGACAGTTGATCCTGAAGAGGAGGAGACGTCTTTTTGATAGTTATCTTTTTTAAGAGGGCGTCCTTTTCCTCCAAACTCATGCTTTCTGGCTGGGGGTACTGTTGTCCCTCCATGGTGATGTCCTGGAAAGTTTTTATTAGCTTTAGACCTGGTATTATAAGCAGGCTGTTCACTTACACTATCCTGAGGAGCACTCATATTGTTCAGAATAACAATATTTTACGTCTACAAAAGGAAAAAACTCTGTGGAATTAGTAGACAAAAGATATTAGTAATTATATTACTAATAAAAAAGCAATGGAGCTTACCCTGAATTTATATCTTTATTTATTTAAATAAAATATAAGAAAAATTCGAAAAAATCTGTTAAAAATATAATAATAAGTTTAACTAGACCTCTATAAGGGTGAATAATTAGCTTACCAAGCTTTAGCCAAATACCAATTTTATTGGGTGTTATATTGGTGTCCAAATACCAAGTGAAATTGGGTTTATATTGGGTACAGTTACTACTGTAAATATCTAATTTTTATGATAAAAAATTAGTACAATTATTATAAGGATTCTTTTCCGCAATCAATGAGTTATGATGACCCACTAATATGCAGCAGACCCAAATATTTGGTTAATTTTGAGTTGTACTAAGGTAAAAATCACGTCCCAAGGCTTATACTAAATAATAAGTAAAATATAAGGAAAGACCCCCAATTGTCAGTACAGTCTAGTATATAAGTATGATATAACAGTGTTATTTTATGGTCCTACTACTTATTAATAAATGATTTAGTGATTAAACCTCAGGGGAAGACTAATAGAATAGTTATACTCAAATTAAACTCACAATACTTGGATTTAAATGCGTGCTAGTGGTGGAAAATAGAAGAATAAAATATAGTTATAGCTTTTATAAAGATAATATCAATTTATAAGGGCTTTATAATATATTTCTGAATGTTAATAATTGTAGTGTAGTGTTTATTTGAAGTGTAGTAATTGAATGATGATAATAAACCGTCAAAATCCCTCCTTACTTATACCCAAATCCACTGGAGTGCACAGACCTTCAATCCAGATGATGTCACTGCTATCCCCGGCAATTACAGCACTGTGAGGGCCCATCACCTCCCCATGGCGTCCACTTCAAGCAGTTTCAACACCCAGACCTCCAGTAAGGACCCTCCATCACTATTAATAATAACACAGAGTCATACCATAAATAGAAATCCCAGATAAAAGCGGATACCATAAAGAAACAGGTAAAATAAAAGATCAAAAAGAGATTTAATGAAACTAAAAGCATATAAAGGAAACAAATAAAATGTCCAAGCCCCCAATAACATCCCCAAGCATCCACATTAACCCAAAAACATATTTCCAACCCATAAATCCGTGAATAACCATCCAAGGAAGTAATTTTAGTTGTCCAAACTGGGTGTATGCGCCTGTTATAGGTGTCTATGCTTCTGTAGGCGTTGTGAGTCCACTGATTTCGTCCATATGACCTAAAATAAGCAGAAAAACAAAGGTTATAGGCTATTAAGGGGCTAAAACCCACTTATATACCTAAATATACATAATATACTGCATATTTCACTGAATATGAGATTTATGTATACATATAAGCTTATGTATGTCAATAATTACTTCATATCACTTAAGATAAGTATATTATGACTCCATTAACACCTTAATAAGTATTATTAGGCCATGGATAAGCTATTTAAACTATTATAAATTATATAATAGAATAATAATTATATATATATAATAAAATAATATATATTATTATTTTAACCTTATTTTTAAGATATAAGCTTAATCTAATTAAGGTTATCTTATTTTAAGCATAAGAAATACTCAGTCCTAAGGATATTTAGGCTGACAATATTCCTCCTTCCCTTAAGAAAAAACCATATCCTGCTTCTCAATCAAAAAGAAAAGATATTGAAGATAATATTGAAACATTATTGAAAATGAATATCATTGAGAAAGTGGATGTCACCCCCAATTATTGTGTCATCTCCCCAGTCTTGATTTCATATGAAAAAGATAAAGCTAGATTATGTGGAGATTACAGAGCTTTAAATACTTATACTGTTGATGATATTTATCCTTTACCCAGAATTAATTCAATACATGCTACCTTGCAAGGTGCAAAATTTATTAGTTGTCTGGATGGTAATAAAGGTTATCATCAAGTTCCAGTTGAGAAAAATTCTCAAAATTTTTTGCTTATTGCTACTCATATGGGAATATATAAGTATGTTAGGATGCCATTTGGCCCTAAAAATGCTCCTTCAGTTTTCCAGAAAGTCATGGATAACACTTTCCATCAAGAAATTATTGAAGGTTGGCTCATGGTTTATATTGATGATATTATTGTTTTTTCTAAAACTTTTGATGAACATATGATTCACTTGAATAGAGTTTTCCAAAAAATGGATGAAATCAATATGACCTTATCTTTAAAAAAGTGTAAATTTGGTTTTCAATCTTTGAAAGTCCTTGGCCATGTTGTGTCAGGCTTACAAATTTGTGTAGACCATAATAAAGTTGCTGCCATTCAAAATGTGAAAGCACCAACTTCTGTAAGAGAAATCCAAAGTTTTTTGGGTATGTGTGGCTATTATAGACAATATATTAAAAATTATCAGGTCATAGCCTTGCCTCTTACAAAACTAACCAGAAAAGATGTTGCTTTTCTCTGGAATAATGACTGTCAGAAAGCTTTTAATACATTGAAAAGTTGCTTAATGACAGCCCCTATATTGGCTCTTCCAGATTTTAACAAGCCATTTGTACTTTATACAGATGCTAGCTTTATTGGTCTGGGTGCTGCCCTTCACCAAAAGCAAATTATTAATGATAAATCCTCAGAGGTTGTAATTTGTTATATTTCAAGAACCTTAAGAAATAGTGAATTGAAATATGGTGCCACTCAATTGGAGTGCTTAGCAGTTGTTTGGGCTCTTGAGAAACTTCATTACTACTTGGATGACCAAAAATTTGAGTTGGTAACTGACTGTAGTGCTGTGAAATCTCTCTTAAACCTCAAAACACCTAACAGACATATGTTCAGGTGGCAACTTTCTGTTCAGGAATACAGAGGAAGGATGACTATTATCCACAGAGCTGGAAATGTTCACTCTAATGTTGATATGCTCTCCAGATTGCCTTTGCCAAATAATGACTCCAATCCTGCTTATGTACCTGAGGATGACACTGTTCATATACATGGTATATTTATAGTTGATATGGAAGAAGAGTTATTACAGTTAATACTGGATTCATATGATAAAGATTCTGACTTAAATAAATTAGTTACTATTTTGAATGATCCTAAGAATGCTTCAATTCAAGCATTAATAAAAACTCTTCCTGCAAAGTACCAAAATGCTTTAAATAAAGGAAAGTTTTCTATTGAAGATGGTTATATATATTATAGAAGGAAGCTTACCAATGTAATTGTTATTCCTCCTTCAATGAAAGAAACTATCCTCAAACTTTGTCATGATGACATATTAGCTGGTCATTTTGATCTTGAAAAAACATTGATTAGAATCAAAAACACTGCATGGTGGGCTAATATGTCTGAAGACACTAAATTATATGTTGAATCTTGTGATTCCTGCCAAAAA
Source organism: Hemileia vastatrix (assembly GCA_030280995.1). Classification (NCBI taxonomy): domain Eukaryota; kingdom Fungi; phylum Basidiomycota; class Pucciniomycetes; order Pucciniales; family Zaghouaniaceae; genus Hemileia; species Hemileia vastatrix. The sequence goes on along the minus strand of JASXTE010000005.1, from coordinate 19,611,026 downwards.
TCTAAAAGGTTAACAGGTAAGAGAGTAGGGTTATTACAACATATTGAAGCACCTAGTGCTCCCTGGCAAATCATTAATATGGATTTTGTCACTGGTCTTCCTGTTGCAGGTAAAGACCGCTTTAACTCTTGTTGGGTAATAGTGGATAGATTCACAAAAATGTGCAAATTTATTCCAACCCACAAAGATGTATCCACCAAAGAATTAGCTTTCTTATGGTGGTCTTACATGTTTAATATTATTGGTTTTCCAAAAGCCATTATCTCTGATAGGGATCCAAAATTCACTTCTGAGTTTTGGACCTCTTTGCTGGATATTTGTGGCTGTGAGTTAAAATTGTCTACAGCTCACCATCCTCAGACTGATGGTCTAGCTGAAAGAATGATTCAAACTCTGGAAGATATGATTAGAAGGTATTGTGCCTTTGGTTTAGAATATAAAGACAATGACAGATTTACTCATGATTGGGTCACTCTTTTGCCTGGTCTTGAATTTGCATATAATAGCACTGTTCATTCTGTCACTGAGAAAAAGCCTTTTGAGCTTTGGTTAGGTTATGTCCCAAACACTCCTGCTCATATTCTCAATAATAAATTACCTAAGTTGGAACTACACCCTGGTGTAAAATCTTTTATGCAAATGCAACAGCTATGCAGAAAACATGCTCAGAGTTGTATTGATAAAGCATTTGAATATGAAAAGAAAAGATGGGATAAATCCCATAAAGAATACACATTTAACAAGGGTGATGAAGTGTTGATCTCTACTGTCCATTTCAATTTACAAGGTAACCACAAATTAAAAGATCCTTTTGTAGGACCATTTGTTGTTAAAAGAATGGTTGGTGATAATGCAGTAGAAGTTGTATTGTATTCTCCATATAATAGGAAACATCCTGTCTTTCCCATTTCTTTACTTAAGCCTTACACTTCCAACAGTGACTTATTTCCAAAAAGAAGAGGAAGACCTAAAAAGAACCCTCAGGAAGTCACAGAAACAGCAGAAATTGATAAAATTCTCAATGATAGAATTATCACTTCTGAAAGAGGTACTGAATATTTATTGAGATATAAGAACAAATCATCTGAACATGATGCATGGATACCTGGCAAGGAAATTTCAAATCTGCCTGCTCTGTTGAAAAAATACAAAAAGAAAAAATCTTAGCATTTTTTTTTTATTATTTTTTTAGAGTGAGGGAGTGTCAGCCAGGCTATTCCAGGAGTCCAGTAAATGATATATAAATTATAAAACCTTAAAGAGTGGGTAAGAATTGTATTTAATGAATATAACTTAATATTTTATTGCATAATGAAATTATATAAGTATTTTATTATATACAAGTGTTACATTAAATTTATTGGTTATATATATTTTTATATACAGTTAAATTGAACATAATATAATATATTCTACAAATAATGGCACATTTTAATGTATTTAATAATTATAAATTTATATTTAATTAATTGAAAAACATATATTATAATTATAAGTGTAAAATTGATTTATAATATATTTAAATTAATTACTTAAATTTATATATTAAATAATACCTCTCATATGATACTAAACAATAATTAATGACGCTTCTTTTGACCCTTAATTGTGTTAGAAAAACAAATAAATTAATTTGGACTAAATTGAGATTAATTGCATGTTTTGTTGTGTCAAATTATTTTTTGTTTCACTTAAAATGTCCTTTAATCAGACTGTGCCATCTGTTTGGAATTATTTTTCTCATAGTTCCTATGGTCCAATCTTTTTTAGTTATTCACTATTTTTCACTTACTGATTTGGGAATTAATGACGGGAAAATTGGATTCTTAATTGGGGTTTTAATTAATTGTTTCATGTTTTTCTCTATATTGTTATGTTTCATTTACTCTTTTGATATATTTGTTTTACTTCATTCTAATCATTGTATTTACAAAGATAGTAGCGCTTCAGAGGACCCATTGCCTATAAAAGGGCCTTGGATAATCCCCTGTAGCCTCATCACTTATTACACACTCAACAAATTAAATAACCAATTTATTACGTTTATATTTTTTTTATTAGTAATACAAATCTAATTTAAATTCTATACAACAAATCAAAGGTTGCTTTAAGTCTGATAGTAATTAAAATTGTTTGCCGCGCAGAACCCTTACATTTAATAATATTATTGTTAATAAAATCTAAGTTTTTGTCACCTCTCAAAGTTTCTCACCGTTGTTTCCCTCTCAAATAAATTAAATATATATTTTTTTGGCTTATTTCTTTATTTTCCCTTGTCCTCCTCCTTCTCTCCTCCTTTTCCTCCTATTTTCCTTACCTCTTCTAGACGACTAACCGACAGATACCCCCTAATAATTAAATATTTATAATTAATTAATTACAAAATATTATAAGTAAAAACATCAACTTATAATGTAATTAGTTAATTATTTAATAAATTACATCATAAAAATATAAATACTTTACAAATTTATTGAGAACTCCAATTTTCTCACAATTGGACCAATAATATAAAATAAATAAAAAAAGTAAATACATTAAACAAGTGAAACCTTTATTTTAAAATATAAGAGTTTTATTTTATTAAAATACTTGCCTAATTACAACAGATATTATACTAGTGCAACTGATTAAATTTCTTACTCAATATTTTTCCAAAGATATATTAGTTAGATATAAAAAAAATATGTCTCACATAGTATAAAATATATTTGTTTCATTTAAAATTAGGATTTTCACAATACAACAGAAATGTAACATTTTTGAAATCACTATAGTTACATTTTTCTGTTTTTAATCAATTTAGTATCCTATTTCATCCCTTACATAGTTACAGGGTTTAAAGGGATGGATACATTCGTGTCTTTTGTTCTGTTTTTGTGAATCGTTATGTAGAACCTTTATTTTTCTGTAACACTTTATTTTGTTTGTATCTTTCCTTTTTTGCCCTTAGTGACATCTCAGAGTGCCTCATTTGCCTATTTAAAGGCTTTTTTTTATCACTTTGTAGTCACCATTACTTAAATTACCTTACAATTTATAAAATAGTGGGTGTCAGTTCTGGCAAATCCACACTTAACTTGTCAGCCAGGCTACTAAACTTACCCAGTAAAATAATTAATTATTTGCTGAATGAAGCCACACCTTATTATTTTAATTATTTAATTAAATTAGTTACATTAAAATTACCTGTAAAAAATTAACTAATTACAGAATGGTAAAATTAAATGAGTAAATTAAATATAAAATGTCCCTTATATTTTTTCTCTATTACCATGCTCATCAACAGGTTAGAAGAAAAAAAATTTTATATTAAAAAAAAGATTTTAAATTTAAATATAATGTTAATATTCAAAAAAAAAAATATATACAAAAAATTTAAATTTCTTATTTAAAATTGACTTCTACAGTAAATATTAAATAAATTTATGTATTTTCTGACATACTCTGTAAATACATCTTTAAAATACATCTTCTTGACGCCTTCTTTTTAGAACAACTTTGTTATTTGAAAATACTCCTTCTGGAATATTCTTTTTCTCTCTCTCATACTACTGTTTTTAGACTTTCATTGCCGTGGTTTGTCCCTCCTTTGCCTATATAAGGCCTCTCTTTTGGTTGTTTTTTACTCATTCAATTACTTACTTATTTTATTACAACTATTTACAATCCTTTTATTACTATTTACTATTGCCTTAGTATTTACATTAAACTTAATTATAATCAAACTCTTTACCTCTTATTATTGAGTAAATAATCTTTAAGATAGGAAAATATGTACCTGAGTTTGAATCCATTAAAAAACTGTTTTACCACCATTGGACCTCCCTTTAAAATCTTCTTGACTTGAAAGACCCATTGAAAGTTAAGAACCTTTCCAAATAATTGACGGTGCAATGTTATCTTGAGGACCAGAGACCGTGGGACCATCACCATTGAGGTACCTATAAAGACAAGTGGACAATGAAAAGGATGAACGTCATATATCCTGTGACTTATTTTTCGCTGTGAACGGGAATCGAACTGCGCTCCAAAAACTTAGGCTTATATACTTAATAATAGCTATATATTTTGTGGTAATTATTGATTACTATTCGTGGGTCACAGTGCACTCTTCATACTCTACGTATTTCCTTTTACTCAGCACTCTGTAAGTGGAATTAATTTGCTCATTTTAAAGTGGGAGTTGTCTGGTAAATTGAAATTATTTTTTATTTATTTATTTTTCTAGTTGAAAAAGATAGAGAGATTGTGTTCTTAGTCCTAGAAGTAATAAATTTTTGTTTTTTTTAAATTAATTGTAATTTTCAGTGACTTTGTCCTGATAAATTAAAATATTTTTTTTTGTTCCAGTTGACAAATTGTCCTGACAATAAAAATTTTAATTAATAAAAATTAAAACTATACTAAATTATTTCAGTTGAAATTAAGTCCTGGTAATTAAATATCCTTCAGTTGATTTAAATCCTGTTAATCATCATAAATTTATTTGTTAGATTAAAAACTATTTTTATTTCTTCAGTTAATTTCTTGTAAATCCTGGTTATAGTATTATTTTGAAGTAATAAATAATTGATTATTAGTTTCAGTTAATTTTTATCCTGAAGAGTTTTATATTCTTTTTTTATTTATTTTTCTTTTATAAAGCAAAAATAAAACTGATTCATCTTATTGTTTCTTTCCCTCACCTCAGGTTAGATTTAAAATAATGACTGACCAAGGTTTTTCTGCTGCACGTGAAAATTAAATGGATCTGATTGATTATGATGAGGCTAATTCTGTGAGTTCCCCTTTAACTAAACAATTAGCCCAAATTAATAAATCATTGAACCAATCAGGACATGGAAATGGAGGAAGTGGAGATTCTGGTAGAGACAAATTTCCAGGGACAAAAAACCTCCAATAAACCCCCCAGAAGAGCTTCCCTAAGGCTTAAAAATAAAAGAGATACCCTTAAACCAGCAGTTAAAAAATCTCTCTACTCATATCAAGGAGTTGAGGACAGAAAACCTCAAGCTGAGGTCAAGGATAGACTGTCTAGAAGACAAGGTAAGAAACATAGAGTCTTCACTTCAAGAGAAGAAGAAACCTCCTCCTCCAAAAGCCCTTCCACAACTGGCCCCCCAGAAACAAGAAAGGTGGAAGTCTCAAATTGGTAGTGGGATTGGCTGAACACCCAGTGGGATTATCTGTCCCAACAGTTACAGCACCAAGTATCTCAGGCAGGTCCTTCAAGAACAAATCAGTTCAATATAATACCTCCTCATCCTTATCAAGGAGAAAGAAGGAGAAAAAAAAACCACATCCAAGTCTTGACCGATCCATGTTAAGCCCCTCTATTGAATCTCAAGTACCATTTCTTGTAACTGATTCAGTTCCTTCAGGTAATTCTGGAAGAGGAGATGAGACTGTGAGACATGTAGAGGCTGAGAACAGTAGACAAATTGCTCAAATTTCAAATGTATCTAATCCTTTCATTCTGATTTCTACTTCAATGATAAATCCTGATATGGCTATTATTGATGAAAAGCTTGAGCCTGAGTTTTATGAGAATCTGGAAAGTTACTCTATTTCCATATTGAGAAACACTCAAAATGTAGCCAACATTAATGATAAATATTTGAGGGATATTATTGCTAAACAAAATTATATAATGAAAAACATGCAATTGACTCAGAAATATAATAGTTTCTTAACTGAACAGGGTTATCAAGCATTGAGGAGTGAGTTACAGAGAGTTTCTGATTATTTGTTTCATTACAAAGCAACCCATGAAAAGAAAGTTGCTTTATGGCAAAATATCAAAAACAATTTGTCTAAACTGCAAGATACTGTATCTAACTTTTCCCTGGAGCTAGAGGTAGATAAGATGAACCTGAAAAGATTGAGTGATTATTATTCATCTTTTCAAAATAAAACCCAGTTATATTTTGAAACAGTCAAAGAGAGTTTATCTAGTCTTCCAAGAGTGAAAACCAGACTAACAACCATTGAAGAAAAATTGAATTCATTGTTTAATGATCAAAAATATTTTGAAACTTCTTTGAAGGAGAATATGGTACAGGATGCTCCAAGTTTACCTGTTGCTAGTTCATCTAAAGTAAAATTAGATTCAGAAATGTCTGTTGATACCACTGAGTTTCAATCAAAAATTGATGATGCACCAGGATCTTCTACAGAAGTATTAAACAATGAGATTACTGCACGATTGGAGAAGCTACAGCTGCTTCTTACTCAGAAACAAGCTAATACTAAGGAGGCTCCTTTAAATTAAAAGAATTGTCCAAAACTTGACCAGTACCCAACATTTGATGGTAATTCTTCTTCTGATTGGCAGCAATTAATTAACAGAATTAATAACTTAAAAAATTCTTACAAAATCCCAGATGAGGAAATTATGTCAAAATTAATTTCTTTGTTTAGCAATGTAGCCCTAATGTGGTATGAATCTGCTCTCCTGGATAGGACTGACTACTCATGGGAAGATTGGAAAAAATTAATTAAAGAACAATTTGGTGGCTCCAAGTTTAGGATGGCTAAACAAAGGCAGTATGAGGAAACTAGATAAAGCTCTTCTACTGATAAACATATTGAGTTCTTAATGAAACTTGTAAAAATCTTGAGGGCAATGGACCCAAATATGGAGTTTGAGTTATGGAAGGACAGAATCCTTTATAAATAAAAAATGTCTTTGTGAGACTTGATAGTGGCCAGGACTGAGTTCTCCAAAGAACCTTCTTCCTTCATTAATACTTGTAATGAGAACCTTCTAAAAAGCAAGTATGATACCAGAAGATTCATTCCTAGGAACTCTTTGGAGAAATCCTCCACTTACCAACAGAAACCTCTGGAAAGGGTTGGTAAACCTTCTGCCCCTGTTGCACCAAAAAAGTATGCAACAAACACTTTCTTCAAGTGCAACAAGACTTGGAAGAAAGGCTATGTTTGTGACAAGTGGATAAATCATGTTGAAAAACCTGAGGAGCAGGCTGATGACACAATAGCACTGGATGATACTTCAAGCGATTTTGCCAGCAATATTTCATATTAATCTAAACAAGAAAATTTGATGCTGGAAGAATATATTCATTATTTAAATACTATTGATATTGATAATAATGCTTTTTCTACAGTTGAAGATGCTGAGATCATAAATAACATTGAGGATAGCTCAATTGTTATTGCCCCTCTCAAGGCACCAGTCTTGATTAATGGAACCAGCATTGAAGTTGTTCTGGATTCTGGAGCTGGAGGAAGTGTAGTTTCTAAAAGAGCACTTGCTTCAGTGGATCAAGACTATAAATCAAAACTGATGCCTATCATTTCTGAAAATTGGAGAGGTTATGGCTCTGTTTTGTTCCCCATTGGTAAATACAAAGCCACAGTGTTTTTTGAATATAACCATGGTTTTGTAAGAGCTATTTGTGATTTTGTTGTCATGAAAAATGATAACTTAAGCAATTGGTTTATTGTAGGGAATGATATTTTAACCAAGTATGGCATAAAATTCGATCCCTCAAACCAATGTTTCACAATGGGGATGAATGGGAAGAGGAAATTTAAGATTTCTTCCTCCAAAAAATTATTAAAACCAGAATTTAACACATGTAATTCTGTAGTTCAATATAAAGAAAGATCTACAAAAGAAATGCATGGCCTTATGTCTGAAATTGACAATGCTTCTTTTGGAGAACAACCTTCTGGTGAGGATAAAGATTCCATCATTAACTTGATAAAGTCTTTTCCTATGGCCTTTGCTCATGGGTCACATGAACTAGGATTAGTTAAGGAGGAGATGAAACTTTAATTGTCTTGTCCATTAACCAATATACCACCTAGTTTAAAGAAGAAGCCTTATCCTGCTTCTCCCACAAAGAGAAAAGATATTGAAGACAATATCTCTACTCTTTTGAAAATGAATATTATTGAAAAGGTAGTTGAAACACCTAAATATTGTGTCATCTCACCTGTCCTAATTTCTTATGAGAAAGACAAAGCCATGTTATGTGGTGATTATAGAGCATTGAATACTTATACTGATGATGATATCTACCCTTTACCTACAATTGGCTCTATACGTCCTACCTTACAAGGTTCTAAATATATAAGCTGCTTGGATGGTAACAAGGGATATCACCAGGTACCTGTTGAGAAGAATTCCCAGAAGTTTCTGATGATTGCTACTCATATGGGTATTTATAAGTATATTAGGATGCCATTTGGCCCTAAAAATGCCCCTTCAGTTTTTTCAAAAATTTATGGGTAACACATTCCACCAAGAAATAATTGAAGGATGGCTGATGGTTTATATTGATGATATAATTATATTCTCAAAACCATTTGAGGACCATCTCACCCACCTGTATAAAGTGTTCCATAAAATGGATGAAATAAATATGACACTTGATTTGAAGAAATGTAAATTCGGTTTTCATTCCTTAAAAGTGCTGGGTCATGTTGTTTCAGGGTTACAAATAAGTTTTGACCAAAATAAAGTGGCAGCCATACAGCAGGTGAAGGCTCCTACCATGGTTAGAAAGCTCCAGAGTTTTTGGGAATGTGTGGATACTATAGAGAGGATATTAAAAATTACCAAGTCATGGCTTTACCTCTTACCCAAATGATTAGAAAGGATGTTGCTGTTGTCTGGAATAGTGAAAGACAGAGAGCTTTCGACACTATGAAACACTGTTTGATGTCAGCACCAATTCTTGCTTTACCTGACTTTAATCAACCATTTTTTTTGTACACTGCTGCCAGTTTTATTGTTCTTGGTGCTTCCCTCCATCAAAAACAAGTGATGAATGATAAAGTATCAGAAGTAGTAACTTGTTATATTTCAAGAACCTTGAGAAATAGTGAATTGAAATATGGTGCCACTCAGCTTGAATGTTTAGCCATAGTGTGGGCTCTAGAAAAGCTAAATTATTACCTTGATGACCAGAAATTTGAGCTTGTTACTGACTGCAGTGCAGTTAAATACCTTTTAAACTTAAAAACACCTAACAGACATATGTTCAGATGGCAGTTAGCTGTTCAGGAATACAGAGGGAAAATGACAATTATTCATAGGGCTGGTATTGTTCACTCAAGTGTGAATATGTTATCAAGGTTACCTTTACCAAATGATGACTCTAATCTTGCTTATGATCCTGAGGATGAAATTATTCACATTCATGGGATATATGTGGTTGATATAGAGGAAGAGATATTACAGCTTATTCTGGATTCATATGATAGGGACACTGACTTAAAAAAGTTATGCACCATATTAAATGATCCAAAGAATGCTTCAATACAAGCATTACTTAAAACCCTTCCAACAAAGTACCAGAGGGCTTTGGAAAAAGGTAAATTTTCAATTGAAGAAGGATATATATATTATAGAGGAAAGTTGAGTAATGTCATTGTTATTCCTCCTTCTATGAAAGAAATTGTCTTGAAAATTTGTCATGATGACATATTAGCTGGAAATTTTGATCTTGAGAAAGCAATGATCAGAATTAAAAACACTGCTTGATGGGTTAATATGTCTGAAGACACCAAATTATATGTTGAATCTTGTGATTCTTGCCAAAAATCAAAAAGATTGACTGGTAAGAGAGCTGGATTAATGCAAAATTTTAAACCTCCTGATCCATCTTGGCAGATAATAAACATGGATTTTGTAACAGGATTACCTATTGCTGAATAAGACAGTTATAACTCTAGTTGGGTTATTGTGGACAGATTCACCAAAATGTGTAAATTTATCCCTACTCACAAGGATGTAACCACTAAGGAATTAGCTTTCTTATGGTGGTCTCATATGTTTAATACTGCTGGTTTTGCTAAAGCCATAATCTCTGACAGAGACACTAAATTTACTTCTGAATTTTGGATGTCTCTGATGGATGTGTGTGGTTGTGATCTGAAACTATCTACTGCCCATCACCCTCAGACTGATAGATTAGCTGAAAGAATGATTCAGACTCTAGAGGACATGATAAGAAGGTACTGTGCCTTTGGCCTTGAGTATAAAGACAATGACAGATTCACTCATGATTGGGTTACCTTACTGCCTGGGTTGGAATTTGCTTATAATAGCACTGCTCTTTCTGTTTATCAAAGAATGCCTTTTGAGCTCTGGATTGGATATGTTCAAAATACTCCTGCCCAAATTCTCAATAATAAAATACCTAAATTAGATTTACATCCTGGTGTAAAATATTTTCTTCAAATGCAACAACTTCAGAAGTAATGCTCAAAAACTTATTAAAAAATCATTTGAATATGAGAAGAAGAGATGGGACAAATACCATAAAGAATACACTTTTAAAAAGGGTGATGAGGTGTTGATTTCTACAGTCCACTTCAATTTAAAAGGTAATAACAAATTGAAAGACCCATTTGTTGGTCCATTTGTTGTAAGAAGAATGGTTGGTGATAGTGCAGTTGAAGTTATTTTGTATTCTCCATATGACAGAAAACATCCTGTTTTTACAATATCTCTTTTGAAACCTTACACATCCAATAGTGATTTATTTCCAAAAAGGAGGGGAAGACCAAAAAAGACTCCTAATGAAATCACTGAGAAAGCAAAAATTGATAAGATTCTAAATGATAGAATAGTTTCTTCTGAAAAAGGTACAGAATACTTATTGAGATTCAAGAATAAATCTTCTGAATATGATTCTTGGATACCTGGGAATGAGATATCTAATCTTCCTACTCTGCTAAAGAAATATTAAAAGAAAAAATCATAGCATTTTTTTTATTGTTTTTTTAGAGTGAGGGAGTGTCAGCCAGGCTGCTAGACTTATCCAGTAAAATAATTAATTATTTACTGGATGAAGACACGCCTTATCATTTTTAATAATTTAATTATAAATTAGTTACATTAAAATTACCTATAATAAATTAACTAATTACAGAATTTAAAATTAAATATAAAAATTTCCCTTATATTTTTATTCTCTAACACCGTGCTCATTGACAGGTTGGAAGAAATAAAAATTTATATTAAAAATAGATTTTAAATTAAAATAAAATTTTAATATTCAAATAAAAATAAATATATAAAATAAATTCAAATTTCTTATTTAGAAATGACTTCTACAGTAAATATTAAATAAATTTATGTATTTCTGACATACTCTGTAAATACATCTTTAAAATACATCTTTTTGACTCCTTCTTTTTAGAACAACTTTGTTATTTGAAAATACTCCTTCTGGAATATTCTTTTTCTCTCTCTCATACTACTGTTTTTAGAACTTCATTGACGTGGTTTGTCCCTCCTTTGCCTATATAAGGCCTCTCTTTTGGTTGTTTTTTACTCATTCAATTACTTACTTATTTTATTACAACTATTTAAAATCCTTTATTACTATTTATTATTTCCTTAGTATTTGCATTAAAAGTAATTGTAATCCATTAATTTTAAAAATAATCCAACTCTTTACCTCTTATTATTGAGTAAATAATCTTTAAGATAGGAAAATATGTACCTGAGTTTGAATCCCTTAAAAAATTATTGTTACCACCATTGGACCTCCCTATAAAACCTTCTAGACTTGAAAGACCCCTTGACATAACCTTAGTGCAGATTTCAAAGCCAATCAGCACTTAAATTTTTCAAAAAAGTCACTTATTTCAAAAATGAAGGTCAGTTATAACTTCAAATCAGCACTTTTTTCTGATTTTTTTTTCACAACCACATGTTGGCCACCTCATCCCTTCCTTGGCCACCCCACCCCTGTCACATAAGACACACAGAGCTCCATCCCCTCATCAATCCTTGGCACACACTCCTCACTGAGATTTGAACCATTTTATTGCAACATTTTAATCAGGCATGTTTTTTCCTTCTTTTTTTATATTTTCAACCTGTTAACCTCTTTTCTTGTATCATAGAAGTTTAATAATGCCTTCCAGAAAATCAAAAACTCAAAAGGCAACTCAAAAAAAATGCTACATCAGAAAGGTCTTTTTGTAATGCAAGCCCCTCACTGGAGAAACAAAAGTCTGGAAAGCTAAAAAAGGAAAATTAGTAAATCATCATCAACTTCCTCAAAATCAAATCAAATTATGATGTGTGTTTTTGATGTGAGAATTTCAACTGAATTGGATGTCCACCTTCAAAAAAGGTCAATGGCTTATTGTTGATGGCAAAAGAAGTAAAAGAGAAAAAAAAAGGGAGAATTGAAATCAGTCCTAAGAAAATGAAGGAAAGGTTCAAAAGTTATCAATACAAATATAAAAAGGCTCACTTTGCTTTGAATTGCACTATATTTGGTATTGATGATGATGATTTGGAAATTAGAATTACAACTGTTTCTGAAAAGGTCAATGTCATGTGTCCTTTCTATGAGGAAATGGATAATCTTTTTGGTTCTCAAGTTGATGTCAACCATTGGTTTATACAAAATACTACTAAGGATAGACCCTCTGGATCTCAACAAGCCAACAATCCTCCCAACACACCTAAAACTCAAGGACATCAATCTCCTCTAGCTTCTAAAAATATTTCACTTGAAGATGATCCCAACTATCAAGCAAAAAAATTATTTTGGAGTAGATCTGAGTCCTCAGAGCCCCAAAATTTAAATGTATTTTTACTTTCTCTTTTTTCTTCAATTCTTAGCTAAATTTCTCATTCTTTATTTTCTAGTCTCCTCCTACTCAAGCTCAATTTTCTAAAAATAATAATGATTTCAGAAATGACAATCCTGCTTTACAAGCTGCTTTAGATGAACTTCCTGAACCCTCTAGCTCAAACTCCAAACTAAAGCATTGTGCTTCAAGTTCAATGAACTTTAACCATCTTTTAAAACTTAGTAATACTTCAACCACCCCTTTATCCTACCTTGATGATTATTTTGAGAAAAAAGATATAAGTAAGGTTCAGTCACTATATATCTTCTTCAATAACATGTTTATTAATTTCTATTCAATTTTCTCAGAAAAATACTCTATTGCAAAAAATGCCCTTGACTTTGAGAAGATAAAGTTTGATCATAAGCTAATAAAAGATGAACAGTTCTTAGATTTGGAGGATTTTTTTTTCTTCAATCAAATTTTGAAAAGGCTAAATTTGAGACAGAGGATATGGAAAGAGATCACCTTTTCCTGGAGAAAACAAAAGACCATGAATTTCAAAGAGAAATGGCCAGTTGTCAATTGGAAAAAAAGAAATTTTAAAAAAAAAGAATTAATTACAGAATGTATAAACAATTGCCAATCATACAAGGACGTAAAAAATTACTTGACTTTTTTAATTGATTAATTGTTTTTTTGGTTAATGGTTTGAGATTGACTTTGATATTTACTTTTAATCCTATCAAAACATCATATCACCACAAATTCGCATTTCTAAATAGAGAAAATTCATCAAAATTCTATATCTTTTTATAAAATTTTCCATGTCAGATTTGAAAATTTTGAAATACCCTTCCCTGTATTTTATTGATTCAAGGGGCAGTATCACCACATTTTTATAAGTCATCAATTTTTCATGTCAGATTTGAAAATTTGGCAATACCCTCCCCTGCATTTTATTGAAGTAAGGGTTGAAAATCAACAAAATTTGATATAATTCCATAAATGAATAAATGAAAAAAAGATAAATCAAATTCACTAGTTTTAAAGTAATGACAATTCCTCCTGCCAAAATGTGGACCAAGTCAAGAAAATAAATTTGGGACTTTCCACAGTTATAGGCAAGATAAAACACATGAAACAATTTAATGTTATTATGATTACCATTTATACAACACAAGGTTGTTGGATCATCACTTTAGTTTAGTAAATTAAAATATCAGATTTATTTATTTAAAATTTATGAAAGAATAAAAAATATTTAATAACTTTACAAATACCCACAATTTTTTTATATACCTTTAGTTTTATTTAATTTATTACTTTTACCTTATTTTTATACCTTATTTATCCTTTGAATTAGCTTTTGACTTATTTGGAAGGAGCAGCCAAAATGAGTAATTTCATAACAAGATTCCAAACCTGGAGGAGCTTTTGTTGTTTGGTGATTATTGTGAAAAGAGTTCTGAATTGATTTGATGATTCCATTTCCTAATCCAAAATCAATTATACACCTATGATCAGGAAAATATAAACTGTGTCCTTTGGTTTTAAAAAGTGAAGGAATAGGTTGTCCAGTAATAGGAATGATAAAATAGAAAATCCCCAAAGTAAGACAGTTTGCATCATTCAAATCAGTATGTACTTTTTTATGAAATCCAAAATGGGTAATTATAACATTTGAAAACAATAGATACTCATTTATAATTTCTTCCTGCTTGGAGTCACACCAATTTGAAATTCAAACTTGGGTTGCAAGTTCATGTTTTTTTGAAAAGCTTTATTACAGACTTTATTAAGTCAAAGAGCAATTAAAGAATTAAAGAAGGTAAAGAGTCCCATTTTCAAAAATAATTATCTATTTCTGCTTTAGATAAATTTCTCAGCAAAAAAAAGATGCCTATAAGACTAAAATGAGTGAGCTATATTAAGAATGAACCAATAAGAATTATTATACTTACCAAGAGAATAACCTTAAATAAATGCAGGTCTACATCCAAAACCTATAATGATACCACCAAGAAAATTCTTCTTCATTATTGTTAAGAAAGCCAAAGCCATTTTATATAGTGTTGTAATGAGATCAGATAGTAAAATGTTCAATACAGACTCTTGACTTTTTCAAATGATTGTTGAAATTGGAATTTTGACTGTCTTCAGATTCTGCTCCCCAAAAAGCAGGAAGTACAGTGGCCTGTAGCAAGTCTGCAACCAAATTTCATTTTGTAAATTTGCATATCACTGGCACCCTCCAGGCTCTGATTCATACCACCAGCACCATCTCCCTTCATCAACAATCTCATTTTTTTCTCATGGTAAAGTATCTTTTCACCTTTTGAAGTCTTCTGTACTTATTTCTATTATTATTAATCATATTAACTTTCACTTGCTACATAGATGTAATGAAGATGTTTGGAAAAGCCTCAAGTGTGACGTGCAAGAAAAATATCAACTTCAAAATCTCAAAAAGATGTAAGAAGCATTGCTACAGGCTTTGAATGACCAGCCAGCCTCTGAATTGGAAAACCTAATTGTGTCGATTCCCTCAAGGATAAAAATGGTTATTGATAGCAATGGCAGATCAACTTGTTGATAACTTGTAGCAGGGGTGGAGGAGGGGGACTATTTTTTAATTTTTTTTTCAAATTCCTTTTAGGGAGACATTATATAATGTCTCAGCTATCTAATGGTACATATTTCATCTGGGTAAAAAAATTGTTACTTGTAGCTGAAAAATTTGTTTTTTGGATTTCAATTTTTTTTCTGTTACAATTGCTTTTCTGTGTTTATAATATGTTGGATCAATTTGAAACATTCTTTTAAACCAGAATACAAAGCAAAAGAAATTTCTGATATTTATTGAGTGAGTGGTTTTAAAAAAATACTGGTTTCAGACTTGTTACCGGCCACTGTACATACTTTCCAGTCACATAAGAAGAATCTGCAAGAAGATACTGATCTTCATCAAAGAATATTTCAGGTTCTTTTGAAATTTTTTATTCTTTGAAAGACATAGGAGTCATGACATGATCCAGGATATCCAGAAAAGAAAGATATAATTTTTTTTCACATCACATATCAGCTGAATGGAAATTTAATATCTATAGAGAAGATATAGTTGCTTGTGTTACTATGAAATAAAAAAGAAAAAAAGGAATTAGAAACAAGCCACCTCTTTTTAAAGTCAAAGTAATTGTTTCCATCTTGAGCAGGATTCTGAATAAAAGGAATAGTAGTACCATCAACAAACCAAATACATCCTGGGAATCCCTTGGCTTGCATAACCTGAGATGATTCAAGTTGCTCTTCTTTAGCTGGCCAGGTCAGAATTTTAGATTCCAAGGAGTTTATAGCAGTGATGAATCATTTTGTATAAGTGTTAACAGAGCCATACCCTAAGTTAAAGATATTTTCCAAACATTTCAAGGAAGATCCATTACCATTGGAACCCAAATGGCATAGTGTGATGGCAACTTAAATTGAAGGATCATGTTGTGTTTTTTGAGAATTATTGTGAAAGATGGGGTGTTCCTGAAAAAGCTCAAGAAATTTTAAGAAAAATTCCTGGGAATTCCTTAACAACTGTCTAAAACTGGGTACAGATAGATTAAGAAGGGTTTGAATGGTGTACTTGGGGGTATGAAGTACTTGAGGCTTTCTGGAATATGGTAATGTTTTCTTGAAATTTTTGATAAAAAAAGAAAATCTTGTTCAATATTGGAATAAGAATTGCAATCATAGTAAAAGAGTAGATCAAGAACTATGAAAGTCATTGCTTGATGTAGCTTCTCACAATTTGAGGGTGAGGAAGACATGACTCTTATATGGTATAAAAATGAAAATGATGTAGAGTGTTTTTAGTTATGAAGTGTTATGCTGCAGAGTGCTGTGTATGAATAGGATGATGCTGAATAATCAGTGAAATGGAAAATTATTTTAAAATCAGCACGTTTGGTTAAGAAAGTGTGAATTTGAGTGAAATAAGTGTCTTATTTCATTTTGAAATCCACCAGTGTTGGGGCTAGTTTTTTTCAGAAATCTTCAGTTAAATAAGTGAGGATTTGGTCAATTTTAAGTGCTGATTTTCCAGAACTGACACCCCCTAATAACAATTTTGATAAATTCACTAGTAGTTCTCTATCAATTTTATTACTGCATTTCAATTACATAAATTGAGAGACCAAACTATAAAAAAGGTTGCTTCAAGAGCAGTTCATTGTTTTATTATTTTTAGATATAGTAGAGGTAAATAAAAATACTTAATTGATTCAATTTAACCTGTTACATCCAATAGTTTATTTTTGACCTCTTATCTTCTTGATAAGTTATAGTTAGTTCCTTGGTTTCTTCTTATCTTCCTCCTTTCTTCCTTCCCTTCCTCTACCTATTTGGTGTCTCTCTTCTTTATTCTAGAAGACCCGCCAACTTATCCTTTACCAGTTTTCAGACCATTGGTTAAACAATCATTACAAGATTAAAAAATATATAAAATGTTTTTATTGACAAGAAAATCTACTAGTCAAAATTGGCTTTAGAGTACCAGTCATAAATATTATCAAAATCAATATTATTTAATTATTTAGTGACTGGAAAATCTGTGAATGACAATTTTCAGTCATAAGGAAATACAAAAATTAATCCAACCTTCCCTTATAATAAAAGTAATTTACTACCATCATTACATTTTTTCCTGTCTAAAATTAGATTTAATCCGCTATTTTTTTACATCAATGGTCATAAATAGAGCTAACATCAAATCTCACCATAATCAAATCTTTATATACAAAAATATTCTATAATTTTAAAGAGTAACACTATTATTGAGAATAGACTCTGGCACATCTAGATTGCATACACTCCACCCAAAAGTAACTTTTAATAACAAAAATTATTCTATAAAATTAATAAATAACAATAGATTATTGGAACCCTCAATAATTCTGCACTTATAATACCCTCTGTTCAAAAATTAGTGCAAATTTTTTTGGTGTTGTTGCTTGACCACTGCTTCCATTACCCATACTACTAGTTGAGTATGCAAATCTATCAGTGAAATTTCATTGTTTAGAATGCAACTGTTAGATATACAATATTCATTTTAATATTGCATTCGAAATTTTTTGCATACCAGTTGGGAATCCCATTTTGCACTCAACCCCCAAAACTAGAATTGAATACAACAAATGAATATTCAACATAATTCTGCACATTGAATTTGAGGCATTTGGACATGATAAAATATACATATCTCTCTCACATTTTTTTCCTCATAAAGTTTTTTCTGAAAGTAAAAGTTAGATGGAGAATAATTAAGTAAAATGCTAAGGATAATAATATTTTACATTAAGTCAACCATATGTCAAGTTACATAGATAATGCTTATAGTTGAAATTTCTTTTTTTCAACATTATGAAGAATTTCTAACCAAAGATATGGTTTTTTTCAATAAATTTCTTCATTTCATATTTTCTAATTATATAACAAAAGCTAAAGCTACTTTATAAAAATGAAAATCATAATTTCTCTTATCTGTTCTCAAAATCAAAGTTCACATGATTTATTTTTTACTTTTTTTGATATTAGGTCAAATTTAAGATTACATATGGATGAAGATTTCATGTAGCATATTCATTATTCATCTATTTGCAATATTAAATATGCAATATACAATATGCAGCATGAAATATGCAATATTTAACTTGCAAAATATAATATGCATCATGTATTATTCATTATGTATTATGCATTTTGAAAAAAGTAATATGCATTGTGTTATATGAAAAATATAATATGCTGTATGCAATATTCAGTATTCATTATATATTTTGCTACATAGAATATGCAATATGCAATATTTACTATGTGCTATGTAATATGTAATATGTAATATAAAATATTCAATATGCATGCTTATGCTTTATTCATAATGCATGAATAATGTACACAAAATATGCATGCATTGAAGATACTGAATATGTATGAATTTTGAATGTTTACTATGCATGAATAATTCATATTGAGTACCCATACATTATGTATATGTTAGACAAATCTGTGCTCAATGAGGGATCAAATAAGGGTTTTGTTGGATCAACTTGTGCTCAATGTAGGACACACTGGGCTTCAATCTAGGGCAAATCTCAGACTTAATGTGATTATAGTTTTTTCTCAACGTGGTACTTATTGTGGGTCCAATATATGGCATAAAATAAGGTCACCATGGAGCTCAAAGAGGGAGAACTGCTAGAAGTTCTCCCCCAAATTTCCCATGGTGATAGTAGATAAAAAAGATTTTATAAATAATTTAAGATTAAATTAAAACTAAATCTCCCAATATTCTAGTATTATCGGAAGAATATTTTCCTTATTCCAGGGGTTTGATAAATAGAAGTGTTGGATATAGTGGGAGATGTTTAAACTTCTTCATCTTCATACAAATCTAGCCATTAATCTTTGAGGTAAGAAAGTAGGTTATGATAGATAGTGCAACAAAGTGTCTAGTTGACCACTGCCTCAATTTTAGATTTATTTACAAGAGGATTTCTAAATTCCCTTAGACTAGAAAAACAAACTTTCAAGATTCCAATAGAATTTTCAATATGGACTCTTAAATTTTCCAAATGATTGTTGAGCTTGTATATTTTTCTGTCTTCTGGAGCTGTTCCCCAAAAATCAGGAAGTACATACTTTCCATTCACATAAGCAGAATCTGCCATAAGATACTGATCTTCATCAAAGAATTTTTCAGGTTCTTTTAAAATTTACATTCTTTTCAAGACCTAGGAATCATTAAATGACCAAGGATAGTCAGTAAAGAATGATATAATTTTTTTGTTGATGTCAAATATCAGCTAAGCAGAAATTGAATATCTATAGAGAAGATATAGTTTCTTGTGTTAGTATGAAAGAAAAAGAAAGAGTGGAATTAGAATTAAACTACTCTATTTTAAAGTCAAAGTAATTTTTTCCACCTTGAGCAGTTGTTTGACTCAAAAGAATGGTATTACCATCAAAAAAACTAATATATCCTGGGAAACCCTCTTCTTGAATAACCTGAGATGATTAAAGTAACTCTTCTTTTTTTTTGAAGGGTCAGAAGTTGAGATTCTAAGGAGTTTATAGCAGTGATGCATCATTTTGTATAAGTTTTAAAAGAACTATACCCTAAATCAAAGAAATTTTCCAAAAATTTCATGGCAGCTCAATTACCATTGGAAGTCAAATGAATTGCTTTGATGGCCAATTAAATTGAAGGATTATGTTAATTTTTTTGAGAATTATTGTGAAACATGGGATAATCCTGAGTAAACTCAAGCATTTTTAAGGGAAAATTCCTGAGATGTTCAGAATAGCTGTCCAAAACTGGGTGCAGATAAGTTTAGGAGTGTTTGGATTGTGTACTTGGGTGTATGAAGTACTTGGAACTCTCTTGGAAGAAGTTAAAATTTCCTGGCCATTGTTGATAAAAAAACTAAATCTTCTTCAAGATCAGAATCAGAATCACAATCAGTGTTCAAGAACTGATCAAGAGCTATTAAAGTCATTGCTTGATTTATTTTATCATGATTTGAGAATGAGGAATGCATGAGTCTTATATGGTATAGAAATTTAAATGATCTAAAATGTTTTTAGCTATAAAGTGTTATGCTGTGGAGTGCTGCATATGATTTTAATTTTGCTTAAAAATCAGTGAAATGGGACTTGATAGTGAAACCAGCACTTTTGGTTGAGAAGGTGCATATTGAGTGAAATAAGTGACTTATTTCACTTTTTAAATTCACTAGTGTTGGGGCTAATGTGTTATGGTAATCCACACTTAGATAAGTGCAGATTTTCTCAGAATTAAGTGTGTATTTGTAAGTGCAGATTTTCCAGAACTTACACCCTCTAATAAGTAGCTTCCACAAATAATTGTCATATCTCACTCAAATGTTTAGTTAAAATAACTTTTTAAGATATAAGAAGATTAGAATGATGAAAAATATAATAAGCTATTCATACTTAAAATTGAAGTAAAATTGACAAAGTTATATCCATTATGATTTAACATGTGTTCTTAATTAAAAATTTTCATTTTTTATGTAAACGTTTGGCTTAATTCATTTTTTGTTGATATATAAAGATAAATATGATTATTTCAAAACTAATGAGCTATTAATACTTAAAATATAAGAATAATTAAAAAATTAACAGATGAGTAAGTGATAGGGAAGATATGCCAGTGGGATGCGAAAAAATTCTCTAGTGAGTTAGTTCATTATGAACACTAAACCTTTGGTTGGGAAAGTGCATATTTGAGTGAATGAAGTGAATTATATTAGTTTTGAAATGCACTAGTGTCAGCGCTGGTGTATTTTGGAAATTTTCAGAAAAGCTAAACCTTTTAGGCATGGTGTAACATCCCAAGAAGATGTAGTGAGCTCAATGGAACAACAAGTAATAGTTATATGAAGATGTATTTGGTTGAATAATAATTTCAATAAAGTATATATTCAGAAAAATATTTATGGAGTTTAGGATATAGAAAAGATAGGTGCCTTTTAGGAAAAGTGTAAAATGCTAAGTAAGCAGATGTGGTGAGCTCATGGGAAAAAAAGTAATTTGTACCTAAAGTAGATGTAGAGATATAATGAAAATGATGAATTATGAGATAAGACAATAAAAACAGTAAAAGTATTTGTAACTGCAGATTTATTTGTCCAAATGCGGAAAATAGTAGGAAAGTTCTTCTATTTATCTTCAAGTGAAACCAGCTCTATCTTCTGGTATAATTAAGCAAGTACTGAGATGATTTTAACTAATTTCAGATATGTATAATGTATTCAGGAGAAAAGAGAAACATGATTCTTCAAAATTATTAAGTATAAATTGTGTTATTTTAGAAGTACTTCATTTCTATTGGTAGGTGGTATTAGATATATGATGTAATTACCAATTATTATGAGTATAAATATGACTAAGGTGAAAGATAAAACTAGGAAAATACAACAAGTAATTTTCACAGAAATATTTCACTTAGATAATTGCATTTTTTTCAGAAATGAAACCACCTATTATATAGATATTTTGAAACCATGAAATCCATATAAAAAAATGCATGTTGGTTTAAATAAGTTGCAAACCATATCACTGATTTTGCTTTTCTTTATCCTGAATTTATGAATAAAATAAACAATGATTTTTTTTTTTCAGTTCCAACAGTGATAATCTGACAAAATATTGGTAATAAATTGGAAAAATAAGGCTTCTTTTAATGATTAAAAGGGAGATTTAATGGGGGGTGGTGATTGTAAATACCATAGTTTCTTGAAGTTCCATGTCATATTTTTGGTCAAAAATTCCTTAAAAATCTGACAAAAGATTTTACAAAAATTCTTAAATTTGATAGCCAATATTAAAGATTTTTCTCAGTAATAGAATAAAGCCTTGACATTGCTTATCTACTCATTTTCTTTTGTTGTTTTTTCTCCTTTTCCCTTGTTTTTGTTTTTTCTATTATGACTCAACTTTACATTGTGTATTAGTATATGTGCATGTAGAAGGCATAAAAAGGGGTTCTTTTTGGTTAATTTGAAGAATAATTTCTCAATAAAATTGGATTTATATAAAAAGTGCCCATAAATATAAATTTGTCATTTATATGCATAATATTTTTCCTTCTATCACTTTTCAACATTCTTTCAGACAACCACCTAATGTTATCTATATTTGAATCCTTGACTCAGTATCTTTTATAATGTATGTGTTTTAAAATAATTTATGAAGAATTGGAACAATTACAGTCTCATGAAATAAAACTTTTTTTTTCCAATAATATGCCTCACATATGGTCCCATCTAAGTGTATAAAATGAAAATTCTCAACCATATAGACATAAACAGTCAGGCAAGACTCAAAAAAGGTACTGGTTCTATCATTCTGAAGCTTTCATATTATCAATCCTCTTCATTTTGGCATCAAGTTGAACAAAAATATATCACAAAAAGTGCAAATATTATGGAAAACTCACACAATATTATTGAATATTGCAATAACTGGGCTACTGAAAGTAAACTCTTTTATTTGTTTTGAATATCAACTTTTGTAATTCCTTACTGGTTCTCCTTCGATTCCATTTTATTTTTGTCTGTCTGTCTTCTCATGATCTTTTCATATCCCTATTGTTTTTACTTTTCTATCTCAAAAATAGATGTGATAAAATTTTTTAAATGATTAGAAAACTCTTCATCTTTTTTTATGACATAAAATTATTAATCTGTGGGCCTCCATTAGTCATGAAATTAAATTGAAACTATTTAACGTTTTTTTGAATCATATTATGAGTCTGAAGATCTTCAAAAGTCATGAAATCAAATCAAAATAACATAAAATGATTTTTGGAAGAGTATTAAAAGAAAAAATAGAATGACAATAAATTATTTCTGGGAACTGAAAATTACTA
The DNA here is from genome assembly GCA_030280995.1 of Hemileia vastatrix. Classification (NCBI taxonomy): domain Eukaryota; kingdom Fungi; phylum Basidiomycota; class Pucciniomycetes; order Pucciniales; family Zaghouaniaceae; genus Hemileia; species Hemileia vastatrix. The sequence continues at coordinate 19,588,006 of JASXTE010000005.1, read as the reverse complement.
CATGTAATTTTGTTATTTTTTGCTAAGTTTTATTTTTAGAAAATATGTCATAAACAATCTTAAAGTACAGATTTTTATTTATTCTGAAAATATATTAAAGTAATTACTCTTGTTTATAATTAGGTGATCAAATGTATTATTCCTAGTTCTATTTTTGTTTACTATATTACCACCTCCAAAAAATACCCTAAAAGTCCTTGTGATATTTTTAAGCTTAAGACTTTCAGAAAACACCAATTCATCTGGTTCTTGATTATTCATAAGATTTCCAAACACAGGAAGAACTTTTTTTTAACACATAAATCATTTGGGGTATTTTTGTTTTCCTTCCAAATTTTAATTATTAAGATGCTGAAAAAGCTTAAAAATATTTTTTAAATTTTTGTTGTGAATTTCAAGGAATGGTGTCATTCATATAGCCAGATCCTATGGTGATCCCATAATTTCCATAAGGATCTATAAATTCCTATTTTTTCTTTCCTCTTAAAAAGGATCTTATCTTAAAAATTGAGCCAATTTTAGATCAGATCCCCTATTTAATTCTATAATCATTGGAACCAGGAAGCAAAATCTTCAAATTTTGGTAGATCTCTTCAGAAAAATAATCTAAAAGCTCACTTCTTTCCTATGAAGAGGCTTGTTAGAGACTTAAATTTTTTTTAAATATGGAATTTTACTGAAGTTGATTCTCAAATTAAAATCATCCTTCCCTCTCCCCCTCATCTCTACTTGTATTTTTTGAATAAATGTATCACTCTGCTTTTCTCTTACTTGAGAGATGTATTTCTCTCAACATTCCCTTAAGGTAACTTTTAAAAATTTAAATTATAATAAACTCATTAAATTAATACAACTTTTAACTTACTAAATATATTCTTTCTGCTTATAAGATCCAGAGGTTTAGTTATAAAAATGAAAAAAAATTAGCTTTGATATTGAAAATCAAAAACAAATGAGTTGATATCTACTCACTGGAGTTAAATAACCTAGAAAAATGCAAATAGAATTATTTTCGATAAATCTATTGAATTCTCACCATCTTCATCTTTTTTTTAAAAAAAATCAAAATCTTATCAATATTCTTTTTCTCATTATCCTTTGTCTGTTTTTTCTTATTCTCTTGCACTTGATGAGCTATTTTTTGGACAAAAACTATTGTATTTTGGTTGACCTCAAAATCATGACTCAAATTACTTAATCTTTACAGTATGAATAATTCATAACTCTAAAATCACAATATCCCATAAAAATTAAAAAAATTTATGTAGTTTTTAATGGTATTTAATTCCTTTTGAAATTGGAACTTTTAACATCAAAACTAGTGATGGTAGTGGAATTAAACCAACCTAATTGAAAAGGGAGGGTAAATATATTTATATTAAAAAAATTATCAAAAAATTTCTATGTTTAATAAAAAAAATTGACATATTTTAAAGTTTTCTTCTCATTTTAATGAGTCTCTCCATGAAAATCCACAAAAATTGGCAAACAATATGAAAAATTTATTTTCACCATGGGACACAAGAATTACACAACAGTTGAGCAAAAGTTTCAAAACAAAAATTTCACTTAAGACCCACTTAAGATCTTTAAGCTGTAGAAGAGACTTTACATAAATTTTTTGTAATTGATGGGCCATTGTTGAATCCCAAGATAAAAGAAACACTTGTTACAGTGAAGGCAGCTAAGCAAAATTTTAATTATTTTGACTAAAAAAAAATATTTTTTGATGATTAATTTTTTGAAAATTATTAAATTTAACCCTATTCTTCAATGTTTTTCGCCTTATTTGGCTAAAATCAACAAGTTTTTATGCTTAAATTATCAATCTTTAATTCAACTTAATTCAAATAAAAATACTCAGTACACTGGGAGAAATTTTAGGGTGGACCTTCTAGAAAATTCCCTCACTGAGCACTTTTTATACAATTAATTGATCTACTTATTGAACTAAGTTTGAACCTGTTGGTACATGAAGAAACACCAATACAAAATTTTTTTCCAACCATCTTTCAATAATTTTCAATCTGGGCTTAAACAAGGTTTGAACAGGGGTATTACTACTGAGTTCCTTCATATCCCCCAATTATATATAATATTTTTGATACAATACACCACAGGAAATCTGGGGGTGAACTGCTAGCAGTTCCCTCTATTTGAAACTATCAGGAATTTATCAGGAAACTGTTGAGAAACCATCCTGAAACTGTCAGAAATATGTTTTTAAATCTGATGAAAAAACATTGAAAAATTAAACTGTCACAGATTGAATCCAGAACAATCCCTCCTTGAGCAGAGCTTAGGGACCACATTGAACATCATTTAATCTCAGGTTTGAAAAAAGGTTGAACAACATCACTTAGCATACCTTAATATTCAAATATTAAACTTGAATATATGTTGTGTGTTTGATATAGATGCATATGCATTTGAATTTGCATGGTGGATACTTATTGCATGTTAAAAATTGATGTGAAATGCCTATCCAAAGTGTATGCATAATGACTATGAAGAATAAACATGCATAAAAAATGCATAGTGATTATGCATAAAAAATATTCATATTGAATATGCAACTTGAATATGCATAAAAATATGAAAATTGAATATGCATTAAAAATATGCATATTGAATATGCAAAAAAAGGTGCATATATGTATATGAATAAAATATATTAATATGCATATACATCTGTATAATGAATATGCATTATGATTGATAAATGCAAAAAAAATGATACTTAACAAGTTTATTTTATGCATAAATATAAATATGCAATATGAATTCATATTGCATACAAATAACACTGACAAACCAACTTGACCAAAACTCATACTAAATTTTCATTCTGGACTAAAGAGGTGAGGGAAGGAATAAAAACAGTCTGACATTAGAAAAATGCTACATGCACTCATTTTGTGGCAGAGCAAATTGTCATGTGCCACGTGACACTTGAGGCAAAAGCAGCTCATTAAATCAAATAATACAGAGGCCTAAATCCATACTCAAAGCGCAGAAAGCAATTCTACATAGCAACTGCAACTTTTCTTTGTGTACTCACTATTCAACCATGCTAGTCTAACCTCTAAATCTAAATTAGTCAATCTCTCAATAGTGTGTTTTAGTCTTTTCCTCAATAAGCGATGCACAGCGCAATAGTCAATGTAATAGTCCGCTAAAAGGTTTATTTAATGTCTGTGGATTATTAAAAGTGGTAGTGAGCATGGACAGAATGGTTAGTGGAGGATTAAAGGTTTGACAGATGTTAGTGAGGAGGGTCCAGGTGTAACGGGTGTATTTTTCAATGGCCTGTGGTGTGCAGAATAGTGGATGGGTATGAGGTCAATGCGATGAGGAGTAAAGGATATAAAAGGGGTTGGGTTTTGGTTTGACCTTCTTAAGAATTAAATTATAAAACATATATATAGTTAATAGTGGTAAAGCTTCAGGTTAAATCATTATTATTGTATCTTTCCTTATTTTTCTCAGTAATCATATCTAAATCCTAAATCTTTGATTATTGAGTTTCCAACCCTTTGTGACATCTTAAGAATTTTAATATTACCTTTAAATTATATTAGAATTCTTCTCAAACATATCTCAAAGCAGTAGCTCTTCCTTCGAGTCATCTTTGAATCACTTCCTCGAACATTTCCTCTGCGCTTCAAAGAAGTTTCTAAACTCCTCCCTCCATCTCACTTCCAGGAACGCCCTCGACCTTGTGTGTAGGTCATCCGGAGACAGTATAATTTAATTCTCCGTAGTTCTCATTCTTTGCACTACTAGGTCCCTTTTCAGGTGTTTTCTAAACTCATAAAATGGCACCTTTTCAACGCACTCCTCCTATGGGCGCTACTACTAGAGCTCGCGCCAGAGGCAGGCCAACAGCCACATGGCCTGTTTCCCGCACTCACTCCTTGGAACCTCTCGACCTTAGGGAACGGAAACATTCAGTCCAATCTGTAGAAGACATTCCCCAGTATTTTGATGATTCTATCAAGGAAGAAGAAGGAGAGGATACGATGCATGAGGCACCATCCACCCCTGCTACTCACCCTTCTGGTCAAGCTTTGGAACCTGGACCATCTAATTCGCTGGTTGACTTCATGAGACTTTTCATGAAAACCCTTTCCAATACAACGTCTTTGGCGGAATCTAAATTCAAAACTCCTTCCATGAAATCTCCTGATAAATTCAATGGAAAACATCCAGACAGATTGCGGCCCTTCTTGCAAATCTGCAAGCTTCTGTTCCATAATGATCCTCAAACGTTCAATAACGACTGATCAAAGGTTGTTTACGCTTCTTCATTCCTAGCTGGAAAAGCAGCAAGATAGTTTGAACCTTATCTTCTCATTCTCTCTTCGACAGAAACTCACTTACTTATTAATAACTGGGAAAAGTTCGAAGACCAACTCTTCACGTTGTTTGGTGACCCTAATGAAACTGACAACGCAGAAATTGAACTTGATTTTATTTGCATGAGTGATAATGGTAAAGCCTCTGAATATATTTTGAACTTCAGAGCACTTCAAACTCGAGTAGGTTGGAATGATGCTGCCCTCAAGTATCATTTCAAAAAAGGACTTCCTTTGAGAATTCTGGATCAATTAAATCTTCACAGTCAGAAGATGACTACTTTAACAGATTTAATGGATAAAACCCTCGAACTCGACGGCATTTACAATGGACGACTACAACATCGTTGATACGCCAACAAATCTCAAGGCCTAAATTTGAAATCGGGACCTTCTTCCCACCCACAAACAACTCAATCCTCCTCGACTCAATTTAAACCTATTAAGGGAAAGGACAAACCTCGACCGAAAAGCTTGACCCCAGGCGATATCAGTAAAGTACTGGATCCTAAAGGGGAACTTAAAGAAGCTGAGAGGAAGAGACGAGCGGATAATTGGTTATGTATGTATTGTGGGAGTAAGCACAAGCTGGAAGATTGAGTAAAGTTGAAAGAAAGATAAGGCACTAGTTCCAAGTCAAAAAACTAGTAGATAGTTTACTTATGTGCAAAGAAAACTATCTTATCTTGCCCAGTGCACAGAACCTCCATGTCTTAAGGACTGGAGTTGCCTTAAACCGCTTGAGATTCATTATTTTCAAAGAGAATACCTCCTTCAGTTGTCTTATAGACTCTGGAGCTTCAATTTCTTTTGTTACTTTATCTTTTGCTGAGAAGTTACAACTGACATTTACAGATATTGATCAAACTCCAATTTACTTGGTCAAGTCAGAGGAACCCAAATATTGGGTAAGTAAGAAAGTTTTATGGGTTTTCAACTTTTTAAACTTTCCCCCCTTCGAGTGGGAATTATCAGTCTTGGAGGCCCCAAGGATGGACAATACCATTCTTGGAAATGACTTTTTAACGCATTGGAATCCTGAAATTGATTGAACACGGGGATTGATCACCCCATGCACTAAGTATATTTCTGATTCTTCAATGCAAGTCAATAGGGAGTTAAACAACCCGCCTGACAATGTCCTACTAGAGGACAAATCTCTGCCAGATGACTTGCAAGCATCTGATTATTCTCTAAATGAGCAACTGGCTAACCCTTCTAGCTCAATGACTTCACTCAACAAGGATTTAAATTTCTTCAAAGTAATCAAATTATGCTCTCTCAATTATGGTCTTCCCTTGACAGATTGTCTCGAAAATGATGAGGATGACCGGATCAACTTTGAAGCCATTAAATCAACTCTACCCAAAATCTATCATAATTTCCTCAATGTTTTCTCAATCCTCAAGGCTGATAAGTTACCACCTCATCAACCCTACGACCATCAAATAGAGTTAATAGGTCCAGTACCTCCGGCAGGTCCTGTCTATTCTTTGTCAAAGGACGTATCTCAAGTTCCTTGAGACTACATTGCAGAGAATGTAGCCAAAGGTTTCATCAGAGCCAGTAAATCTCCAACCGGCTCCCCTGTTTATTTTGTAAAGAAAAAGGATAGTAGCCATAGGTTGTGTGTTGACTATAAAAAGCTCAACACAGTCACTATGAAGAATGCATATCCTGTTCCTCCTATGTCATTGCTTCTTACCCTTTTCAATGGTGCTAATTTTTTTTCTAAAATTGATCTTAGAGGAGCTTATAATCTTATTTGCATTGTGGAAGGTCATGAACCACTGACTGCAATGCGCACTAGATTTGTTAGTTTTGAATATTTAGTTATGCCTTTTGGATTGTGTAACGCACCATCGACTTTTCAAACTTTCGTCAATGACATCTTTCAAGATGTTGTCAAAAAAATTGTTTTCATCTACTTAGATGATATTTTAATTTTCTCAAAGACACTAGATGAACATATTCATCATGTCTGACAGGTTCTAAATCCACTTTGAGATCATGGTCTCTACGCCAAGCACAATAAATGTGAATTCCATCTTAAATCAATTGATTTTTTTGGGTTTTACGTTATCCACTGATGGTTTAGTCATGGACAACAAAAAGGTCCAAAAAGTCCTAGAATGGCCTGAGCCCAAAACCGTTAAATCCCTCCAAGGATTTTTGGGTTTTCAAATTTATATAGAAGATTTATTAAAGATTACTCTAAAACTATTTCCAATCTTACTTCTCTTCTTAGAAAAAATATTACTTTTGTTTTTACTTCTACAGCACAAAAGGAATTCGAAGCATTGAAGACTGCATTTGCCACAGCTCCAATTCGTTGACACTTTGACCCTTCTGATTCGACAATAGTCGAGACAGATGCAAGCAATTATGCTACCTCAGGGGTCATTTCTCAATTAAATCCTGAAACAAAATTGTTTCATCCTGTTGCTTTTGAGTCATGCAAACTCATTGCAGAAGAATTAAATTATGAAATTCATGACAAAGAGCTTTTAGCTATTAATCATTGTCTTAAAAAATGGCACTCTTTTATTCTCAGCCTAGATAGTCCTTTTCAAATTCTAACAGACCATAATGCTTTGAAATAATTTATGTCTTCCAAAGTGTTAACCAGGCGTCAAGCCAGGTGGGCTGAATTTTTGTCTGAATTTCCTTTTTCTAGTTCCTATCACCCAGGTAAGAACTGCATTGTCCCAGATATCTTGTCACGTCGGGAAAACATTTACCCACAGAGGGGGGACACATTTTCTGACAAGAACCCAGCAAATGTGAAATCAATTTTCAAAAAATCAATGTCAACGACACATCAACCTAATTCAATGACAATTCAATCTTTTCAAAATCCACTATCCAACATCCTTGAGGCTCAGTCAAAGGATAATTATTGTTTAGGGTTAAAAGACAAAATACTCTCAAAGCAAGGGGCCAAAAGATTTATTATTGAGTCATGTCTATTAGTTTTTGAAGGCAGAGTAGTCATACCCAACAACAATGAAATAAAATTATGGATTTTCAATAGTCAACATGATTCTCCATTAGCTTGTCATTTTGGGGTTGATAAAAGCTACCAGTTAATAGTGAGGGATTTCTTCTGGCCAGAAATGACCAGAGAAATCAAGGCCTATATAAGAGCTTGTTACAAATGTAATAGGAATAAGGCTCCCTGTCACCGGAAGCATGGCTTGCTTCAACCGCCTCCTATTCCCTCTAAACCTTGGGAATCATTATTGATGGATTTTATTTCTCAACTTCCTCTTTCTAATAATTTTGATGCTATATTAGTAATAGTAGATAGATTTTTAATGATGCTTATTTTCATTAAAACCACTACTACTGCTACAGCAGAAGATTTTTCAAAATTGTTTCTAGAATATGTATTATCCAAACATGGCTTACCTAATGATATTATTTCAGATAGAGGCTCATTGTTTGTATCCACATTCTGGACTCAATTGTGTTGACAACTCAATATCACAAGGAATCTCTCCACGGCCTATCATCCTGAAACCGATGAGCAAACAGAAAGGGTAAATCAAATCCTTGAACAATACCTTTGAATGTATGTCAGTTATCAACAAGACGATTGGAACACATGGTTACCATTGGCCGAATTCGCTTATAATAACTCGACTCATTCTTCGACATGACAATCTCCTTTAAAACTGTTAATGGGAGGTTCTCGATTCAACTCAATCCATGTAGGAACTAGTCATCCTGCTGAACATTATCTTTGAACCATATCACGACTCCAAGAGGAACTTAAATCAAATTTGGAATTAGCAATTTGAAGGTACAAGAAACAGGCCGACAAACATTGACAATCTGCTCCTTCTTTTAAACCAGGCAACAAAGTATGGCTCGGCGCACAAATCATTCAAACAACTTGAACATCAAAGAAACTGGCTGAAAACGCTTAAAACCATTCGAAATTGACTCTGAAGTCTCTAAAACCTCATTTTGACTCAAGCTACCTCCTAAATGGCAGGCTATTCACCCTGCTTTTCACGTATCTCTCCTGTAACTGGCTTGAGAAACATACCTGGGCAGGAACCAACCTCCTCTGGAACTGGTCGAAGTAGAAGACCATCTAGAGTGGGAAGTAATTCGTATCCTTGATTCAAGAATGCGCAAGGGGAAACTTCAATACCTCATGGAATGGGAAGGCTTCCTTGATGACTCAGATAAAACATCCTGGGAACCAGCCATCAATGTTTCTAACACCCCAGAACTCCTAAAATCTTTTCATCTTAAATATCCCTTAAAACCAAAACCTTAGAAATCTCTTTTATTTTTTTTCTCTCTTCTTTCTCTTTTCTTTTTTCTTTTTCTTTTCTTAAAATTCTAAAACTTCTTCTCTTCTAAAATCCTTATTCTTTGTTTTGTTTTCTTTTTTTTCTTTCAAAAGTTTTTCAACCTTCTTTAAAATAAATAAAATTAAATTTAATTAAAATAAAAATAAAATAAAATAAAATCAAAATTAAATAAAAAATAAAAAAATAAAATAAAATAATAAGATTTAAATCTTAAAATTCATTAAAATTAAAATCTTAAAAAATCAATAAATTCCTTTAAATTTTCTTTTCTCTTTTCAAGACTTTTCTTCTTTTCTCTTATTTCTCTTTATTCAAACTATCAAAATTTTTCATGAACTCAATACGACAATCTTTCTCAAACTTCACTTCAACCTTTAAATCTCTCTTTTAAAATTCTTTGAACAAATTACTTCTTTCTTTCAAATTCTTTTTAAAAAAATTATTTCTTCTCTTCTTTTCTTTCTTTCTTTTCAAATAACCAAAAGTTTCAATAAATTAAATTTCACGAATTAATTTTTTTTCTTACTCTCATTAAATTTTCATTTCAAAATTTGTTTCAATCAACGATATTTTTTTTCTCTCTTCTTCTTCTTATTTAAAATTTATTTTTCTTTTCTTTTAAAAGTTAAAACCAAAATTGTTTTCGATTAAATATTTTTCTTTTAAAATTTCAGAACAAAATTTAAATATTCTTTCTTTCTTTTCCTTTTCTTTTTCTCTCAAAATCTTAAAAAATAAATATTAAAATTTTTATTAAAACAACAAAATAAAATAAATAAATATACAAATTGTTTCTACTTTTCTTTTCCTTTTTCATTCTTCCATTTTAAATTCTTTCCTGTATTTTTTCTTGAACAAATTTCTTCATCTTCTCCAAAACCAGTCTAATTTCCTTCCTGCATTTCTCAAAAACCTCCCCCTCTCCTACCGGTACAACTTCCCCAATCTCCAACAATTCTTCAGCCACATTGCAGGAGACAGAATCAATAATATTGTCGATATCGCCACTGAACTCTTCAATAAACCTAGCTTGTTGACCCTGGCAAGGTTTTTTTGACCATACCTGGTCAAGAGTTTCTTCATTATCCTCCCTCGAGGCAATCACTGGTAAATGTTCTTCAGTAGGGATCAACGGTGCCACTTCCACAGGAGTGGTTTCCACAATAGGAGCTCCCACACTCAAGGTTTCCACCATAGGGGCTTCCCCGAAGACATCTGAATTCTAAGACATATGGTCATCAGTAAAATCTTCTCTTTGGAAAAACAAAATTAAAATAAAATAAAAGCAAACTTACTTTGAACATCGGATCAGCCTCTAGAGATAACTTCTTTGTGACTTCAACTGTCACTTCTTTTTCTTCTTTGTCATCTATCATGACCATTTGCTGCTTCTTTGGTGTCTGCATTGAGATGGGGATTTCCTCCTCATCTTCCTCCACCAATTTATATACCTCCTCTTCTACCCTTCGATTTTACCTGTGGCTTGGGTTACCCAGGTCTCCGCGGTGTCCTCAACTTCCTCCTCAACTGATCCTGATTGATCATCCCCAGTCAACACGTCCCATATATCTTCGATCACCACTTTGGTCTTAGGTATTACCCAATATTTGGTCTTGGTAAACCTTCGTTCGATGTCAGAAATTTTAGCTAAAGCATCACACCTCACCCATCTCTATCAGAAAAACTTGCATTTCTGGCAAGGACCTCAAGTAGCCATGCTTTCAACACAGATGTATTCCATCTATTCACAAGCCGTGCATACTTGGGAGTACTGTTGGGTAACGAGCCCACCATCTGGATTGGGGTGAAGAGGCGTGGGAGTTGGAGTCAGGCAAGCTGACATAATAATAATAATAAAGAATTCAATAATGGTAAAATAGTGTGGGAAGTATATGTCTCACACTCAACGGAGCTCGAGTTTTTATACTCGGGCATCTGTCACCTGCCACGTGAAACTCGAGGCAAAAGCAGCTCATTAAATCAAATAATACAGAGGCCTAAATCCATACTCAAAGCGCAGAAAGCAATTCTACATAGCAACTGCAACTTTTCTTTGTGTACTCACTATTCAACCATGCTAGTCTAACCTCTAAATCTAAATTAGTCAATCTCTCAATAGTGTGTTTTAGTCTTTTCCTCAATAAGCAATGCACAGCGCAATAGTCAATGTAATAGTCCGCTAAAAGGTTTATTTAATGTCTGTGGATTATTAAAAGTGGTAGTGAGCATGGACAGAATGGTTAGTGGAGGATTAAAGGTTTGACAGATGTTAGTGAGGAGGGTCCAGGTGTAATGGGTGTATTTTTCAATGGCCTGTGGTGTGCAGAATAGTGGATGGGTATGAGGTCAATGCGAGGAGGAGTGAAGGATATAAAAGGGGTTGAGTTTTGGTTTGACCTTCTTAAGAATTAAATTATAAAAAATATATATAGTTAATAGTGGTAAAGCTTCAGGTTAAATCATTATTATTGTATCTTTCCTTATTTTTCTCAGTAATCATATCTAAATCCTAAATCTTTGATTATTGAGTTTCCAACCCTTTGTGAGATCTTAAGAATTTTAATATTAACTTTAAATTATATTAGAATTCTTCTCAAACATATCTTGAAGCAGTAGCTCTTCCTTCGAGTCATCTTTGAATCACTTCCTTGAACATTTCCTCTGCGCTTCAAAGAAGTTTCTAAACTCCTCCCTCCATCTCACTTCCAGGAACACCCTTGACCTTGTGCGTAGATCGTCCGGTGGCACAAATGAGAAGTGCTGAATTATGGTTGGTACCCATAATTTAGTATGATATCATAATTTTATTTAATTGTTTTCAATATTGAAAAGACTTTAGGTTGTTTGGTATGGATCTAGCTGTGCCAGGGTCTAATCTAATTATTTTAATAATTTCTTAATAATTAATGGGTTTTAATACCAAAAACAGGTTTTATTTTTTGTGGGATATTGGATATGATAAGGTCTTTTGTAAAAAAAACTTATATTGTTTAAAAATATTCCTGAATCAGATGTGGGATAATCACTACAAAAAATTGTAGTTTTGTGGGCAATAAAATATATGCACAAGCAGTAAAGAAAGGACTGAGTGAACCCTTTTTGTGCAGTGGGAATCATTAGAGTGGAATTGTGGATGAAAAATATAATTCATTATTACTATTTTATTTAATCAAAAAATTTATAATATTAAAAAGAACTATTGATTCATAGGTATTTGACCTTTGTGCCTAACTCATATTTATCATTTGATTGATATTTTGTCACTATTATGTTATTAATGTTATAAGTATAGCAAAAACTTGTGTGCCAAATGCATACTGGGTGATGTTACACCTTTTCTAATATTATTAAATAAAGGTAAAAAATATGAAAATGATTTGTTTTACAAAAAATAAATTGATATCCAAAAGAAATATGAGGGATAAAAAGGTAAAATTAAAGGGATCAACTATGAAATAAAAAATTAAAGTAAAATTCCTACCATCAAGAGCAAGTAGACATGATGGGATGAACGCCCACCAGTTGCACTAAACTTGGACTATAATTTCTTTTTTGAAAAACAAAAAAGGTGTTAACCTGAGGTTTAACAAACCTTCATAAGAACCATTTGGCAATATCAAACAACTTGTAGTGAAATTATTGAAGAAAAATTCATTTTCATTGCAATAGAGAGAATTGATCACATCAGACTGCATGTGAACAAAAGTGTCAAGCACAAGTTCGGCCAAACTTGTGCTGGACACTTTTATGATGGAGTAGCTAGGGTGGAGTTTTTCTTCAGTTCATCTGGTATTTCTTATAAACATGTCCACAGGTATTTTATCTTTGTGCCTCACTCATATTTATCATTTGAATGATTTTTGTCACCATTATGTTATTAATATTATAAGTATAGCAAAAAATTGTGTACCAAATGCATACCAGGTGATGTTACACCTTTTCTAAGATTATTTAATAAAGGTAAAAAAATATGAAAATGATTTGTTTTACAAAAAATAAATTGAAATACAAAAGCAATATGAGGGATAAAAAGATAAAATTAAAGGGATCAAATATTAAATAAAAAATTAAAATAAAATTACTGCCATCAAGAGCAAGTAGACATGTTGGGGCAAATGCCCACCAATGAGGCTAAACTGGGACTATAATTACTTTTTTGAAAAACAAAAAAGTGCAAAACTGAGGTGTAACAAAACTTCAGCAGATCCATTTAGCCATATCAAACAACTTTTAGTGCAATTATTGAGAGAGAATTGATCCCACCAGACTGCATGTGACCAAAAGTTTCCAGAAAAAGTTTGGCCAAACTTATGCTGGACACATTTATGACAGAGAGTAGCTAGGGTAAAATTTTTTTTCAGTTAATCTGATGTTTCTCATAAAAATTTCCATTGGTATTTGATATTTGTATCTCACTCATATATATCATTTGATTAATTTATTGCCACCATTATATTATTAATATTATAAGTATAGAAAAAAGTCGTGTGCCAAATGCATACCAGGTGATGTTACAACTTTTATAATATTATGAAATAAAAGTAAAAAAATATGAAAATGATTAACTTTACAATAATTTAAATAGATATTAAAAAAAGAGAAATAAAAAAGTAAAATTAATCTCAAAGAGATCAATTGTGAAAAAAAATACTAGTAAAATTTTTGCTCTCAAGAGCCAGTAGAAGTTTTGAATCAAATGGGAGCCATTGTCAGTGTATCTAGTATCTAAGTATGATTAAATATTATTTATTAATGGTCGTACTACTTATTAATAAATGATTTAGTGATTAAACCTCAGAAGAAGACTAATAGAACAGTTATACTCAAATAAAACTCACAATATTTGGATTTAAATGCGTGCTAGTGGTGGAAAATAGATGAATATAATATAGTTATAGCTTATATAAGGATAATTTCAATTTATAATGCCTTTATAATATATCGTTGAATAATAATAATTGTGTTATAATTTTTTTTTGAATTATAGTAAGTAAGTGATGTCTAATAACCATCAAAATTCTCCCCTACTTATACCAAAATCCACTGGAGTGCACAGACCTTCAATCCAGATGATGTCACTGCTATCCCCAGAAATTACAGCACTGTGAGGGCTCATCACCTCCCCATAGCGTCCACTTCAAGCAGATTCAACGCCGAGACCTCCACTAAGGACCCTCCATCACAATTAATGATAACACAGACCCATACCATAAATAGAAAATCCAGATAAAAGCGCATACCATAAAGAAACTGGTAAAATATTCATCCAAAGAGAATATAAGGAAACCCAAAGCATATAAAGGAAAAAAATGAAATTAACAAGCCCCCAATAACATCCCCAAGCATCCATATTAACCCAGCAATGACCTCCCAACCCATAAATCCTTGAATATTCATCCAAGGAAGCAGATTAAATTGTCCAGACTGAGTGTATGTGCTTGAAATAGATGTTTATGCTTCTGTAGGCGTTGTAAGTCCACTTGATACGTCTATATTGTCTAAAATAAGCAGAAAAACAAAGTTTATAGGCTATTAAGAGGCTAAAAACCACTTATATACTTAAAATACATAATATACTGCATATTTCACTGAATATTAGATTTATGTATACATATAAGCTTATGTATGTCAATTATTACTTAGTATAACTTAATATAAGTATATTATGACTCCATTAACACCTTAATAAGTATTTTTAGGCTATTTATAAGCTATTTAAACTACTATAATTTATATAATAGAGTAATAATTATATATATATGTAATATAATCATATATATTATTATTTTAACCTTATTTTTAAGATATAATTTCAAGGGCTCCTTTTGGTTTAGGAGTTTTATTCGAGGTTATATGAGGATTTTTAGGGTTTCAATGGACTTTCAAAAGTAAGGTAAGTATTTCTTAATCAATTTGATTGTTTTACTCAAATAATAAGAGGTAGTGTTAAATCTTAATATATTTTATAGATTAGAAATACATTGATGTAAATACTAATGTTATAAAGTATAGAAATAATAATTGATTTGTTGTGAATGTAATAAATAAGTAAATAAGGAATGAATCAAAAAGACAAAAAGGAAAGGCCTTTTATAGGTGAAATGTGAGAAAATAAAACACGGAATTACCACCCCCTAGTACAAGAGAATGAGAGGAAAAACTTAAATAAATAGAGTATGTGAAATAATAAGAGTAAGTCTAAATAGTGCGTAAATAAAAGTATTTATTTTATTTGAAATAAAACTATGAACCCTTTAGTCCGTCACATTTTAGTGTAAGAACATTTGATTTGAAATATAGAATCAATAAAATCTAATTAAAGGAATTTGAAAAAGTATTTTTTCTTTTTATAATTTTATATATTTTATAAATACTAATTTTTATTCTTATCTCATCTGTACTACTGAGCACGGTTTTTGTGAGTAAAAATATATGTGGGACAATTACTTATTTTTATTAATTAATTACTTAGTGTACTTAGTTAGTTAATTGTAATTAATACATAAGTATTTAATAAATAATTAATTATTAATAAGGATCTAAAAGGGTATGCCTTCACCTCAGTAAGATAATTAATTATTTTACTGGGTAAGTCTAGTAGCCTGGCTGACACTCCCTCACTCTAAAAAAAACCATTAAAAAAATGCTATGATTTTTTCTTTTTATACTTTTTTAATAGAGTAGGAAGATTTGATATCTCCTTCCCAGATATCCAAGAATCATATTCAGATGATTTTTTCTTGAATTTTAATAAGTATTATGTACCTTTTTCAGAAGTGACTAATCTGTAATTCAAAATTTTTTCAACTTCTGCTGTTTCAGTGATTTCATTTGGGGTTTTCTTTGGTCTTACCCTCCTTTTTGGAAATAAATCATCATTGGATGTGTAAGGTTTCAGAAGAGATATTGGAAAAACAGGATGTTTTCTGTCATACGGAGAATTCAAAATAACCTCAACTGCATTATCTCCAATCATTCTTCTGACAAAAAATGGACCAACAAATGGGTCTTTCAATTTGTTATTACCTTTTAAATTGAAGTGGACTGTAGAAATCAACACCTCATCACCCTTTTTAAAAGTGTATTCTTTATGGTATTTGTCCCATCTCTTCTTCTCACATTCAAATGATTTTTCAATACATTGTTGAGCATGATTTCTGCAAAGTTGTTGCATTTGAAGAAAAGACTTTACACCAGGATGTATATCCAATTTAGGTATTTTGTTATTGAGAATTTGGGCAGGAGTATTTGGAACATATTCAAGCCAGAGCTCAAAAGGCTTTCTTTGAGTAACAGAATGAACAGTGCTATTATAAGCAAATTCCAACCCAGGAAGTAAGGTAACCCAATCATGAGTGAATCTGTCATTATCTTTATACTCAAGGCCAAAGGCTCAATACCTTCTAATCATGTCCTCTAAAGTCTGAATCATTCTTTCAGCTAAACCATCAGTCTGTGGATGATGGGCAGTAGAAAGTTTAAAATCACAACCACAAACATCCATCAGAGACATCCAAAATTCAGAAGTAAATTTAGGGTCTCTGTCAGAGATTATGGCTTTAGGAAAACCAGCAGTATTAAACATATGAGACCACCATAAGAAAGCTTATTTTTTAGTGGAAAGATCCTTGTGGGTAGGGATAAATTTACACATTTTTGTGAATCTGTCCACAATAACCCAACAAGAGTTATAACTGTCTTTACCAGCAATAGGTAATCCTGTTACAAAATCCATGTTTATTATTTGCCATGGTACATCAGGAGGTTCAATATGTTGAATTAATCCAGCACTTTTACCAGTTAATCTTTTTGATTTTTTGAAAGAATCACAAGATTAAACATATAATTTGGTGTCCTCAGACATATTAACCCACCAAGCAGTGTTTTTAATTCTGATCATTGTTTTTTCAAGATCAAAATGTCCAGCTAAAATGTCATCATGACAAATATTCAAGATGATTTCTTTCATAGAAGGAGGAATAACAATGACATTACTCAAGTTTCTTCTATAATATAGATATCCTTCATCAATTGAAAATTTACCTTTTTCCAAAGCTTTATGGTAATTTGGCGGAAGTGTTTTAATTAATGCTTGTATTGAAGCATTCTTTGGATCATTTAATATGGTGCATAACTTTTTTAAGTCAGTGTCCTCATCATATGAGTCCAGAATAAGCTGCAATAGCTCTTCCTCCATACCAACCACATATATCCCATGAATATGAACAATTTCATCCTCAGGATCATAAGCAGGATTAGAGTCATCATTTGGTAAAGGTAACCTTGATAACATGTCCGCATTTGAGTGAACAATACCAGCCCTATGAATAATTGTCATTCTTCCTCTGTACTCTTGAACAGCTAACTGCCATCTGAACATATGTCTGTTAGGTGTTTTCAAATTTAAGAGGGATTTAACTGCACTTCAGTCAGTGACAAGTTCATATTTCTGGTCATCTAGGTAATAATGTAGCTTTTCTAGAGCCCACACTACAGCTAAACATTCCAATTGAGTAGCACCATATTTCAATTCACTATTTCTCAAGGTTCTTGAAATATAACAAATTAGTACTTCTGATACTTTATTTTTCATCACTTGTTTTTGATGGAGGGCAGCACCCAGACCAATAAACCTGGCATCAGTATATAAAACAAATGGCTGATTAAAGTCAGGTAAAGCAAGAATAGGTGCTGACATCAAACAGTTTTTCATAGTGTCAAAAGCTCTTTGGCTTTCAGTATTCCAGACGAAAGCAACATCCTTTCTAGTCAATTGGGTAAGGGGTAAAGCTATGACTTGGTATTTTTAATATAATGTCTATAGTATCCACACATCCCAAAAAAACTCTGTAGCTCTCTAACTGTATTAGGAGCCTTCACCTGTTGTATGGCTGCCACTTTGTTTTGGTCAACACATATCTGTAAGCCTGAAAAAACATGACTAAGAACTTTTAAAGAATGGAAACAAAATTTACATTTCTTCAAAGCAAGTTTCATATTTATTTCATCCATTTTTTGGAACACTTTACACAGGTTGTTGAGATGGTCCTCAAATGTTTTTGAGAATATAATGATATCATTAATATAAACCATCAGCCATCCTTCAATTATCTCTTGATGGAATGTGTTATCTATGACTTTTTGAAAAACTGAAGGGGCATTTTTAGGGCCAAATGGCATCCTAATATACTTATAAATACCCATATGAGTGACAATCATCAAAAAGTTCTGAGAATTTTTCTCAACAGTTACCTGGTGATATACTTTGTTACCATCCAAACAGCTGATATATTTAGCACCCTGTAAGGTAGCATGTATATAGCTAATTCTAGGTAAAGGGTAGATATCATCAACAGTATAAGTATTTAGTGCTCTATAATTACCACATAGCCTGGCTTTATCTTTCTCATAAGAAATTAGGACAGGTGAGATGACACAATATTTAGGTGTTTCAACTACCTTTTCAATAATATTCATTTTCAAAAGAGTAGAGATATTGTCTTCAATATCTTTTCTCTTTGTGGGAGAAGCAGGATAAGGCTTCTTCTTTAAACTAGGTGGTATATTGGTTAATGGACAAGACAATTAAAGTTTCATTTCCTCCTTAACTAATCCTAGTTCATGTGACCCATGAGCAAAGGCCATAGGAAACGACTTTATCAAGTTAATGATGGAATCTTTATCCTCATCAGAAGTTTGTTCTCCAAAAGTAGAATTGTCAATTTCAGACATAAGGGCATGCATTTCTTTTGTAGATCTTTCTTTTTATTGAACTACAGAATTACATGTGTTAAATTCTGGTTTTAATAATTTTTTGGAGGAAGAAATCTTAAATTTCCTCTTCCCATTCATCCCCATTGTGAAACATTGGTTTGAGGGATCCAATTTTATGCCATACTTGGTTAAAATATCATTCCCTACAATAAACCAATTGCCTAAGTTATCATTTTTCATGACAACAAAATCACAAATAGCTCTTACAAAACCATGGTTATATTTAAAAAACACTGTGGCTTTGTATTTACCAATGGGGGACAAAACAGAGTCATAACCTCTCCAATTTTCAGAAATGATAGGCATCAGTTTTGATTTATAGTCTTGATCCACTGAAGCAAGTGCTCTTTCAGAAACTACACTTCCTCCAGCTCCAGAATCTAGAACAACTTCAATGCTGGTTCCATTAATCAAGACTGGTGCCTTGAGAGGGGCAATAACAATTGAGCTATCCTCAATGTTATTTATGATCTCAGCATCTTCAACTGTAGATAAAGCATTATTATCAATATAAAAAGTATTTTAATAATGAATATCCTCTTCCAGCATCAAGATTCCTTGTTGAGATTCATATGAAATATTGCTGGCAAAATTGCTTGAAGTATCATCCAGTGCTACTGTGTCATCAGCATGCTCCTCTGTTTGTTCTACAAGATTTATCTTCTTGTCACAAACATGGCCTTTCTTCCAAGGCTTGTTGCACTTGAATAAAGTTTTTGATGCATACTTTTTTGGTGCAACAGGGGCAGAAGGTTTACCAACCTTTTCCTGAGGTTTCTGTTGGTAAGTGGAGGGTTTCTCCAAAGGGGTCCTAGGAATGAATCTTCTGGCATCATACTTGTTGTTTAGAAGGATTTCATTGCAAGTATTAATGAAAGAAGTGGGTTCTCTGGAGAACTCAGTCCTAGCCATTATCAAGTCTCTCAGAGACATTGGTAATTTATAAAGGATCCTGTCCTTCTATAACTCAAACTCCATATTTGGGTCCATTTCCCTTAAGGTTTTTACAAGTTTCATTGAGAACTCAATATGTTTATCAGTAGAAGAGCTATATCAAGTTTCCTCATACTGCCATTGTTGAGCCATTCTGAACTTGGAGCCACCAAATTGTGCTTTAATAAATTTCTTCCAATCATCCCATGAGTAGTCATTCCCATCCAGGAGAACAGATTCATACCACATTTGGGCAGCATTAGTAAACAAAGAAATTAACTTGGACACAATTTCCTCATCTGGGAGTTTGGAAGAATTTTTTAAGTTATCAATTCTGCAAATAAATTGCTGCCAATCAGAAGAAGAATCACCATCAAATGTTGGGTAATGATCAAGTTTTGGCCAATTCTTTTGATTTGAAGGATTCTCCTTAGTACAAGCTTGTTTATGAGTAAGGAGCAGCTGTAACTTCTCTAGTTGTGCAGTAATCTTATTGGTTAATATCTCTGTTGAAGGTCCTGGTGCATGATTAATTTTTAATGGAAACTAAGGGGTATCAACATGTATTTCTGGAACTAATTTGCTTTTAGATGAACTAGCCACAGGTAACTCTGGGGAATCCTGTGTTATTTTTTCTTTCAAAGAAATCTCAGAATACTTTTGATTAATAAACAATGAGTTCAATTTCTCCTCAATGGTTTTTAGTCTAGTTTTCAATCTTTAAAGACTAGATAAAATCTCATTGATTGTTGCAAAAGATAGCTGATTCTTATTTTGAAAAGATGAAAATTGGTCATTCAATCTTTTCAGATTCATCTTGTCTATCTCCACCTCCTGGAGACAGGCAGATACAGTATCTTTCAGTTTAGACAAATCATTTTTGATATTTTGCCATAAAGCAACTTTCTTTTCATGGGTTGCTTTGTAATGAGGCAATTCATCAGAGACTCTCTGTGATTCACTTCTTAATGCTTGATAACCCTGCTCATTTAACAAACTATTATATTTCTGAGTCAATTGCATGTTGTTCATTATATGGTTTTATTTGGCAATAATATTTCTCAAATATTCATCATTGATGTTAGCTACATCTGTAGTGTTTCTCAGTAAGGAAACAGAGTAAATTTCCAGCATCTCATAAAACTCTGGTTCAAGTGTCTCATCAATAATAGCCATATCAGGATTTATCATTGAAGTAGAAATTAGAACTAAAGGATTAGATACATTTGAAATTTGAGCAATTTGTCTACTGTTCTCAGCCTCAACAGGTCTCACAGTCTCATCTCCTCTTCCAAAATTACCTGAGGGAACTGAATTAGTTACAATGAATGGTACTTGAGAATCAATAGAGGGGCTTACCAAGGTTTGCTGGGCAAGATCATATTGTTTTTTCTTCTTCTTCCTACTTGATAGGAATGAGGAGGTGTGGGGTTGACTTGGGTGTGTCTGGATGGACCTGCTTGGGGCGTCTGTTGGGTTTGAGACAGTTAATCCCACTGAGTGTTCAGCCAATCCCACTGCCACATGGATACTTCCACTTTCTCTGGCTTCTGGGGGGCCAATTTCTGAAGATCCCTGTGGGGAGGGGGTTTCCTCTTCTCTTGAAGAAAAACATCCATTTTTCTTACCTTTTCTTCTAGAGCATCTACTCTTGACCTCAATTTCAAGTTTTCTGTCCTTAGTTCCTTTATATCTGTTGACATGTTCTTTACTTGTTGAGGAAATGGCATCTTTTTTATCTTGAAGCCTTTTGGAAGTCCTTCTGGGGGGTTTATAATAGGTTTCTGTTCCTGAGTTGTTTCCACCAGAACTTCCACTTCCTCCATTTCTACATCCTGATTGGGGAAATGATTGATTAATTTGAGATAATCTTCTGGTTAAATGGGAACTCAAAGAGGTAGCCTCATCATAATCAATAAAATCCAATTCTTCTTCATGTGCAGCAGAGATACCTTGATCAGTCATTTCTAGTTTTTACTGCAATGAGAGAGGGAGAAAATAAGATGAATTAATTTATATTTTTACTTTATATTTAAAAGAAAAATAATAAAATAAAATTTTCAGGATAAAATCAACTAAAATAATAATCAATTTATTAATTCAAAACAATTTAAAACCAGGATTATAATATAATCAACTGAAGAAATAAATTTAAATTTTTTATTAACAATTATGAGAATTATTATCAGGATTTTTAAATCAACTGAATTATTAACTACCAGGACTTAATGTCAACTGAAATAATTAAATATTAATTTTATAAAATTTTATTGTCAGGACAATTTGTCAACTGAAATAAATAAAATTAAAATTATCAGGACAAAATTCAACTGAATATTATAATAATTAAATTTTAAAATATAATTTTTATTAATTCTAGGACTAAGAACACAATTGCTCTATTATTGTCAATTAGGAAAAATAAAAAAAATAATAATAAAAATAATTACAATTTACTTGACACCTCCCCCTTTAAAATGAGCAACTTAATTCCACTTACAGAGTGCTGAGTAAAAGGAAATACGTAGAGAATGAAGAGTGCAAAGTGACCCACTAATAGTAATTTCAATAATTACCACAAAATATATGACATTTAGTCAATATATGAACCTAAATTTTGGAGCGCGGTTCGATTACCATTTGCAGAAAAAAATTTTTTCATGTGAACTATGACGTTTGTCGTTTCGTTGTTCACTTGTCCTTACAGGTACCTCGATGGCACTGGTCCCACTGCCTCCGGTCCTCAAGATATCGACGCGCCGTCAAAGATTTGGAAATGCTCCCAATCGTCAAGGGGTTCTTTTGGTCTAGAAGTTTTATTCGAGGTTATAGGAGGATTTTTAGGGTTTTAATGGACTCTCAAAAGTAAGGTACGTATTTCTTAATCAATTTGATTGTTTTACTCTAATAATAAGAGGTAGTGTTAAATCTTAATATATTTTATAGATTAGAAATACATTGATGTAAATACTAATGTTATAAAGTATAGAAATAATAATTGATTTGTTGTGAATGTAATAAATAATCAAATAAGAAATGAATCAAAAAGAAAAAAAGGAAAGGCTCTTTATAGGCAAAATGTGAGAAAATAAAACACGGAATTACCACCCCCTAGTACAAGAGTATGAGAGGAAAAACTTAAATAAAGAGAATATGTGAAATAATAAGAGTAAGTCTAAATAGTGCGTAAATAAAAGTATTTATTTTATTTGAAATAAAACTATGAACCCTTTAGTCCGTCACATTTTAGTGTAAGAACATTTGATTTGAAATATAGAATCAATAAAATCTAATTAAAGGAATTTGAAAATATATTTTTTCTTTTTATAATTTTATATATTTTTTTAATACTAATTTTTATTCACTTCTCATCTGTATTATTGAGCACAGTGTTTGGGAGTAAAAATATATGTGGGACAATTACTTATTTTTATTAATTAATTACTTAGTGTACTTAGTTAGTTAATTGTAATTAATACATAAGTATTTAATAAATAATTAATTATTAATAAGGATCTAAAAGGCATGGCTTCACCTTAGTAAGATAATTAATTATTTTACTGGGTAAGTCTAGTAGCCTGGCTGACATATAAGCTTAATGTACTTAATTTTATTTTATTTTAAGTATAAGAAATACTCAGTCCTAGGGATATCTAGGCTGACACTCCCTCACCAAAAAAAAAACAATAAAAAAAATTTTAAGACATTTTAATTAAAAGTAAGGAGTGAATAGAAAAATTTTAAAATTTCTATGTTACATATACTGAATAAACAGTATTATTTTGATTTAAATTTTTTCAAGAGATTTTTAAGATCAGATATTTCATTTTCTGGAATCCACTAGTCATATTCACTAGATTTATTTTTAAATCTTAATAGATACTCAACTCCCTTTTCTTTAGTAAGGTGTCTCTTTAAGTATCTTTTCAATTTCTGCCTTTTCAACTATTTCTTCAGGTTGCTGTTTATGCCTTCCTGATCTTCTTGGAAGGAGAGCAGTATCATTAGAATGGTATGGTTTTATAAGAGAAATAGGAAATACTGGATGTTTTCTATCATAAGGTGCATATAGAATAACCTCAACAGCATTGTTACCAACCATCTTTTTAACTACAAATGGTCCAATGAATGGATCCTTCAATTTAACATTACCATTTAAATTGAAATGTAGTGTAGAAATAAGGACTTCATCACCCTCTTTGAACATTTGTTCTTTATGGGCTTTATCCCATCTTTTCTTCTCATACTCAAACGCCTTATTTATACATTCTTAAGCATGTTTTCTGCATGATTCTTGAATCTGAAGAAAAGATTTAGTACCAGGATGGATATCCAATCTAGGTAATTTATTAAGAGTTTTAGCAGGGGTATTAGGTACATAACCCAACCATAATTCAAATGGCTTTTTGCCAGTGACAGAATGTACTGTGCTATTTTATGCAAATTCTAAACCTGGGATAAGGGTTACCCAATCATGCATGAATTTGTCATTGTCTTTAAAGTTAAGACCAAAAGCACAATATCTTCTTATCATATCTTTTAAAGTTTGTATCATTCTTTCTGCTGGCCCATCAGTTTGTGGATGGTGTGCTGTAGAAAGTTTTAATTGACACCCTGAAACATCCATAAGTGATGTCCAGAACTCAGAAGTAAAATTAGGATCTCTGTCAGAAACTATTGCTTTGGGGGAACCTGCTATATTTAACATTTGTTTCCACCATAAAAAAGCTAAGTTCTTTTCAGAATCCTCTTTGTGGGTAGGAATAAATTTACACATCTTTGTAAATTTATCTACAATTACCCAGCAGGAGTTAAAACTCTTATTCCCTGCTATTGGCAAACCTGTTACAAAGTCCATGTTAATTATTTCCCATGGAGCTTTTGGTTGCTCAATTTTTTGTAATAAACCAGCTCTTTTGCCTGCTAATCTTTTAGATTTTTGACAAGAATCACATGTCTCAACATATTTTTGAACATCCTCAGACATGTTAATCCACCAAGCTGTGTTTTTACTCTGGTTAATGTTTTATGGTAGTCAAAATGACCTGCTAATATATCATCATGACATATACTTAACATTAACTCCTTCATTGAAGGGTAAATTACAATTACATTACTTAATTTTTTCCTGTAATATATAAAACCATCCTCAATGGAAAATTTTCCTTTTTCTAATGCCTCTTTATACTTATTTGGTAATGTATTTATTAAAGCATTTATTAAAGCATTAGATGGATAATTTAATACTGTAGTGAGTTTACTCAAGTCAGGATCTGAAGCATACATATCAAGAATTGATTGCATAAATTCATCCTCAAGATCTACAATGGAAATTCCATAAATGATAATAATCTCTGATTCAGGAACATAAGCAGGATTATCATCATTATTAGGCAGAGGTACTCTAGATAACAAATCTACATTAGAGTGTAAGGTTCCTGCTCTATTTGTAATAGTCATCCGTCCTCTGTATTATTGTACAGCTAATTGCCATCTAAACATGTGTCTATTAGGAGTTTTCATGTTTAAGAGTGACTTAACTGCAATACAGTCAGTTATTAACTCAAATTTTTGGTCTTCAAGGTAGTAATGTAGCTTCTCAAGAGCCCATAATACTGCCAAACATTCAAGTTGAGTAGTACCATATTTTAATTCACTACTTATTAGAGTACGTGAAATATAGAAAATTACTACTTCTGACATTTTCCCTTCAATAATTTGTTTTTGATGCAAAGCAGCACCCAAACCAATAAAACTTGCATCTATATACAAAACAAAAGGTAATTGTAAATATGGTAATCCCAAGATAGGAGCTGTCATCAAACATTCTTTTAACTTATCAAAAGCCTGTTTTCTTTCATTATTCCAAATGAAAGCTTCTGATTTCTTTATCAGTGGGGTCAATGGTGCAGCAATTAATTGGTAGTTTTTTATATATTGTCTATAATAACCACACATACCAAGAAAAGATTTTACATCCTTTACATTTTGAGGAATGCCAATATTCTTTATTGCAGCCACTTTATTTTTGTCTACACATATTTGTAAGCCAGATACAATATGACCAAGCACTTTTAAAGATTCAAACCCAAATTTACATTTTTTCAATGCAAGGGTCATTTTTATTTCATCCATTTTTTGAAATACCTTCTTTAAATGGATTAAGTGTTCATCATTTGTCTTAGAGAACACTATGATGTCATCAATGTATACCATTAACCATCCCTCAATCATTTCATTATGGAATGTTATATCCATTAACTTCTGAAATACTGATGGAGCATTTTTTGGTCCAAATGGCATCCTGACATATTTATAAATTCCCATGTGTGTTGTTATCAACAAAAATTTCTGTGAATGCTTTTTAACAGGAATTTGATGGTACCCTTTATTTCCATCTAAGCAACTCATATACTTAGCACCTTTAAGGGTAGCACGTATAGAGGCAATCCTTGGCAAGGGATAAATATCATCTACGGTAATTTTATTTACTGCTCTATAATCACTGCACAGTCTTGGTTTATCTTGTTCATAAGAAAATAGCACTGGTAATATTACACAATATGTTTGAGGAGTTTCAACCTTTTCAAGAATGTTCATTTTTAATAACATCTTAATATTATCACCTATGTCTTTCCTCTTCATTGGTGAAGCAGGGTATGGTTTCTTTTTAAGACTGGCATGAATATTATCCATATCACAGGTTAAACTAATATTCATTTCATGATCTTTTACAAGGCCAAGTTCATTTGTACCATGTGCAAAAGCCATTGGAAATGCTTTAATTAAGTCAAAAATATTATTTTTTTCAGCTTTACTTATCTGAGTGCCAAATGATGCTTTTGAAATTTCTGTTTCCAGAAGTTCCATCTCATTGGATTTTCTTCCTTTGCACGGAGTATTTGTTACTGACTCAATGTGTAAGACTGTGTTAAAAGAATTTATTTTAAATTTCCTTTTACCATTCATGCCAATTGTAAAATTGTTATTAGCAGGGTCTAATTTCACACCAAACTTAGTCAGAATATCATTTCCAATGATAAAAAAGTTACTACAGTTAGTATTATCCATTACTACAAAGTCACAAGTTACGCTTACATAACCATGTTGATGTTTAAAGAAAACAGCAGCTTTGTATCTACCAATGGGATGTAGTACTGATCCAAAACCTCTCCAATTTTAACTTTGAAGGGGTTCAAGCTTAGACTTATATTCACTATCAATATTCTGTAATGTATTAGTAGAAACAACAGAACCTGTAGCACCTGTGTCCAATACTATATTAACATTTTCACCAGAAATGATAGCTGGAACTGTGATAGGTGTCATTCTAAAGTTATCAGCTTGTATATCTTTAATGATTTCAGCATCCTCAAAATTCATTAAAGATTCATTTGAGTCCATATTTAATATTGGATTGTCAAAGATGGAAAAATCATCATCCAACATTCAGACTTCATTTTCATCACTATATGAGATATTACTGTCATAATCACTTGAATCTTTACTTTTCTCTGTTTCAATTTAAGATTCATGTTGATTTTCAAATATATTTAAGAAAATTTTTTTTTCGTAAACAAAAAAACAAAATAAAATTAGTTGCAAAAAAATCAGTAAAAAATTTTGAAAAAAAAAAATTCAAAATAAAAATGTGAATTATGATTGAAATACAAGGTAAAAGAAATTCACCCAAAAAGAAGAGTAAAAAAAAAATTAAAATAAATTCAGTTAATTTAATTCCAAAATAAATGAATAAATAAATAAAAATAACTTACCTGCAATTGGAAATACTTCTTGATGTCATTCAATCCAATTTATTCAAATATACTTTAAAAAAAATTGAATTCAGTAAATTTCAGAATAATTAATTATTTGAAAAAACAAACACAAATAAAAAAAATTAAATTACCTGATTTATTTTTGAAACAGGGGGAAATGTCCAGAAACTAAGGGAAAGAAAAAAAAATTCTGTAAAAAAAATTAAAAAGCCGAGATTAGTCTTTTTTTTCTTCAAAATGCCCACCAAAAAGTCCCCCCCTTAACCCCCCCTTTAACCCCTCCTTACCTGCCTCAAACCTTCACGTTATTCCCCCTTTACCCCTTTTACTGATAATTTTTTTTTGGTTGGGGGTTTTTTTTGATATATTTATTTTTTTTATAATTTTTTTCCAGGATGTTACTAAGTAAAATTTAACTCACTCATCTTCATTATCATCAATTTCTTCTGAATCATCTTTATCCTCTCTTTCTTCCTTGTCTTCAAATCATGAAAGCTCCAAGAATAATCATCAAATATATTCAAATTCTTCTTCTTTATCTTTACTTTCTTCTATTTCTTCAATGTCCTTCCATTCTATTCCTTCAATCTATTCAAATTCTTCTTCTTTATCTTTACTTTCTTCTATCTCTTCAATTTCATTCAATTTCCTTCAATTCTATTCCTTCTTCCAATCAATCTGAGCTTTCCATCCCAGAGAATAAAAATCAGAAAATCATGGAACCAGCTAAAGAATCAAGCAATTCAAAGACAAAATTTTATCAAAATAGAAAATAGATTAGGATCGAAATATTTTTCAAAACTTTCCTTGGACATTTGGATGATCTAAAATTTTAAAAGACTTCAATATCAAATGTTAAGAAAATTTTTTTTTTACAAAAACATCAAAACCCTTACAGAAGGTGGTATAGATCTCATCGTTGCAGTTGTCAATAACAGATACAAACCTCAATTCATCTTAGAAGTTTATTCAATTAATGGGAAAAAGGATGAATATTTTTTCCAGCTTTATGATTTAATTTCTACTCTCTATCAAATGGCTTTGGTTCAACAGTCCTTATCAAATAAAAATCTGATTTCTGGTGTCATGAAGGGTTTTGGTTGGCAACCAGGATATGATCAAAGAGTTTCTTTTGGAATGTAAAAAAAAATTATTTTAAGTAATTTTTAAGTTTGTCATATATTTCATGAATCTATTCTTTATTGAAAAATTTGAAACCGGAGAAAATGGAAGAAGATCTGAAACAATAAAATTCTTTAGGATCATTTAATATTTTCTTGGAAAATTGTTTTAAAAAATTATGTTTTCAAGATTTTCAAAAAAACCATCAACTTGCATTTGAGTCTGGTTTACCAAATTGGTCTGAACCTGAATGGGAAGAAGCAATAAATGTTTATGTTTTTTGTTCAAATTTTATCATCACTTATAATGGATTCTACAATCATGTTCATCTAGATAAACATGATAAGTATTCTATAACATTTTGAATTTTCTCTTATATTAATACAGAGACTGGTGTTCCTATTCCATAACCCTCTTCTGAAGAGGGACATGGCCTTTATTTTCCTGACCATAAATGTATTATTGATTTTGGTAAAGCCAATGGAATAGTTGAGGATATATGGAATTCTTCTCAACATTGGCATCAAACAACTAAAGCAACTCCAAGTCTAGTTTCTTGTAAAGAATTTACCCATTTTGGCTGTTCATTCCAATAAATGAAAGTCCTATTAATTGTATTATTAATCAAAAAAAATTAGATAAAAAATTGTTCTTAGTAGATCTGTCAAGTATTGCAATTAAAATATTATATTTTATCTATCATTAAATATTTTCTTTCAATTTTTTTTCCTTTTTTCCTCTTTTATTAATTATATTTATTTATTTTCATTTTTTATCTTTTTTATTTTTTTTAAATTTCCCTTTTTATTTTCTTCATTTTCAATTTTATTTATCCTTTTTAATTTTTTTCATTTATTTTGTATTTGTCTCTTCCAATTTTTTTTTTAAGTTACATCAAGATAGATTTCTGTTTTTATATAATGGTGCATCTAGCTATTATATAAACTAGGAAAACTTTATTGGGACTGGTGAAATTAATTGGTTGTAAAAATTTTCAATTTTAATTTTATTTCATTTAATTTTGGATTTGTCTCTTCCACTTATTTTTAAAAGTTACATCAAGATAGATTACTGTTTATATATAATGGTGCATCTGGCCTTAGGTCCCTCTACTGGCTAATATATAAAATAGGAAAACTTGATTGGGACTGGTGAAAAAAATTGGTTGTAGAAATTTTCAATTTTAATTTTTTTAATTTAATTTTGGATTTGTCTCTTTCAAGTATTTTTTAAAGTTACATCAAGATAGATTTCCATTTTTATGTAATGGTGCATGTAAGCCATTCATCTAGAAGAAGGAGAATAAGAGGTAAAGATAAAGAGGAGGAAATGCAAAATATAAAGAAAAGGTTTTACAAAAGATGAAAGAAATGAAATTAATAAAATAATTGAGTTATTTAAAAAAGATGCAACAACTATTCCTTCAGATTGACACAAGGGTGAGGTTTTATTTATCTAAAATATATTTATTTAAGTAAGTACTATTTTAAATGTGTGACAAACAATTTCTATTATTAATAGACTTACTGCAACCTTAGAATATTTATTTAATTTTTAAATTAGACTTATAATACTAATCAAAATAAAATAAATGTGTTGTATATATTTTAAAAAAATATGTTTTTATTAAGTTTGAGTGTAATAAGTGATGCAGCTACAGGGGATTATCCAAAGCCTTTTAAAGGCAAGAAATTCTCTGAAGCGCCACAAATGAATAATTACAAAATAGTAATAAGGTAAAACAAGAATATAAAAGAATATAACTAAAACATAGATATTGAGAGAAAAACATGAAACAATAAACTAAACCTGTGAGTAAGTAACCAATTTTCCCACCATAAGTTCCCAAAAAAATTAATTAAAATAATCAGCAACTAAGTAAGTCTGAAACATAAGAACAGTGAGTAAAATAATCCAAAACAGGTATTGAATTGAGAAGTAAAGGCTTTAATAAAAACAAATAAATTTATTTTCACGCAAAAATTCATGTAATCAATTTTATCCAGTTTAAAGCAAAATTAATTAATTGTTTTGACTATGTCATTAATTCAATAACTAGTTTAAATGAAACAAATAATTAGTTTAATGATATTTCTAATTTAAAGCTAGAATTTGAATACCACCTTATTAAATAAGTGTTTTAATTTATTTAATAATTTTATTGACTCAATTAAGGGTCAAAAAGCACCCAATATTATTTTTTAATAAGATATGTATGGCTTAATTTAATATATAAATTTAATCAATTAGTTTAATTAAATTAAAAGTTAATTTTACACTTATAATTATAATATATGTTTAAAATTAATTAATTATTAATTTCTATTTATTAATTACATAAAAATGCACCATAATTTATAGAATATAATCTTTATTTTGCTTAATTTAAATGTATATTTAATTTATATAATAATGAAATTAATAAAATACTTATTTTATATGTATTTAATAAAATACTTATATCATTTCATTATTCAATATAATATTAATTTATATACATAATAATCATATTTTTACACCCTCTTTTGGTTCCAGTAAATTGACAAAACATTCAATGGGCTCCTGGTATAACCTGGCTGACACTCCCTCACTCTAAAAAAACAATAAAAAAATGCTAAGATTTTTTCTTTTTATACTTTTTTAATAGAGTAGGAAGATTAATGGTTTGCTTTCCAGGTATCCATGCATCATTTTCAGATGATTTGTTCTTATATCTCAATAAATATTCAGTACCTCTTTCAGAAGTGATAATTCTATCATTGAGAATTTCATCAATTTCTGCAGTTTCTGTGACTTTCTGGGGGTTTTTCTTAGGTCTTCCCCTTCTTTTAGGAAATAAATCATAGTTGGAAGTATAAGGTTTAAGCAAAGAAATGGGAAAAACAGGATGTTTCCTATCATATGGAGAATAAAATACAACTTCTACTGCATTATAACCAACCATTCTTTTAACAACAAATGGTCCCACAAAAGGATCTTTTAATTTGTTGTTACCTTTTAGCTTGAAATGGAAAGTAGATATCAACACTTCATCACCATTGTTAAATATTTATTCTTTATGGGATTTATCCCATCTCTTCTTTTCATATTTAAATGCTTTATCAATACAGCTTTGAGCATGTTTTCTGCATAGCTGTTGCATTTGAATAAAAGATTTTACACCAGAGTGTAGTTCCAACTTAGGTAATTTATTATTGAGAATTTGAGCAGGAGTGTTTGGGACATAACCTAACCAAAGCTCAAAAGGCTTTTTCTCAGTGACAGAATGAAGAGTGCTATTATAAGCAAATTCAAGACCAGGCAATAGAGTGACCCAGTCATGAGTAAATCTGTCATTGTCTTTATATTCTAATCTAAAGGCACAATACCTTCTAATCATATCTTCCAGAGTTGGAATCATTCTTTCAGCTAGACCATCAGTCTGAGGATGGTAATTTCACGCGCCACGTGACACTTGAGGCAAAAGCAGCTCATTAAAACAATAATACAGAGGTCTAAATCCATACTCAAAGCGCAGAAAACAATTCTACATAGCACCTGGGACTTTCCTTTGTGTACTCACTATTCAACCACGCTAATCTAAACTTTAAATTTAAATTAGTAAATCTCTCAATAGTGTGTTTAGTCTTTTCTTTGATAAGCAATGTACAGTGCAATAGTTAATGTAATATTCTGCTAAAAGGTTTATTAAGTATCTTTGGGTTATTAACAGGGGTAGTGAGCATGGACTGGATGGTTAGTGGAGGATTAAAGGGTTAATGGATGTTAGTGAGGAGGGTCCAGGTGTAACGGGTGTATTTTCCGAGGTTTGTGGTGTGCGGAATGATGGATGGGTATGAGGTCAATGCAAGGAGGGGTTGGATTTTGGTTTGATATTTCTTTAGAATTCAATTATAAAATGTATATATAGTTAATAGTGGTAAAGCTTCAGGTTAAATCATTATTATTGTACATTTACTTATTTTTCTCAGTAATCATTTCTAAAACTTAAAACTTTGATTATTGAGTTCCAACCCTTTGTGAGATCTTAAGAATATTAATATTACCTTTAAATTATATTAGAATTCTTATCAAACATATCTTGAAGCAGTAGCTCTTCCTTTGAGTCATCTTCGAATCACTTCTGTGAACATTTCCTCTGTGCTTTAAAGAAGTTTCTAAACTCCTCCCTCAATCTCACTTGCAGGAGCACCCTTGACCTTGTGTGTAGGTTTTCCGGTGACAGTATAATTTAATTCTCCGTAGCTCTCATTCTTTGCACTACTACATCCCTTTTCACGTGTCTCTAAATTTTTTAAAATGGCACCTTTTCAACACACTCCTCCTACGATTCTTTTTAAGGAGGATACCCCCTTCAGTTGTCTTATAGACTCTGGAGCTTCAATTTCTTTTGTTAGTTTATCTTTTTCCGAGAATTTAAAGCTGACATTCACAGATATTGATTGAACGCCAATTTATTTGTTCAAATTAAAGGAACCCAAATATTGGGTAAGTAAGAAAGTTTTATGGGTTTTCAACTTTCTGAATTTTTTGCCCTTTGAGTGGGAACTATCAGTCTTGGACGCCCCAAGAATGGATAATACCATCCTTGGCCAAGACTTTTTAACGCATTGGAATCCTGAAATTGATTGGTCACGGGGATTGATCACCCCACGCGCTAAGTACATTTCTGATTCTTCAATTCAGGTCAATAGGGAGTTAAAAACCCCAATTGAAAATGTCCTGTTAGAGGACAAATCTCTGCCGGATGACTTGCAAGCGTTTGATCTTTCTCTAAATGAGCAATTGGCTAACCCTTCTAGCTCAATCACTTCACTCCAAGAGGATTTAAATTGCCTCGAAGTAGTCAAATTATGCTCTCTCAATAATGGTCTTCCCTTGACAGATTCTCTCAAAAATGATGAGGACAACCAAATCAACGTTGAAGCCATTAAATCAAATCTACTGGAAATCTATCATGATTTCCTCGATGTTTTCTCAATCCGCAAGGCCAATAAGTTACCACCTCATTGACCCTACGACCATCAAATAGAGTTAATAGGTCCAGTACCTCCAGCAGGTCCTGTCTATTCTTTCTCAAAGGACAAATCTCAAGTCCTTTGAGAATACATTGCAGAGAATGTAGCCAAAGGTTTAATTAGAGCCATTAAATCTCCAACCGGCTCCCCTGTTCTTTTTGTAAAGAAAAAGGACGGTAGTCTTAGGTTGTGTGTTGACTATAGAAAGCTCAACACAGTCACTAAGAAGAATGCATATCCTGTTCCTCCTATGTCATTGCTTCTTACCCTTTTCAATGGTGCTAATTTCTTTTCTAAAATTGATCTTAGAGGCGCTTACAATCTTATTCGCATTGCGGAAGGTCATGAACCACTGACTGCAATGCGCACTAGATTTGGTAGTTTTGAATATTTAGTTATGCCTTTTGGATTGTGTAATGCACCATCAACTTTTCAAACCTTTGTCAATGACATCTTCCAAGATGTTGTCAAACAATTTGTTGTTGTCTATTTAGATGATATTTTAATTTTCTCGAAGACACTAGATAAAATAGAGTTAATAGGTCCAGTACCTCCGGCAGGTCCTGTCTATTCTTTGTCGAAGGACGTATCTCAAGTTCCTTGAGACTACATTGCAGAGAATGTAGCCAAAGGTTTCATCAGAGCCAGTAAATCTCCAATTGGCTCCCCTGTTTTTTTAGTAAAGAAAAAAGATGGTAGCCTTAGGTTGTGTGTTGACTATGAAAGCTCAACACAGTCACAAAGAAGAATGCATATCCTGTTCCTCCTATGTCATTGCTTCTTACACTTTTTAATGGTGCTGATTTCTTTTCTAAAATTAATCTTAGAGGCGCTTATAATCTTATTTGCATTGCATAAGGTCATGAGCCACTGACTGAAATGCGCACTAGATTTGGTAGTTATGAATATTTAGTTATGCCTTTTGGATTATGTAGCGCACCATCTACTTTTCAAACTTTTGTTAATGACATCTTTTAAGATGCTGTCAAACAATTTGTTGTCGTCTACTTAGACGATATTTTAATTTTCTCAAAGACACTAGATGAACATATTCATCATGTTCGACAGGCTCTAAATTGCCTTCAAGATCACGGTCTCTAGGCCAAGAACAATAAATGTGAATTCCATCTCAAATCTATTGATTTTTTGGGGTTTACGTTTTCCACTGATGGTTTAGTCATGGACAAAAAAAGGTCCAAAAAGTCCTGGAATGGCCTGAGCCCATAATGGTTAAATCCCTCCAAAGATTTTTGGGTTTTGCCAATCTCTATAGAATATTTATTAAAGATTACTATAAAACTATTTCCAATATTACTTCTCTTCTTAGAAAAGATATTCCTTTTGTTTTTACTTCTACAACATGAAAGGAATTCAAAGCATTGAAGACTGCCTTCACCACAGCTCCAATTTTTTGACACTTTGATCCTTCTGCTTCAACAATAGTCAAGACAGAGGCTAGCAATTATGCTATCGCAGGGGTCATTTCTCAATTCAATCCTGAAACTAAATTGTTTCATCCTGTTGCTTTTGAGTCCTGCAAACTCATTGCGGCAGAATTAAATTATGAAATTCATGACAAAGAGCTTTTAGCTATTATTCATTGTCTTAAAAAATGGCGCTCTTTTCTTCTCAGCCTAGATAGTCCTTTTCGAATCCTTACATACCATAATGCTTTGAAATACTTTATGTCTTCCAAAGTGTTTACCAGGCGTCAAGCCAGGTGGGCTGAATTTCCTTTTTCTATTTCCTATTACCCAGGTAAGAACTGTATTGTCCCAGATATCGTGTCACGTCAGGACAATGTTTACCCACATCAGGGGGACGCATTTGCTGACAAAAACCCAGCAAATGTGAAATCAATCTTCAACAAATCAATGTTAACGACTCATCAACTTAATTTGATGACAATTCAATCTTTTCAAAATCCACTATCCAACATCCTTGAAGCTCAGTCAAAGGAAAATTATTGTTTAGGGATAAAAAATAAAATACTCTCAAAGAAAAAGGCCAAAAGATCTAGTATTGAATCAGATATATTATTTTTTGAAGATAGAGTAGTCATAAACAACAACAATGAAATAAAATTATGGATTTTCAATAGTCGACATGATTATCCATTAGCTGGTCATTTTGGGGTTGATAAAACCTACCAGCTAATAGCAAGGGATTTCTTCTGGCCAGGAATGACCAGAGAAATCAAGGCCTATATAAGATCTTGTTATGAATGTAATAGGAATAAGGCTCCCCGTCACCAGAAGCATGGGTTGCTTCAACCACTTCCTATTCCCTCTAAACCTTGGGAATCTTTATTGATGGATTTTATTTCTCAACTTCCTCTTTCTAATAATTTTGATGCTATATTAGTAAAAGTAGATAGATTTTAAAAAATGTTGATTTTCATTAAAACCACTACTACTGCTACAGCAGAAGATTTTTCAAAATTTTTTCTAGAATATGTATTATCCAAGCATGGCTTACCTAATGATATTATTTCAGATAGAGGCTCATTGTTTGTATCCACATTCTGGACTCAATTGTGTTGACAACTCAATATCACGAGGATTCTCTCCACGGCCTATCATCCTGAAACTGATGGGCAAACGGAAAGGGTCAACCGAATTCTTGAACAATACCTTCAAATTTATGTCAGTTATCAACAAGACGATTGGACCACATGGTTACCATTGGCCAAATTTGCTTATAATAACTCGACTCATTCTTCGACACAACAATCTCCCTTCAAAACTGTTTATGGAAGACATCCTCTATTCAACTCAATCCATGTAGGAACTAGTCATCCTGCGGAACATTATCTTCAAACCATATCACAACTCCAAGAAGAACTTAAATCAAACTTGAAAATAGTGATTCAAAGGTACAAGGAACAGGCCAACAAACATTGACAATCAGCTCCTTCCTTTAAACCAGGCAACAAAGTATGGCTTGAAGCACAAAACATTTGAGTGACTCAAACATCAAAGAAACTGGCCAAAAAATGTTTGGGACCATTATAAATCAACTTCGAAGTCTCTAAAACTGCATTTCAACTCAAGCTACCTCCTAAATGGCAGGCTATTCACCCTGTTCTTCACGTATCTCTCCTGGAATTGGCTCATGAAATATACCCAGGCAGGAACCAACCTCCTCCAGAACCGGTCAAAGTAGAAGACCATCTAGAGTGGGAAGTAAGCCGTATCCTTTTATCAAGAATGCGCAAGGGGAAACTTCAATACCTCGTGGAATGTGAAGGCTTCCTCGATGACTCAGACAAAACATCCTGGGAACCAGCCATCAATGTTTCTAATGCCCCTGAACTCCTAAAATCTTTTCATCTTAAATATCCTTCAAAACCAAAACCTTAGAACTCTCTTTTTTTTTTCTCTTCTCTTCTCTTTTTTTTCTTTCTCTTTTCTTTCTTTTCTTAAAATTCTAAAACTTCTTTACTTCTAAAAAATCATTACTCTGTTTTCTCTTTTCTTCTTTCTTCTTTTCAAAAGCTTTTTTCAACCTTCTTTAAAAATAAATAAATAAAATAAATAAATAAAATAAAATAAAATAAAATAAACTCAAATTAAATTAATTTAAATTAAAAAGTTAAATTAAAAAATAAAATAAAATAAAATAATAAAAAAACAAAGTCTTAAAAAAAATTCATTAAAATAAAATCTTAAAAATCAATTATTCCTTTAATTTTCTTTCTTTTCTCCTGTTAAATTTTTTTTCTTTTTCAAAATACAATTTTTATTTTCTTATTTTTTTTTCTTTTCTTTGAACTATCAAAATTTTTCACGAACTCAATACAACAATCTTTCTTAAACTTCACTTCAACCTTTAAATCTCTCTTTTAAAATTCTTTGAACAAATTACTTCTTTCTTTCAAATTCTTTTTTCAAAACTATTATTCTTTTTCTTTTTAAATAACCAAAATTCCTCCAAAACTTCAATAAATAAACTTTCAAGAATAACAAATTTTTCTCTCATTAATTTTTCATTTCAAACGAAATTGTTTCAATCAACTATTTTTTTTCTCTTCTTACTTAAATTTTTTCTTTTCAAAACTTGAACTAAAACTTTCTCAGTTAAATATTTTTTCTTTTCTTCTTTCAAAATTTAAAACAAAATTATATTCAAATTTTTTTTCTTTCTTTTTCTTTTTCAAAATCTTATAAAATATATATTAAGATTTCAATTAAAACAACAAAATAAAATAAATAAATAAATACACAAATCGCTTTCTTTTTTTTTCCTCTTTCTATTTCAAATTTTCTCCTGAACCAATTTCTTCATTTTTTCAAATACCACCCTTATTTCCTTCCTGAATTTTTCAAATACCTCCTCCTCTCCTACCGGTACCACTTCTCCAATCTCCAGTAATTCTTCTGCCACATCATAGGAGGCGGCATTGATAATCTTGTCAATCTCATCATTTAAATTTTTGATGAATCGAGCTCTTCGAACATACCTGGTCAAGGGTTTCCTTGTTATCCTCCCTCCAATCAACCGCCGGTTGACTTTCCTCAACTGGCAGCAATGGCGCAGCCTCCAAAATTGGAGCTTCCGTGATGACATCTGAATTCTAAAAACATACAGTCATCAGTAACAAAATTTTGAAACAAGAAAAGGCAGAATTACTTAAAAAAACGGGTCAGGCTCTAAATATAGCCTCAGGGTGACCTCTACTGTCACTTCCTCCTCCTCTTCATCATCTTCAATGATCATCTGCTGCTTCTTCAGAGTCTGGTTTGAGATTGGAACTTCATCCTTATCCTCTTTGACCAGTTCATCCACCTCCTCTTCTGCCCCTTGTCTTTTACCTGTGGCCTGGGTTACCCAAGTCGCCACGGTATCCTCGACCTCTTTCTCAACTTATTCTACCAAAAAATCGTCCCTGACCGACACAACCCAAATGTCTTCAACCACCTCTTTGGTCTTCGGGATTACCCTGTACTTGGTCTTGGTAAATCGTTGCTCAATGTCCTCATTTTTTGAGAGAGCATCACACATCACCCGTCTCCAGCGGCAAAACTCGCATTTCTGGCGAGGACCTTGTGTGGCCATGCTTTCAAAGCAAAAATACTACATCAATTTTCAGGCCGTGCATGCTTGGGAATATTGACGTGTAATGATTCCACCATCCACTTTGGGGTGTGGAGGAGTGGGAGTTGGAGTAGGGCAGTTCAACATAATACAAGAAAAAAATGATAATAATTAATAAAAGAAGGAGTCAGAGAAAGTAGTGTGGGAAGAATGTGTCTCAGGCTCAACAAAGCTCGCGTTTTATACCCAGGCATCTGTCACACGCCACGTGACACTCAAGAAAAAGCAACTCATTAAATCAATAATACAGAGGTCTAAATCCATACTCGAAGCGCAGAGAACAATTCTACATAGCAACTGCGAATTTCCTTTGTGTACTCACTATTCAACCACGCTAATCTAAACTTTAAATTTAAATTAGTAAATCTCTCAATAGTGTGTTTAGTCTTTTCTTTGATAAGCAACATACAGTGCAATAGTTAATGTAATATTCTGCTAAAAGGTTTATTAAGTATCTGTGGGTTTTTAACAGAGGTATTGAGCATGGACGGGATGGTTAGTGGAGGATTAAAGGGTTAACGGATGTTAGTGAGGAGGGTCCAGGTGTAACGGGTGTATTTTCCAAGGTCTGTGGTGTGCAGAATGATGGATGGGTATGAGGTCAATGCAAGGAGGGGTTGGATTCTTGTTTGATATTTCTTTAGAATTAAATTATAAAATGTATATATAGTTAATAGTGGTAAAGCATCAGGTTAAATCATTATTATTGTACATTTACTTATTTTTCTCAGTAATCATTTCTAAAATTTAACACTTTGATTATTGAGTTTCCAAACCTTTGTGAGATCTTAAGAATATTAATATTACCTTTAAATTATATTAGAATTCTTATCTAACATATCTCAAAGCAGTAGCTCTTCCTTTGAGTCATCTTCGAATCACTTCTGTGAAAATTTCCTGTTTCCTTCAAAGAAGTTTCTAAACTCCTCCCTCTATCTCACTTCCAGGAACACCCTCGACCTTGTGTGTAGGTCATCCGGTGACAGGTGAGCTGTAGACAACTTTAACTCACAGCCAAAAATATCCATCAAAGAGGTCCAAAACTCAGATGTAAATTTTGGATCTCTATCAGAGATAATGGCTTTTGGAAATCTAAAAATATTAAACATGTAAGTCCACCATAAGAATTCTAATTCCTTTGTGGGTGGGGATAAATTTGCACATTTTGGTGAATCTATCCACTATTATCCAGCAAAAGTTATAAATTTCTTTTCCTGCTACAGGAAGACCAGTGACAAAATCCATGTTAATGATTTGCCAAGGAGCATCAGGTGCTTCAATATGTTGTAAAAATCCTGCTCTTTTACCTGTCAATCTTTTAGATTTTTGAAAAGAATCACAAGATTCAACATACAATTTAGTGTCTTCAGACATATTAGCCCACCAAGCAGTGTTTTTGATTCTGATAATGGTTTTTTCAAGATCAAAAGTTCCTGCTAATATATCATCATGACATAGTTTTAAGATGGTTTCTCTCATGGAAGGAGGGATAACAATGACATTGGTCAGTTTTCTTCTGTAGTAAATATAACCAATTTCAATGGAAAACTTTCCTTTATTCAAAGCAGTCTGGTACTTTGGAGGAAGAGTTTTTATAAATTCTTAGATAGAAGCATTCTTTGGATCATTCAAGATAGTACAATTTATTCAAATCATAATCTTGATCATATGAATCCAGAATTAATTGTAACAGTTCCTCTTTCATATCAACAATGTATATACCATGTATATGTACTGTATCATCTTCAGGTACATAGGCTGGATTTGATACATAATTTGGAAGAGGTAATCTGGAAAAAATATCATTATTTTAATGAAAATTTCCAGCCCTGTAAATAATAGTCATTCTACCTCTGTATTCTTGAAAAAACTAGTTGCCATCTAAACATATGTCTATTTGGTGTTTTCAAGTTTAAGAGGGATTTCACAGCACTGCAATCAGTAACTAATTCAAATTTTTGATCATTTAAATAGTAATTAAGCTTTTCTAAAGCCCATAAAACTGCTAAGCACTCTAATTGAGTGGCACCATATTTCAATTCACTTTTTCTTAAGGTTATTGAAATATAAAAAATTAATACTTCTGAAACTTTTTCTTTAATAATTAGTTTTTGATGAAGAGCAGCTCCAAGTCCTATAAAACTTGCATCTGTATAAAGAACAAAAGGCTTATTAAAATCTGGATGGGCAAGGATTGGAGCTGACATTAAACATCTTTTTAATGTATCAAAAGCGCTTTAACTGTCCTCATTCCATATATAAGCTACATCTTTTCTTGTTAGTTTGGTAAGTGGTAAGGCTATGACTTGATAATTTTTTATGTATTGTCTATAGTAGCCACACATTCCCAAAAAACTCTGTATTTCTTTTACAGAAGTTGGTGCTGACACATTTTGGATAGCAGCAACTTTTCTTTGGTCTACACAGATCTGTAAGCCAGACACAACATGACCCAGGACTTTTAAGGATTGAAACCCAAATTTACACTTTTTTAAGGATAAAGTCATGTTAATTTCATCCATTTTCTGGAAGCCTTTATTCAAGTGTTGTAAATTATCATCAAAATTTTTAGAGAAAACTATGATGTCATCAATATAAACCATTAACCAGCCTTCAATTATTTCTTGATGAAATGTCTTATCCATCACTTTTTGGAATACTGAAGGGGCATTTTTAGGGCCAAAAGGCATTCTAACATATTTTTAAACTCCCATATGGGTTTCAATTAGCAAAATATTTTGGGAAGACTGTTCAACAGGTATTTTACGATAACCTTTATTACCATACATACAGCTTATGAATTTAGCACCTTGTAAGGTAGCATGTATAGAGCTAAGTCTGGGTAATGGGGAAATATTTTCCACAGTATAAGTATTTAATGCTCTATAATCTTCACAAATTCTAGCTTTATCTTTTTCATAAGAGATTAAAACTGGAGAGATGACACAATATTTTGGTGTAACATCTACTTTTTCAATAATATTCATACTCAATAAAGTGGAGATATTATCTTCTATATATTTTCTCTTTGTTGGAGAAGCAGGGTAAGGTTTTCTCTTTAGGCTGGGAGGTATTTCATCTAAATTTCAGGTTAGAGAAATATTCATTTCATCTTTAACCAAGCCTAACACATGGGAACCATGAGCAAAAGCCATTGGGAAAGATGTAATTAAGGCTACTATTGAATCTTTTTGGTAATCAGTTAATTGATCACCAAATTAAGATTTTTCAATTTTAGAAAATAATACATTCATTTCCTCTGTTTGTCTACCTTTAAATTGGATCAAAGAATGACAAGAGTTTAATAAGGGTGAAGAATGCTTTTTAGAAGAAGAAATTTTAAATTTTCTTTTCCATTCATTCCCAAAGTAAAACAATTATTTGCAGGATCCAATTTAATGCCAAAAATTGTTAAAATATTTTTTCCCATGATAAACCAATTGCTTAAATTGTCATTTTTCATCACAACAAATTCACAAATAGCTTTGACAAAACCACCATTATATTTAAAGAATACAGTTGTTTTGTATTTGCCAATGGGAAATAAAACAGAACCATAACCTTTCCATTTTTCAGATGTTATAGGTAATAATTTGCCTTGATAATCCTTATCTACAGAAGCCAGTGCTTTCTCAGACACTACACTTCCTCCAGCACCAGAGTCAAGAATAACCTCACATTTTTACCATTAATGATAACTGGTGCCCTCAAAGCTTATATTAAAATAAAACTGTCAGTAATATCTCTAATTACTTCAACATTTTCTACAGATAAGTCAAAATCACAATTATCAGACCAATTATCTAAATATTGGATATTCTTTTCTAAAAGCAGAACTTCCTGAGAAGACTCATGGTCATAAGAGATATTGCTATTACAGTCACTGGAGGAATCATCAAGATCAGCTTGAGTATTTTCCAATTCCTCATTTTGTTCTGTCTTTTCACAAATATGTCCTTTTTTCTATGGTTTTTTACATTTAAAACAAGTATTAGTTGCATATATCTTTGGAGAAACTGGGGCAGAGGGTCTACCAGTTTTTTCTGGAAGTTTTGTTGAGGGATTTTGTTGGTCATGATAAGATTTA
Source organism: Hemileia vastatrix (assembly GCA_030280995.1). Classification (NCBI taxonomy): domain Eukaryota; kingdom Fungi; phylum Basidiomycota; class Pucciniomycetes; order Pucciniales; family Zaghouaniaceae; genus Hemileia; species Hemileia vastatrix. The sequence goes on along the minus strand of JASXTE010000005.1, from coordinate 19,545,511 downwards.
ACAGGATAATTCCTTGGTTCATATCTATGATTTAGTAGGACTTCATTACAGATATTAATAAAGGAAGAATTCTCTCTCACATTCTCAGTCCTTGCCACAATCAAATCTCTCAAAGAATTTGGTGATTTATAGAGAATTTTATCTCTCCAAATATCATAAGACATTTTATGATCCATGGCTCTAAGAATTTTTTTAATTTTCATTAGGAAAACAATAGGTTTTTTAGGAGAGGAGGATGCATATTTAGCATTCTCATATAATCTCTTCTGGGAAAGCTTGAATTTGGAACCACCAAATTTATTTTCAATCAAGGTTTTCAACTCTTTCCAAGTATAATATTGATTGTCCAGTAAGACAGATTCATACCACATTAAAGCTACATTGGAAAATAAAGAAACTAATTTAGAGACAATTTCTTCATCTGGAAATTTATAAGAGTTTTTCAGATTATCAATTCTCTGAACAAAGTGTTGCCAGTCAGATGAAGAGTCACCATCAAAAGTGGGATATTGATCAAGTTTGGGCCAATTTTTCTGGCTACTGGGATGGTCCATCATTTGGTTTTAATTATTTATCATTAATAATTCTTGAAGTTTAGCCAGGTGTTCAGAAATTTCATTATTTACAGAAACAGCTGGTACATGACCATTACAAGATTTTTTGCTAGTGGCAAAAGATTTTACAGACTCATTGTCAGTTTTTTTAATGGCTGAAATGTGGTGAAGAAAAGAGTTGCTCTGTTCAGGTTCCTTTCCTTTATTCTTATGCAGCTTATGGGAAGCACTCTCATCTACACCATAATGATTGATGGTTAAGGCTGAAAATTTTTACTGCAGGTCAGACACATATTTTCCTATCCTTGGAATTTCAGAGATCTGGTCATTTATTTTTGCAAGGGATAAATTATTTCTGTCCTCAAAAATTGTGTGTTTGGTACTTAGTGCATGGAAATCATTTTTTAGCTTTTTCAACTCATTGTGTAGAGATTTTATTTCACCTTTTAATGAATAATTTTCCATAATAAGGGGTTACAATTCACTCAAGGTTTTATGCAGATTGATATTCTTATCTAAGATAGCTGTATGGTCACTCCTTAGTTGTTTTTGTTGGCTATGAACAATATTCAAGGTTTCTTTGATTTTAAAATAAGCTGTATCTTGTACAGAAGAACTCACTTTACAATGCAAGTGCAAATTATTCAATCAATCACTCTCATGTACTAATACATCTCTCAAATGTTTTTCTTTCACAACATTAAAATCAAGTGTATCTTTCAATATTTCTTCAGAAGTTTTCTCAATTAAGGTATAGACTTCAGGAGAAACAGAATCATTCTTAATTTCAAGAGAAGGATTAATTAAAGAAGCAGAAGTCAAATTTAAAGTTTAATCAAATGATAATTTTCTAATTACATCATTGGAGCAACTCATTAAAGGAAGTTGTCTTTTTAAGGGTTTAACTGTTCTTTCACCAGGATCCACAATATTACCTGTGGAAGAAGATTTGTTATTATACATACCAACATGTTTATCAAACAAATTACTTACCATGGCAAGGGAGGAAACTTCCCCTGTGCCTTATTTCTTCTGCCTCCCTGATAAGGATGGGGCTGAGGAGATGGATGGTAGGTTGGTGTCCTGGATGGGCCAGGGTGTTGAGCTGTTGGCTGCTTAACATTCTGTTGGTAATGGTTCATCAAGTAATTCCATTTCCACTTCTCCACCTGCAGATTGTTTTGGTTTTGAGTGAAGGAGCTGTGTGCCTGATGGGGCTGAATTTGAGGTTGAGGCTGAGAGGCTGGGAAATGAGGAGGTTGAGCCTGTTTGGGATTTAATAACTCCTGCATCTGTTTCCAGAGTGTGTCTACTCTTGCCTTGTATTTCATACTTTCTGCCTTCAGCTCTTTTATGTGACTGGAAAGGTTGTTTACTTGTTGAGTCAGAGGTATATTTTTTATTTTTATACCCTTTAGTGGATATTCTTGATTTATCAGAGGTTTTGCTTCTTTCAGAGGTGTTTGGTGAGGAAGTTTTGCCACTTCTCCTGCCATTTCCACACCCTGAAGGTTTTTTGTCAGCTGAATTTTTTTTGTAAGTTAATATAGAAGAACCTACAGATTCAGTGTTAACATCCACTTCAATTTCATCCACATGTAAATTATCCATGCTGTTAGCCAAACTACTGGACATAAAAACTTTGAATAAAGAATCAAAAAGATTTTATTGATTCAAATTTGTATTTTCAAAATAAAATATAATTAAATGATTTTTTAACAAAAACAAAAAAAATTTAAATTTTTATTCAAAAATCAATTAATTAACAAAAAATGTAATACAAATATATGTAATTACAATTGTTTATTAAGAAATACAAATAATTATAATGGGACCTACCAACAAAGGTTTAATAAGTCAACCAAAAATAATTAATACCAAAAAATATAATGGCAATATTGGGACTAAGCACTGAGTACTATTATGGTCAACCAATAAATCAAAAAATATTTTAATAAAATTAATTTATTAATTTATTAAAAATTTAATGATCTTCTAGGACTAAGAGTATAACTCTATTATGGTCAACAAGGAATAAAAAATTAATAAAAATTTGAACACTTACACTCAGTGAATCAGAAATTAAGCCACAATCACTGTTATTGCAATAAAACTTTAATAATGTAAGTGAGAGGTACAAAGGTTAACTTACTGTAGTGATCAAGGAATCACTTCAAAAGTATATATTAGTTAATATATTATAAACCCAAAAGGTCAAACCCAAGTTCGAAACACAGCTGCGGAAAAAAAATTTCTTTTTGGCTTGGGTGGTCTGTGCGCAATGTTGTTCATTGCAAGGTGGAGTATCGTTGTTGTCATTTGGAAAGGCTCCCAATTGTAAGCCGGTCATCTAGAAGAAGAAGAAGAAGAGGTAAAGATGAAGAGGAGGAAATGGAAAATATAAAAAAAAGGTTTTACAAAAGATGAAAGAAATGAAATTAATAAAATAATTGAGTTATTTAAATAAGATGTAACAACTATTCCTTAAGATTGACACAGTGGTGAGGTTTTATTTATCTATAATATATTTTTTTAAGTAAGTTCTATTTTCAATGCGTGGAAAACAATTTCTATTATTGATAGACTTACTGCCACCTTAGAATATTTATTTAATTTTTAAATTAGAGTTATAATACTAATCAAAATAAAAAAAATGTGTTGTATATATCTAAAAAAAATATTTTTAAACAGTTTGAGTGTAACAAGTGATGCGGCTACAGGGGATTATCCAAATCCTTTTATAGGCAAGGGATCTTCTGAAGCGCCACAAATGAATAATTACAAAATAGTAATAAGGTAAAACCAGAATATAAAAGAATATAACTAAAACATAGATATTGAGAGAAAAGCATGAAACAATAAACTAAACCTGTGAGTAAGTAGCCAATTTTCCCACCATAAGTTCCCAAAACAATTAATTAAAATAATCAGCAACTAAGTAAGTCTGAAACATAAGAACAGTGAGTAAAATAATCCAAAACAGGTATTACCGTGAGATGTAAAGGATTTAATTAAAATAAATAAAATTATTTTCACACAAAAATTCATGTAATCAATTTTATCCAGTTTAAAGCAAAATTAATTAATTGTTTTGACTATGTCATTAATTCAATAACTAGTTTAAATGAAACAAATAATTAGTTTAATGATATTTCTAATTTAAAGCTAGAATTTGAATACCACCTTATCAAATAAGTGTTTTAATTTATTTAATAATTTTACTGACACAGTTAAGGGTCAAAAAAGCACCCAATATTATTGTCTAATAGGATAAGTATGGCTTAATTTAATATATAAATTTAATCAATCAATTTAATTACATTAAAATTTAATTTTACACTTATAATTATAATATATGTTTATAATTAATTAATTATTAATTTATATTTATTAGATACATAAAAATGCGCCATAATTTATAGAATATAATATTTATTTTGCTTAATCTAAATGTATATATAATTTATATAATAATTAAATTAATATAATACTTATTTTATATGTATTTAATAAAATATTTATATCATTTCATTATGAAATATAATATTAATTTATATACATAATAAGCATATTTTTACACCCTCTTTTGGTTCCAGTAAAGTGAAATAACATTTACTGGGCTCCTGGTATAGCCTGGCTGACACTGCATCTGGCCTTAGTTTTTTCTATTGGCTATTATATAAAATAGGAAAACTTTATTGGGACTGGTGAAAATAATCAGTTGTAGAAATTTTCAATTTTAATTTTTTTCATTTAATTTTGGATTTGTCTCTTCCAATTTTTTTGAAAGTTACATCAAGATAGATTACTGTCTTTATATAATGGTGCATCTGGCCTGATGTTTTTCTACTGGCTATTATATAAAATTTGAAAATTTGATTGGGACTGGTGAAAATAATTGGTTGTAGATATTTTCAATTTTATTTTTTTTCTTTTAATTTTGGATTTGTCTCTTCCAATTATTTTTTAAAGTTACATCAAGATAGATTACTTTTTTTATATAATGTTGCATCTGTCTATTATATAAAATATGAAAATTTGATTGGAACTGGTGAAAATAATTGGTTGTAGAGATTTTCAATTTTAAATTTTTTTCCATTCGATTTCTTTGATTCAATAAATTTCAGGGGGGTTATTGCAAAATTTTCATATCAGACTTTAAAAAAAAATTTGACTTGAAAATTTGATGATACCCTTTCCTTAATTCAATAAAATACAGGGGGGGGAATTGCCAAATTTTCATATTAGACTTAAAAAAATTTTTTGACTTGAAATTTTGGTGTTACCATTCCCTTGATTCAATAAAATACAGGGGGGATAGTGCCAAATTTTTATATCAGTCTTTAAAAAAAATTTGACTTTAAATTTTTGTGATACCCATCCATTAATTCAATAAAATGCAGGAGGGAGTATTGACAAAATTTCATATAGCACTTGCAAAATTATTTACTTGAAAGAATTTTGGTGATACCCACCCCTTAGTTCATTCAAATGCAGGGGTGGGATTGTGAAATTTTCAAATGTGACTTGAAAATTTTAATTAAAAAAGAATTTTTAACATTAAAAATTTTTGAAAATTTTATTTAAAAGAGAATTTATAACATTAAAATATGAAAATTCAACTAATGATGGATAGAGTGAAAAAATACAGGAAATTAAGATAAAATTATATGTAAAATTAATTATGAACAGTTGAAGTGTGAGATAAATAAACAAACTAGTCATCAAACAATTTCTTTAAATGTTCAATTTCCTCAACAGATTTATTAGCTTTAACACATTCTATCAAGAATTCTTTCTTTTTGGAATTTTCTTCATGATCAAGCTTATATTTCATCTGTTCCATGAGGTTTTGATGCTCAAGTGTTTTCTCCTCTTTCTTTGATTTTTCAATACTTAGAGATAACTCAAATTTCTTCTCCTCCAAGTCTTGTGCCCTATCATTATTCCGTAAAGAGAGTTTGTACTCCCTCTCCTCTAAGTCTTGTGCCCTATAATCCTTCTGTAAAGAGAGTTTGTACTTCCTCTCCTCCAAGATTTGTGTCCTATCATTCTTACTTGAAGAGAGTTCAAACTTCTTATCTTCCAAATTATGTACCCTGCCATCCCTCCCAAAGATAGCTTTTATTTTAGCTTTTCAATCTTTAGAGTCTCTTTAGTAACTCCCACTTGTTCTAGAGTGATAAGAAATATTACCAAAAGGTAGAAGATAAGCAGAGTAAAGTGTTAAGGGGTTTGGTATCACTTACCAGCATCACACTTCTCCAAAAATTCTTCAATAGAAGAAAAAGGGGTTTGTGATGAAGTATCACTTTCTCTTCTTCTTTGAGAGTGGAAATTTAGACTACTTGAAGCCCTTTGCTTTTTTTTCAAGGTCAAATTTTCCTCCTCATCATTTTTTCTGGCTTCTGACTCAGTTGATTGTGGCTCCTGCATTAGTTCTTCAGCCTATCTATAAATAAGAAAATGTAAATAAAAAAAAAGAATTGGTAAGATAAAAGAAAAAAGGTATACTTGAGTTAGATCAGGTTTGTTTATATCACCATAAGCATCTATTGAAAAGATATCTTGATTTGTAGAAGTTAAATGAGGGGAGGCTTGAGTAGAAGAAGAAGGAAAAAGATTTCTTTTGAAATAATGTTTGGAGATAGAATCTTCACCATCCAACATTTTTGCAGGATTTACATCAGCTTGCTCTCCAAAAATATAATCCATCTCTTTAAAGTAAAGACATAAAGAATCAAGTTTATCATCTATGGATTTGATGGCCTTACTGATATTGAGGTTAGTAATACCAAAACCAGTTGAAGATGAAAGAGTCTTTTCCTTCTTGTACTTGGATTGATAATGCTTGAAGCATTCAGACATCTGTTTTGGTAAAATATCTATCCTTCCCTTAGTATTATTCTGTAATTTCTTGGCCATTAGAAGATAACCATTAAATTTTTATGCGGGGGGCTGTCCTACTTTTGTTGCATACTCAGTACCAAAATAAGAAGCATATTTAAATTTAGTTTTTAGTAAGTTGATAAGAATGAAATGATCATCTTTTTTTAGTGGAACAATTTTGGATTTCTCAGAAGAGCGGGGGAAAGAGGGAGTAGTGGGATTTGAAGAGCAACTGGGTAATGGCTGCCTTTGAGAAGATCTATGATGATGAGGCATGTTAAGATAATTAAAGATGGAAAGGAGCAGAAACAAGCAGATGAGATAGCAAGATGAAAAGAAGTAGAAACAAACAGATGAGATAGTGAGATGAAAAGGAGCAGAATAAAATAGATGAAATGGGGAGAAATTCTGAGAGGATAGAATGAACAGGATGGGATGAGAATGGGAGTTTGCAGCAAGGTAGAAGTCATATCCAGAGAGTAGTCCAAGATGTGGTTATGGAAGAAGGTTGTGCAACATGTGGTTATGACAGAAAGTTGTCCAAGATTTGGTTATGAAAAATTGAGTAGAAAAATTTCGGATAAGAGGTGAACATTGACATGTAAAGTGTCTAATAACCCAATTATTAGCAAAAATAATTGCAGAAGATAATTGGGTATTAGGATTTTTATTCACAATTAATTTAATTGCAGATTGCTGAACATTGATACCCCCTATTAAGTACATAAAAAAATACTAATCTTTTTATAGAATATAAATTTATATTGTATTTAAATGCATATACATTGTATATAATAGTTAAATTAATATAACAATTTATCTAAAACATATTTTTATATAATTTTATTTTAATAAAATATTTAATTTGTATATATTTTAATCAAAATTACCTTATTTTAATTTATCCTCAGATTTTACTTGCCTTTCAACATAGCATGGCTGACAGGATATGTGTTGTCAGTATTTCTAGTATTTAAGTATGATATAATAGTATTTATTTATGGTCCTACTACTTATTGATAAATGATTTAGTAATTAAACCTCAGGGGAAGACTAATAAAATAGTTATACTCAAATAAAACTCACAATACTTGGATTTAAATGTGTGCTAGTGGTGGAAAATAGATGAATATAATATAGTTATAGCTTATATAAAGATAATATCAATTTATAATGGCTTTATAATATATTTCTAAATGCTAATAATTGTATTTTAGTGTTTTTTTGAATTGTAGTAAGTGAATGATGTCTAATAACCATCAAAATCCTCCCTTACTTATACCAAAATCCACTGGAGTGCACAGACCTTCAATCCAGATGATGTCATTACTATTCCCGGAAATTACAGCACTGTGAGGGCCCATCACCTCCCCATGGCGTCCACTTCAAGCATATTCAACACCCAGACCTCCAGTAAGGACCCTCCATCACAATTAATGATAACACAGACCCATACCATAAATAGAAAATCCAGATAAAAGCGGATACCATAAAGAAACAAGTAAAATAACTCATCCAAAGAGGATATAATGAAACCCAAAGCATATAAAGAAACAAATGAAATGTCCAAGCCCCCAATAACATCCCCAGGCATCCATATTAACCCAGCAATGACCTCCCAACCCATAAATCTGTGAATATTCATCCAAGGAAGCAGATTAAGTTGTCCAGACTGAGTGTATGAGCCTGAAATAGATGTTTTTCCTTCTTTAGGCATTGTGAGTCCACTGGATACGTCCATATGACCTAAAATAAGCATAAAAACAAAGGTTATAGGCTATTAAGAGGCTAAAACCCACTTATATACCTAAATATACATAATATACTGCATATTTCACTGAATATGAGATTTATGTATACATATAAGCTTATGTATGTCAATAATTACTTAGTATCATTTAAGATAAGTATATTATGACTCCATTAACACCTTAATAAGTATTTTAGGCTATGGATAAGCTATTTAAACTACTATAATTTATATAATAGAGTAATAATTATATATATATGTAATATAATCATATATATTATTATTTTAACCTTATTTTTAAGATATAAGCTTTATTTACTTAAGTTTATCTTATTTTAAGTATAAGAAATACTCAGTCCTAGGGATATCTAGACTGACACTCCCTCACCCAAAAAAAAAATAATAAAAAAAATTTTAAGACATTTTAATTAAAAGTAAGGAGTGAATGGAAAAATTTTAAAATTTCTATGTTACATATACTGAATAAACAGTATTATTTTGATTTACATTTTTTCAAGAGATTTTTAAGATCAGATTTTCATTTTCTGGAATGCACTGGTCATATTCACTTGATTTATTTTTAAATCTTAATAGATACTCAACTCCCTTTTCTTTAGTAAGGTGTCTCTTTTTAAGTATCTTTTCATTTTCTGACTTTTCAACTATTTCTTCAGGTTGCTGTTTATGCCTTCTTGATATTCTTGGAAATAGAGCAGTATCATTAGAATGGTACATTTTGAAAAGAGAAATAGGAAATACTGGATGTTTTCTATCATAAGGTGCATATAGAATAACCTCAACAACATTATTACCAACCATCTTTTTAACTACAAATGGTCCAATTAATGGATCCTTCAACTTAACATTACCATTTAAATTGAAATTTAGTGTTGAAATAAGGACTTCATCACCCTCTTTGAACATTTGTTCTTTATGGTCTTTATCCCATCTTTTCTTTTCATACTCAAATGCCTTATTTATACATTCTTGAGCATGTTTTCTGCATAATTCTTGCATCTGAAGAAAAGATTTAGTACCTGGACAAATATCCAATCTAGGTAATTTATTAAGAGTTTTAGCAGGGGTATTAGGTACATAACCCAACCATAACTCAAATGGCTTTTTGCCAGTGACAGAATGTACTGTACTATTGTATGAAAATTCTAAACCTGAGATAAGGGTTACCCAATCATGAGTGAATTTGTCATTGTCTTTGAAGTTAAGACCAAAAGCACAATATCTTCTTATCATATCTTCTAAAGTTTGTATCATTCTTTCTGCTAGCCCATCAGTTTGTGGATGGTGTGCTGTTGAAAGTTTTAATTGACACCCTGAAACATGCATAAGTGATGCCCAGAACTCAAAAGTAAATTTACAATCTCTGTCAGAAACTATTGCTTTGGGGAAACCTACTATATTTAATATTTGTGTCCACCATAAAAAAGCTAAGTCCTTTGCAGAAACCTCTTTGTGGGTAGGAATAAATTTACACATCTTTGTAAATCTATCTACAATTACCCAGCAGGAGTTATAATTCTTATGCCCTGCTATTGGCAAACCTGTTACAAAGTCCATGTTAATAATTTCCCATGGAGCTTTTGGTTGCTCAATTAGTTGTAATAAACCAGCTCTTTTGCCTGTTAATCTTTTAGATTTTTGAAAAGAATCACATGTCTCAACATATTTCTGAACATCCTCAGACATGTTAATCCGCCAAGCTGTTTTTTTTACTCTGGTTAATGTTTTATGGTAGTCAAAATGACCTGCTAATATATCATCATGACATATACTTAACATTAACTCCTTCATTGAAGGGGAAATTACAACTAAATTACTTAATTTTTTCCTGTAATATATAAAACCATCCTCAATGGAAAATTTTCCTTTTTCTAATGCCTCTTTATACTTATTTGGTAATGTTTTTATTAAAAAATTCATTGAAACATTAGATGGATCATTTAATATTGTAGTGAGTTTACTCAAAACAGGATCTGAAGCATACATATCAAGAATTGATTGCATAAGTTCATCCTCAAGATCTACAATATAAATGCCATAAATGTTAATAATCTCTGATTCAGGAACACAAGCAGGATTATCATCATTATTAGGCAGAGGTACTCTAGATAACAGATCTACATTAGAGTGTAAGGTTCCTGCTCTATGTGTAATAGTCATCCGTCCTCTGTATTCTTGTACAGCTAATTGCCATCTAAACATGTGTCTATTAGGAGTTTTCATGTTTAAGAGTGACTTAACTGCACTACAGTCAGTTATTAACTCAAATTTTTGGTCTTCAAGGTAATAATGTAGCTTCTCAAGAGCCCATACTACTGCCAAACATTCAAGTTGAGTAGCACCATATTTCAATTCACTACTTCTTAGAGTACGTGAAATATAGTAAATTACTACTTCTGACATTTATCCTTCAATAAGTTGTTTTTGATGCAAAGCAGCACCCAGACCAATAAAACTTGCATCTGTATACAATACAAAAGGTAATTGGAAATCTGATAATCCCAAGATAGGAGCTGTCATTAAACATTCTTTCAACTTATCAAAAGCCTGTTGTCTTTCATTATTCCAAATGAAAGCTTCTGATTTCTTTATCAGCGGGGTCAATGGTGCAGCAATTAATTGGTAGTTTTTTATATATTGTCTATAATAACCACACATACCAAGAAAAGATTTTACATCCTTTACATTTTGAGGAATGCCAATATTCTTTATTGCAGCCACTTTATTTTGGTCTACACATATTTGTAAGTGGATACAATATGACCAAGCACTTTTAAAGATTCAAACCCAAATTTACATTTTTTCAATGCAAGGGTCATTTTTATTTCATCCATTTTTTGAAATATCTTCTTTAAATGGAGTAAGTGTTCATCATATGTCTTAGAGAACACTATGATGTCATCAATGTATACCATTAACCATCCCTCAATCATTTAATTATGGAATTTTATATCCATTAACTTCTGAAATACTGATGGAGCATTTTTTGGTCTAAATGGCATCCTGACATATTTATAAATTCCCATGTGTGTTGTTATCAACAAAAAGTTCTGTGAATTCTTTTCAACAGGAATTTGATGGTACCCTTTATTTCCATCTAAGCAACTTATATACTTAGCACCTTTTAGGGTAGCATGTATAGAGGCAATCCTTAGCAAAGGATAAATATCATCTACTGTAAATGTATTTAATGCTCTATAATCACTGCACAGTCTTGCTTTATCTTGTTCATAAAAAATTAGCACTGGTGATTTCACACCATATTTTGGTGTAGTTTCAACCTTTTCAAGAATGTTCCTTTTTAATAACATCTTAATATTATCCTCTATGTCTTTCCTCTTCATTGGTGAAGCAGGGTATGGTTTCTTTTTAAGACTAGCAGGAATATTATCCATATCACAGGTTAAACTAATCTTCATTTCATGATCGTTTACAAGGCCAAGTTCATTTGTAACATGTGGAAAAGCCATTGGAAATACTTTAATTAAGTCCAAAATATTATTTTTCTCAGCTTTGCTTATCTGAGTGCCAAATGATGCTTTTGAAATTTCTGTTTCCAGAACTTCCATCTCATTTTATTCTCTTCCTTTGCACGGAATATTTGTTACTGACTCAATGTGTAAGACTGTGTTAAAAGAATTTATTTTAAATTTCCAAGTACCATTCATTCCAATTGTAAAATTGTTATTAGCAGGGTCTAATTTCACACCAACCTTAGTCAGAATATCATTTCCAATGATAAAACAGTTACTAAAGTTAGTATTATCCATTACTGCAAAGTCACAAGTTACTCTTACATAACCATGCTGATGTTTAAAGAAAACAGCAGCTTTGTATCTACCAATGGGATGTAGTACTGATCCAAAACCTCTCCAATTTTTAATTTGAAGGGGTTCAAGCTTAGACTTATATTCACTATCAATTTTCTGCAATGTATTAGTAGAAACAACAGAACCAGCAGCTCCTGTGTCCAATACTATATTAACATTTTCACCAGAAATCATAGCTGGAACCATGATAGGTGTCATTCTAAAGTTATCAGCTTTTATATCTTTAATGATTTCAGCATCTTCAAAATTCATTAAAGATTCATTTGAGTCCATATTTAATATTGAATTTTCAAAGATGGACAAATCATCTTCCAACATACAGATCTCATTTTCATCACTATATGAGATATTACTGTCACAATCACTTGAATCTTTACTTTTCTTTGTTTGAATTTCAGATTCATGTTGATTTTCAACAATATTTATATTCTTCTCACATTTTTGACCTTTAACCCAAGGTTTGTTACACTTATAAAAAGTATTTGTCTCATACTTTTTTGGTACTACTGGTGCAGTAGGTTTTTTCTGCTTCTCCTGAAATTTTTTTGAATTCTGATTTTTCAAAGGTTCAACATTTTGTTTATAAGATGAATACCTTGCTTCATACTTATGGTTTAATTATATTTCATTGCAAATATTAATATAGTCAGAATATTCAGTAACATTAATTGTTCTAGCTACAACAATGTCTCTGACAGATATAGGTAATTAATATATTATCTTATCTTTCCATAAGTTAAAATACATGTGAGGATCAATGGCTTTTAATATTTTATTTAAATTCATTAAAAATACCATAGGTTTGTCACCATTCAACGGATTGTACCTAGTTTTCTCATAAAGTCTCTGCTGAGTGAGTCTGAATTTAGAACCTCCAAATTGTTTTTCAATTAGTTTTTTCCATTTAGCCCAAGAGTAATCTTTACCCTCATTCAAAACAGCTTCAAACCATAATAAAGCAACATCCTTAAATAAAGAGATCAATTTTGATGTTATTTCTTCATATGGTAACTTATATGAGAATTTTAAATTGTCAATTCTTTGGATAAAATGTTGCCAATCAGAGCTGGCTTCCCCATCATAATTTGGGTACTGATCAATCATAGGCCAGTTCTTCTTATTGGATTTTATTTCACTAATATTAGGTAAATTCAACAACTCATTTACTCTTGATAAATGGTCTTGTATTTCCTCCTGTATGGATTTGTGACTTACATTTTCAGATTTGACACTACCACCAGATGGTTTTAGTTGTGGTGGTATAGGGAAGGAATGAGATTCACTTTTGCCAATGAAAGGATTATTATTATATTGAGTATACTTATGATTATCCTGGTTCATTAGTAGATTGGAAGTTTTAATCTCAACTTTAGTTAATCTTTGTAGCAACTCAGAGACACTATGATTTGTCTGGGCAAAAGATAACTTAGTTCTTGATTCAGTTTTCAATAAATGTGTTTCATACAATTTTTCCAACTCACAGAATTTGTTTGAAAGTTCACTATATTTACTACTCATTGAATCATATTTAAGAGTTAGAGACAAATGTTCATTCTCTAATTCTTTATTATGTGTTGCCAGTTGAGAAATATTTAATGTTAAGGATGAAATTGTATCACTTGTGAGCTTAACTGTCTGTTCCTCACAATCAGTCATTCTATTCCACAATGCTGAAACAATTCTATGGACAGTTGGATTATTGTTAAAATACTCCATGTCTTCCTTCTCAGTTCTTTCACTCTCTTGTGAACTTCTCATCTCACTAATAAGTGGTGGCAACTGAGGATTAACTGTATTATAAATACTACTATTTTTATTGACAAAAGACAAGTCAGGTTTATCTACACTAAAACCTAAATTTCTTAAGTCCTCCTCTATTCTCTGTACAGATTTGACATCAATAATATTACCTACATTGTAATTATCAGTATTGTGTTCAATCTGAGAGGGTAATCTACTTACCACGGGATTTGTGTGTGCCCTGATTTTTGGCACCTTTTTTTTCCCTTGTAGGGGTGAAGTGAGGAAGTCTGATGAGGAGGAGGATCCTTGTTGCAGTTGTGACTGGCCCATTGTTGATGGAACCAATCCCACTTCCATTTGTCTACCAGTATTTTCTCCTGGGAGTGATGTGACTCTTCTGTGGCATGGGGTTGCTGACTTGGCTGACCTCCCTTTAGATCTGCCAATGATTGATTCATCTGTTGAAATTCTACCTTGCAATTGTTTTGTAATAGCTCTACCTCCTTGAGAATGAGAAATTTTGATTCCTCCAACTTCAATACCTGTTTTGCCAGATGGGATAGTTGATCCTGAAGAGGAGGAGACATCTTTTTTATAGTAATCTTTTTTAAGAGGGAATCCTTTTCCTCTATGCTCATTTGCTCTGCCAGGGGGTATGACTGACCCTCCATGGTTATGTCCTGGAGCAATTTTTTTTGTTAGCTTTAGACCTGGTATTATAAGCAGGCTATACACTTACATTGTCCTGGGGAGCACTCATATTGATAAAATTAACAATATATTACGTCTACAGAAAGGAAAACCTATTGGAATTAGTAGATTAAAAGTATTAGCAATATTATTACTAATAAAAAGCACTGGAGCTTACCCTGAATTTAAATCTTTATTTATTTAAATAAAATGTAATAAAAATTCGAAAAAATCTGTTAAAAATAAAATAATAAGTTTAACTAGACTTTAATAAGGGTGAATAAATATCTTACCAAGCTTTAACCAAATACCAGTTTAATTGGGTTTACATTGGTGACCAAATACCAAGTGAAATTGGGTTTATATTGGGTACAGTTACTACTGTAAATACCTAATTTTTATTATAAAAAATTAGTACAATTATTATAAGGGTTCTTTTACGCAATAACTGAGTTATGGTGACTCACTAATATTCAGCAGACCCAAATATTTGGTTATTTTGAGCTATACTAAAGTAAAAATCTCATCCCAAGGCTTATACTAAATAATAAGTAAAAAGTAAGGAAAGACCCCCAATTGTCAGTATATCTAGTATTTAAGTATGATATAATAGTATTAATTTATTGTACTACTACTTATTGATAAATGATTTAGTTATTAAACCTCAGGGGAAGACTAATAAAATAGTTATACTCAAATAAAACTCACAATACTTGGATTTAAATGTGTTCTAGTGGTGGAAAATAGATGAATATAATATAGTTATAGCTTATATAAAAATAATATCAATTTATAATGGCTTCATAATATATTTCTAAATGCTAATAATTGTATTGTAGTGTTTTTTTGAATTGTAGTAAGTGAATGATGTCTAATAACTGTCAAAATCCCCCCTTACTTATACCAAAATCCACTGGAGTGCACAGACCTTCAATCCAGATGATGTCACTGCTATTCCCGACAATTACAGCACTGTGAGGGCCCATCACCTCCCCATGGTGTCCACTTCAAGCAGATTCAACACCCAGACCTCCAGTAATGACCCTCCATCACAATTAATGATAACACAGACCCATACCATAAATAGAAAATCCCGATGAAAGTGGATACCATAAAGAAACAGGTAGAATAACTCATCCAAAGAGGATATAATTAAACCCAAATCATATAAAGAAACAAATGAAATATCCAAGCCCCCAATAACATCCCCAAGCATCCATATTAACCCAGAAATGACCTCCCAACCCATAAATCCATGAATATCCATCCAAGGAAGCAGATTAAGTTGTCCAGACTGAGTGTATGCGCCTGAAATAGATGTTTATACTTCTGTAGGCGTTGTTAGTCCACTGGATACGTCCATATGACCTATAATAAGCATAAAAACAAAGTTTATAGGCTATTAAGAGGCTAAAACCGACTTATATACCTAAATATACATAATATACTGCATATTTCACTGAATATGAGATTTATGTATACATATAAGCTTATGTATATCAATAATTACTTAGTATCACTTAAGATAAGTATATTTTGACTCCATTAACACCTTAATAAGTATTTTTAGGCTATGGATAAGCTATTTAAACTACTATAATTTACATAATAGAGTAATAATTATATATATATGTAATATAATCATATAAATTATTATTTTAACCTTATTTTTAAGATATAATCTTAATTTACTTAAGTTTATCTTATTTTAAGTATAAGAAATACTCAGTCCTAGGGATATCTAGGCTGAAATGTTTTATGTTTTAACTTTATATTTACATTTTATGGTGGGATATAATTTCAACTCAGTGGGCCATGGCATAGAGTTAATTATGCCAAAAAAAAATATATGGTTCTGATAATTTTTTTTCATGAGTTGGTATTCTGGAATAAAAAAGCAATTTTTGGTGATGAATATATTGGCATTATCAATTCTTGTCAGTGGGCAGAAGATTATTTGGGCAATCATTATAATAAATGATACTTAAAAAATCTGCATATTCACAATAATGCCTCATGATTGATATACTTACATGTGACTTGAAATCAAAAATTTTTAAGAATGCTGATATCAAGAAAATTTTGACAACCATTTTTAATGAAAAATAACCATGCATATAATAAATTCCTAGACAAGTGCTGTAACTGTTTTCACCCTATGTTTTGATATTTATATAAATATTTATTGCTAGAAAAAGTATGAGTCAAATAATTCTTTGACACATAAAATACAGTGTAGACTGGTTAACAAGACATTTGAGTAACCTTTTGACTCTTGGTTATGTTTTTCCAGAAAGGACTTGAATGAAGGTCAGAAAACATTTTGTGTTAATGTTTTAAATGGGGAATATACACAATAGTAATGGTTTTTGATTTACATATCAGTATGTTTCTGGAAATATAAAAAACAAGTATATTAATTTGTATGTCACAAAAATAATTAAGCTAGAGTATTTTTTGGTTTATCAGTCCATTTCTTACTTGTGAAAAATTAAATAAATTTTAAGTGTGAAGAAATGTTAAGCATTATTTTTCTACAAGCCCTTGGCTTTTTCTAAATTGTATTCATATTAATGAGCTAAGTGAAGGAAATTCAGATATCATAGTTTCCACATATGTATAGGATAATATTTTTCTGTTCAAATAATAATATAATGAATTTCACCTTTCTGTTTTATTATAAATGACCAAGGTATAGTTGGATCTCATGTGCCAAATTTATCCGTCAGAATGCTATACTTTTTTATCATGATAATTAAATGATATTTGGAAATTTGTTATATCTATAGTTTGTTTAAGAAATTATATTCTTGCATTTGATATATTCTTGTGGCTTAATGATATATTTTAAATATATATTTTGTGTTGGAATATGATTTCCATTATATTATTAATGTTTGAGGTAGTTATATTTTATTTTTTAAATGCATCAGGTAGATTTTTTTACCTTTACTAATAACAATTTAATGAAATGCATTTTTCAAATAGGATTATTTTTTTTAAGTCATGTAAACAGATACTGTTGTATCTGGCTAGAAATGGTGCAAAATTTCCTTCTAAAACTGGTAGATGCTGAGGAAGACAGTCTTATAAGGCATATAAGTGAGGGTAGAGTCTGTAAAATATAGGTAGTTAAAATCGTAAAATTATCCTTCTCAGCTACAGACCACTGCTCAGATGGAGACTTTGAATGCTGTGTAAAAAGATGGCATAAGCTTTGTCAATGGTTAAGGTATTTTCTTTTTAATAAAGCATAAAATGGAAGGTGTAACAGACTTGGTCAAAGGTGTCCTCATGAACAACAGTCCAATTTTGAGAAGGAAATTTTTATAATGCATTAAAGATACACTTGTTTATGTATGGTAACTAAATGATATGCATTGTGAAAGTGTCTTTCTCAATGTTGGACTGTCTTTCAAGTGGAAATTTTTAACTAAGTCTGAGACACCATTAATTTTATGGTTAGCCAATTTCTAAGTACAAAGGCTATTATAAGAGCTCATTTCTTACTCAGTACCTAAATTGTCCACCTGAAGGATAATCCATTTCTGAGAGGGATGCTTTTAAAATTTATAAAAAATAAACTGATAACATATAGTACTTAGATGATGTGCATTATAAATGTGTCCTTCTCAATGACAGACCATCCTTCAAATGGACAATTTTGACCAAGTCGGGTGCACTTATATTTTATGGTGAAAAAAAATAAAATAGTGTTGCTATTAGAGTAGTCTTTTCCATCTTGTTACACATTACCCAAAGTGTTCATTTGAATGACAGTCCATCACTGAGAAGGACACTTTTATAATGCATATAATCTAGGTATCATATGTATATCTCTGTATCTTTTATGCATTATAAAAGTGTTCTTCTCAGCAACAGACTGTTGTTCAGGTTAAAATTTTTGATATTGTGAATGAAATGAGCTCTTTTACTAGACTTTTTACTTAAGAATTATCTGACTATAAAAGTGAGGGTGTTACAGAATTTTTAAAAAGTGTTCACTTGAAGGGTGGTCTGTTTCTGAGAAGGACACCTTAACAATTCTTATCATCAAGGTATTACATCTATTCCTGCATATCATTATTGCATCAAAAAATGTCTTTTTCAACATTGGACCCTTCTTCAAGAAAACATCTGGACTATTTCTATGAGACCTTCAATTGTTAATAGTTAAAAAAAAATAAAACATTATGGCCATTATTATGAAAGTTGAGACAAAGAAATAAATTATTTAGATTAATTTTATTCAGTAAAAAAGTTAGTGATTCAAGTTATTCACATTTATTACAATTGAAAGATGGATTGATTGTCATATTGCCTTAATAATTAAAAATAGTAGTTCAAATGTTTTAAGTCACTGACTCATCAAATGATATTATGAGCTGATAATAGGTATTGGTGGTACTATGAAGTCAATTTCAGTATGTGAAGTTTTGTTTCACTTAAAGTATAATATATATATATATATACACATTATAATAATTTAACTAATAATCTGAATACTGGTAGAATATATCCATAATTTTGAGGTACTCTACATTCTCCTTCATGATAGATAGAGCAGGAAGTTTCTGCTCTCCATTGGGTGAAGTCTTCATCAGAATTTTCCAAGATAACTCTTTCAACACATCCATCCTAATACTCATACTAAAAGTAGACAAAAATAGATCCTTAGCCTTATTTTCAAGAGAAATTTCATCCACAAAATCCAGATATCCCACCAAATCATCAAACTGTACAAGGAGTTTCCTATAATCTACCAATGAAGCAACACCACCTTTTAACTGCAATACACTAACAATCTTCTTCAAGTACACCATAGAATACCTACCACCACATCTGTCCACAATCTCATTTGACAAACTTATCCCATCCCTCTTTTTATAATTATCCATACAATGAAATCTTTTTCACCTCTCTATCCACTATAAAGAGCCTGATTTGCTTCACCATATCCACATGAGAAGCCTTATCAAAGCAGCAGCAGATTCATACCTGCTTAAAAACCATTTGACCTTGTTATCATTAAACTTGGGACTATCCTAAGTCTGAATTATAACTGATGCCAGAGAAGGAGCACCAGTACCAGTAACACCAGATGCAGAGGTAGAAGATATCTCAAAAGAAAAAGATTGACTTATTAACAAGTGTTCCAAAATGAGAGCCTCTTGTAGGCTAAGATAGTCTAGATATCAAGAAAATTTATTAAAGTCTAGAGAATTCAAACCCCTTTTTGGGTTTCACCAATGTAGAAAGACTCTTACAGTGGCCTTGCTGTAAGCAGAATCTAAGGGAGTTGGATAAACCTAAGAAAACCCTGTCCCTTTATGTAAAATAAGAGTTCTTGATTATATAAGCTATAATTACTATTTAATATGGGGGAAACAACCTTAGACCAAATTAATATCTAATTGAGCACACATTGAGTTAGTGATGATAAAATAAGGAATAAAGTGTGAAAATACATTAAACCTCTGAAGAAGCTAGCTTGATTATTTATTGAAGTAAATGTGAACTTTTTTTGAGACAATATTGAAGCATAAAAAACACAATTTTGCAATTTTATGTTGAAATCAGCCCTCCCCACAGCTTAGCCAGTCTGGAAAGCTACAAAATGCTTAAAATAATTTTATACTTTGTTGCAAGTAAAATTAGACACACCCCAATTCAATTTGAAAGAAAAGTGATATTAAATGTTCAAATAATTTTACTTAACTATTAATATATGGTAAAAATAAAAGGCACTATAGTAAATCATTCAAGAAAAATATTTTGGGAATTAATATCTTCCATTAAATTTCCCCAGTAAGAATTTGAAACAAAAATTTAATTCTTATTATTCAAAAATATTTTATTAACCATTATTAATATTTAAAATATCTGAAAAATGTAAAACACTTATAAAAATGAAGGGAATAATACTTTGGTAATAAAATTAAGCTATAATATAAATATCTATTCTGTTTTCTATTCAAAAAATAAAAAAGATATGCATGTAATAGTATTCTTTACAATATGTTAACCCTTTATATTCAAAATATGAAAGAAGAAAGACATAAAATGAAATTTTATTTGAATGAATAGCATAAAAATGGTATGTTTGATTTCTATTTGCTTTACTGAGTTGATTCCATTCCTGTTTCAATTCTATATAGCATATTTCTCCATTTTTATTATTATTTTATTTTTTAGAACACTATTACTTACCTCTCCATTCCTACATTTTATCTTTCATAAAAATTATCTTAAATATTATTCCCCTGCTAAACATTTCTTTTCTTTTCTCTAAAAACAATTATTTCCATTATTTTAAACCCTTTCTTCCCCTATCAAATGCTCGCTGACACTGTAAAAACTTCCCTACCCCTTTCCACTTCTTCCTGTCCCTATTTATCACTTCCCCAGACCTTTATGCCTCTTATAGCTCACAGAAACCAAGAGGATTTTTTGGAGAAGGAGATGTAAAGGAGTTGATAAGAGTGTAAGTGTAGAAAAAGGTAAAGGTTGAAGATAAAAATTGAAAATATGGGTTAAAAAAAAGCATAAAGAGTGAAGTAAAATGGGTTTAAAGTGGCTGTAAATATAATAGATGAGAGAAAAAGGGATCGCAATGGGTTTGATTGCTGATTGAAGGGTATTGGAAGTAGTGGGGAGAAATTTTATGTGACAAGAAACAGTATAAGATTTTTGAGATAGGAAGTGAAAGAAAAAGGAGAAGAGAAAATGGAAAGGTGAAAGGAAGGTAGAAAAACATTTATTGAGTAAATATGATCACATATAAAGATTTTAGTAAGATTGAGAAAATTAGAGAAAGTGGTTGAGTAAAATTGAAATAAGATTTTTTAAAAATAAGAGGGTGGATGTTATTGTATTACTAAACATTGGAATTCACCTTCATCTTATATTTCTTACTACAGAAGCAGCTTTATTTCAACCATATGAATACTTAGTTATGGTATTCTTCACCCTGTTATACTAAAGTGGAGACCTCCATTTTAAACTTAACCAAAATTAAATTCTAGTTTAAGGCTTTGTACAGATCTTCAGTAATTCAAGATACATCAGTTTTTACTACTTATATCAATAATAAAATTGAAAAAATCAAAAGTAATGAAATATTGAAATTAATCAATACACAGTAATACATTCCTTATTTCCAATAATTTCATTTTATGAAAATAATAACTATACATATCTTTGAAAAATTAGTAAATTTTATTATCTATAAAATATTTTGAGAAAAAAAAAACTACAATAACTCTCAAAAATCTCAAAGATATTTAGTGACAATTAGAAGAAGATATTTACATTAAATAAAATCTATAATTAAATATTATTCCACATATTCAACATGAGCTTTGGGATGAAGTTATTGAACTTTAATCTTCTATAGTGTTCTGATTGTCAGTTACAGATGTTGTTTCTCATCTCCATAAAATTTTACTTGAAATTTCATATAAGACCTTTTTGCATGTTTTAAATTTGAGCTTCAACTTTTAATTTTTAAATAATCATTTACAAAAAATTAATTCAATTGATTTTCAATAAACTTAAATACATTTTTTAAATATATTGTTTTAATGTTCATCCTTCTATCGCCTTAGTAAAAATTATTTTTTTAAAAAAACATTTAGTTAATATAATCATATCTTTATAAATTTTTTAATATCTTATCAAAAGATTAATCTCAGTCTTGATGGATCTTGGATTGAACTACCAATGCAAATCTCATCCTGAGTATTCTTCAAATTAACTTAAGTATTAAACATATTTAATTTCTTTGAATTTTTTTAAAAATTTTTAACTATGAATAAATTGGTATATGGTTTAAATGATAAGCTTTAAATTTAAGTACATAGGTATCTGGGAATAAAAAGACCTATTAAACTCATGTGTATTCAGTTTTTTCAAATGAGAGCTATAAGAGCCCTATTCATGAAGAAGTATTTTATTTACCCCTATATATAATTATAAAAAGCTTATCAAGATTCAATGTCTGTCTGTAGTTTATATTCTAATGCATTTTTATATCTATATTCTTTCATTTACATTGAAAAAATCCTAGCTCATGAAAAAAGTTAATTTTTTGATAATGTTAATTAATAAGTTAAAAATTTTTTTTAATTTTTATGATTCCTTTTAAAAAAATGTTTACTTAACTTCATTTTATTTGATCTGATTTTGCTTTATTTTATTCTATAATAATATATAATACTGTATTATATTATATGATATTTAATTTTATTTCATTTACTATTATTCTATTTAGTTTAATTTAATTTAATTTTGTTTTATTTTAGTTTATTTTATTCCCTTAAGTCTTAATTTAATTTTTATTATCTTTTTATTTAATAGGGTGATATTACATGTGCAAATAAAAGTCTAAGAATTCTCAAAATGAGCTGTTGAACTCTGATTTAAATCCATAGATAAGAGTTCACAACACAATTTCTTGCATGTGGTACACTGATCTATTGCTGTAGATCAGTGTACCATATTCAATTTTGAGCATGTGACCTCTGATATACAGCTTTACATCAGAGTTCACCAACCATTTTTTTGCGTCTGTACTCTGACATTTGGCTGTACATCAGAGTACCACATCCAATTTTTTGCCTGTGAGCTCTGATCTACAGCCATACATCAGAGTTCACTGGCCAATTTTAACCAACTTAATGCTTCTACATGGCTATACAACAAAATCCATCAAATCTAATCAAATGAATTAAATGACATTAAGACTTATTATAATATAATTGAATATAAAAAAGATAGATAGATGAGTATAATAGGTAGAATTAAAAAAGATAAATACAAATGGTATAAAATGAGATAAAACAAATTAAATAATTATTATGGGGTCTCAAACATTACCAAATATGCCACATAAACACACCACAAAAAATACACCAAACCTGCCATCAAGAAATTAAATACACCTTCCTTGGACAGGTGTATTTCAACAGAGTATTTGTCCCCAAACATGTCTTCTTTTGGGTCAAACAAGTCATCAAAACACTTCCCTTCATCATCATAATTAGTCAGAACTAGGTACAAAGACTCCAACACTAGGTAAAAAAGTGCCAACACATGGATTTTTTTTCACTTAATCCTTAAGGGCTTATTCATATGAGAGAGGTATATGACTTACCAGAACTTAATCAATCCCATAATTAAACACTTACTCTTAATCTTTACCACTGTTCACTTACATAACATGCCACTTTCAGTCCTCCATCAGCTTGAGATCACTGCTGCAGCTTCTCATTTTGAGGACCTAGCTTAACTAATTTACAATTTTGTTTTTTGTGTAATAATTTTTTCCAATGAAATTTCCCAGTTTCTCAGTTTCATTTTTTTGGTCCAACTCCCAGACTTGAAATTGCATAACATTTTCAAACCAAAAACATTTCTAAGATTCTGTCTCACTAAGATATTTCATCTTCTCTTCATCTCCAACTTCTATCATTCATTATTGGTTCTGATACTTCTTGCTTCACAGCACTCAAAGTAAGTCACTTTCTCATTTTTTTAAATTTAATTGCTAATTAAGATGTCTTTTTTCTTGTCTCTTTTTTTTGTTTCTTTTTTTTTATCATCATTTTTGTTTTGATTGCTGATTTATCTGTTCTCAATTCCATTTCAACCCCCTTTTTATCCTTTTTTTTCTTGCTCTCTATCATTTTTATTTTTTATTTATTGGCTTTTTGGTGTTTTTTGATCATTTTTAGGAATTTTCACTTTTTTGGCCTTTTTCTTAGCTAAATCACTTTGGAATAATTCAGAAAAAACTTGGAAAAATTTTCCAAGAAATTTTCACTTACTTTGAGGTGCTTTTGGCCTGTTTTTGGTATTTTATTTTGTTAAAACTTTCTAGAAACATTTTCCAAGCATTTCTCAGTGAATTCCAGGTGTTTTTGGGCTACTTTAGGTCTATTTTTCCACTAAATAAATTTGGAAATTCTTGGAAACATTTCAAAATAATTTTAAAGTGTTTTTAAGTTGTTTTGGCAATTTTTTGGAAAATGTTTGAAACTTTTTTTTGGCACTATTTGGAACTTTCCTGGAAATTTTAGGGGAGGTTTTAGGGGACTTTCAGGATACTTTTTTGGAAACTTTTGGAACACTTTTAGGAGACTTTTGGGACACTTTTTCAAAATAATTTGGAGAAATTTTTGGGTACTTTTGGGACTCTTTTTTGGAAACCTTTGGGGCTCTTTTGTTGAACTTTTGGGACTCTTTTTTTGGAAATTTTTGGGACTATTTGTTTCAGGTAGTTTGAGGAGAGATTTTTAGGTAAGTTTCATCAAATTTCAAGACAACTTAAGTGCCACCTAGCTAAGAATCCTGTGAATAATTCACTCACTTTTCCTGTTCTTTTCAAATCAATAGGGAGCTGGTCAATATGATTGATAAGGTAAGAGAAAAAGGTGATATGAAACAAAAAACATTAGGTATAACAAAAAATATTGGGTGTAATATATGTTGTCAAATTTTATTTTTATTTCACAAATTTACATTTTACAAGTCATATATGATATTATACTTACCTGATTAATGAGCCATCAGGCCGTGTGTTTTATAATGGTAATCATGAGGAAATTTGTTTTTCTCATGAGGTTCATATATACATTTGTGTTTGATTTCATTGACTTCACTCACAGAAGATTTCCACTCACATTTTTACTTGAATTTTAATTAATTAAGGTTTTTTAATTATCTTATAAGACTTTTTTTGTATGTTAATTTATGCAATGAACATATATTTTGGCAATCTTTTCCCCTACTTCAATAAAACACAAGGGAGGGTATTGCCATTTTTTTTGTCATAAATGTTTTTCTGACTTAGAAAAAAAAAGGTGATCCCCATCCCCTGTTATGGTAAATAGCAGGGGAGGGTTTTGCTAAAAAAAGTTTGAACATAAATCATTTTTAATTCATTGTCTTTTAACTGAATTTTGGTATTTTCCAATTGAAATAGATTATTTTTGAATTTTTTATCATCCTCTCTTTGAGTCCTACCCTTCTCCCTCTCTAAATCTAAATGATCTTTCTTAAATTCTAAAAAAATTTCTTCCTTTAATTTTGAATAAAACCACCTCTTTTCCTCAAAAAGTAGTAGATGTTCTGCAGTTTTTTCATGAGACTCCAACTTCATGATTTCAATTTGAGCGTTTTCTTTTTCTGCAACAAGTTTAACTTTTTAGAGTAAGAGAAATAAATTTAAAAAAATTCTTTAGTCAAAAAAAAAAATAAATAATATCACCTTGTTTGTGTTTATTAAAAATCTCCCCATAAGTAGAAAAACAGCCTTTGAGGGTTGACATTGTGCTTTTGTTTAAAGAGTTTGTCCATTTGATCATAAAGAAGACACATAGAGTTGGGTTTTCAGAAACAGATGTGATTCCATGCTTTTCATCATCTTTGGTACTGTCAGCCTAGATATCCCTAGGACTGAGTATTTCTTATGCTTAAAATAAGATAAACTTAAGTAAATTAAGCTTATATTTTAAAAATAAGGTTAAAATAATAATATATGTTATTATATTATATATATATATAATTATTATTCTATTATATAAATTATAGTAGTTTAAATAGCTTCTCCATAGCCTAATAATACTTATTAAGGTGTTAATGGAGTCATAATATACTTATCTTAAGTGATATGAAGTTATTATTGACATACATAAGCTTATATGTATACATAAATCTCATATTCAGTGAAATATGCGGTATATTATGTATATTTAGGTATATAAGTGGGTTTTAGCCCCTTAATAGCCTATAAACTTTGTTTTTCTGCTTATTTTAGGTCATATGGACGAAATCAGTGGACTCACAACGCCTACAGAAGCATAGACATCTATATCAGGCGCATACACTCAGTTTAGACAACTAAATTTACTTCCTTGGATGGTTATTCACGGATTTATGGGTTGGAAGGTCATTTCTGGGTTAATGTGGATGCTTGGGGATGTTATTGGGGGCTTGGACATTTTATTTGTTTGCTTTATATGCTTTTGGTTTCATTATATCTCTTTTTGATTGTTTATTTTACCTGTTTCTTTATGGTATCCGCTTTTATCTGGATTTTCTATTTATGGTATAGAGCTGTGTTATCATTTATAGTGATGGAGGGTCCTTACTGGAGGTCTGGGTGTTGAATCTGCTTGAAGTGGACGTCATGGGGGGGTGATGGGCCCTCACAGTGCTGTAATTGCCGGGGATAGCAGTGACATCATCTGGATTGAAGGTCTGTGCACTCCAGTGGATTTGGGTATAAGTAAGGAGGGATTTTGACAGTTATTTATCATCATTCAATTACTAAAATTCAAAAAAATACTACTATACAATTATTAGCATTCAGAAATATATTATAAAGCCATTATAAATTGATATTATCTTTATATAAGCTATAACCATATTTTATTCACCTATTTTTCACCACTAGCACGCATTTAAATCCAAGTATTGTGAGTTTTATTTGAGTATAACTATTTTATTAGTCTTCCCCTGAGGTTTAATCACTAAATCATTTATCAATAAGTAGTAGGACCATAAATAAACACTGTTATATCATACTTATATACTAGACTATACTGACAGGTACCTTCAAACCCAGTTGAAGGAGAATCCATCTTTTCTTTCTTGTATTTTGTTTGATAGTTTTTGAATCTATAACTCATTTTCTTTATTTTCAAATCCATCTTATCTTTAGTTTTTGATTTCAACTCCACTGCCATTTGATTAAAGCAACTCAATTTCGATGCAGGTGGAAAACCAAATTGAGTGTACTCTGCACAGCCAAAAAAGGCATCAAAAGTAGATCTAATTTTCAGTTAGTTAATTGCAATCTGTAGGTCAGACAGTTTCATTTGAGTAAATTTTTGAGAAGTAGATTTTGGGTGAGGCATGATAAATTAAAACTAAATAAAAAATTAGTGAAAAAAGAAAATTTTGTTGAAGAAAAGAAGTAACGAAAAAAGATTTTAGATATTTGTGATGCCTTGTATAAAAATAAGAAGTTGTGAGTATAGAAATTTGAGCAGGAAAATTTTATAAAAACAGAATAAAATGAAATAGACTTACTGTGGTGTGAAAGAGAAAATTTTGATTTGGAAATGAACTGGGTGAGAAGATTTTTGACATGGAGTATATGAGTCAGGGTAGAAGGAAGGTGATGTTCAGCTTATTGGGAGGATGTGGGTACTTGTGGTCCGAATTGTGGTTAAGAACATTGTAAAAAAGTAGGACATATTTTATCCAATGCTTGAGACCACAAGTGACAAATCAGCCATATTTCACAGTGTGGTTGTGTGGCATTTTTTGAATGAAACATGCTATGCATGTTTGGTAATGTTTGAGACCCCCTAAAAGGAGGTCTCAAGTTGAAAATGAATGTAATAAAGTGCAATAAAATAATATAATGCATAACCAAATACAACTCAATATAATTTAATACAATAAAATAAAATACAATTTAATTTGATTTAATTTGAGGTAAAGAATTAAATAAAATGAGTGTATTAAAATATAATTAAATAAAATCAATTTAAAATATTACATAATATAACATAAAGTCAATATAGATTTTAATATTTATACACAAATTTAATTTTTTGTATGCATATTCATTATTTCATTGCATATAAATATTCAATATTCAATATTATTTTCCATATGCATAATTCATATGAATTTTCATATGCATATTCAATATAAATTTTTTATGCTATTTTTTTTGGGTGAATAGTCAAAATTGTTTTTATTGTATTTATGAAATATCAATTCACATTTACATACTGAATATCACTCAGCAATTGAATATTCAATTTCACTATTCTTGACTCAAAATAATGTTACATGACTGAAAATTATCAAAAAGTGAATCAAGAAAAATTCAATTCAAAATTGTTCTCTGTAATGCTTAATTTTGATAATTCTGGTAATTTTTTTCAAACAATATTAAATATTTAAATATGCTTTTTAATATTTTTTGTTCTATTTTAAATAAGTAATAAATTAGAGTAAAGATATCCCTTGAAAAATTAAGAGTTTTAAATGAGTTTTCAGCTCCATCTTCAACTATAATTTAAAATACTGGGTCAAAATTATGTACTTAAGGTATACAGTGTTTGAAATGATTACTGAAACTTTTTTTATTAAAAATTTAAGATGAGTTCATTTCACTTTCATTATGATACCACAAAAGATTCAGCTAGGTTTGTA
Organism: Hemileia vastatrix; assembly: GCA_030280995.1. Classification (NCBI taxonomy): domain Eukaryota; kingdom Fungi; phylum Basidiomycota; class Pucciniomycetes; order Pucciniales; family Zaghouaniaceae; genus Hemileia; species Hemileia vastatrix. The sequence continues at coordinate 19,516,802 of JASXTE010000005.1, read as the reverse complement.
CAATAGTTCAAGTTTTTTTTCAAGCACAGTTCAGTAAGAGTTCCATCAAAGCTCAGTCTCAGTTCTATCTAAGTTCCATCTGACTTCAAGTTGAGGACTTGCTAGCAAGTCCCCCCCAAAATTATGTGGTGAATTTCTACTTGATATGAAAAAGACTTGTTGACCGGTTGTTAATGATGCTTTTGAGATGTTGGAATTGGTTTTCTTTTGAAAATATAAAGAAATAAAGCAAAAGGTTGTACCAGTGAAAAGTTATTTAAATGATAGTAATATATGTTTTTAAAAGTTTTTTATTTTATGAAAATAATATTATGTTTGAGCTTCTGAGGTTGAGAACTTTCTAATAATACCCTATAGTTATATCTCTATGAAATTTTTTGTAAAATATTTGTTATAACTACTAAAATGTTGAAATTAAAAGAGCATATCCACTTGTTGAATTAAATTATCAGTAACTATTCACATATTATTGAGTCTTTGCTTACTGATATGCATGAGACACATTTTTTATCAAGTAAATCTCAATTAACTCAATATTTTCAAAATATTCATCACTTGTGTTTTGTGTTTGGAACAGTAACTCTTCTGTGAACACTACACAAAATTTCACACATTCTACATCTCATTTGAAATTTCACATGGAATCATACAGATACTACATTCTTGAGAAATTCAATCCAATGGGAGAGGAAGAACAAAATTTATCATTTTTCTTAGACACCAAAGAAAAAGCTAAAAAAACATTAAATGCAACTGTATTGAAGACCACTATACCCTAATTTGATATGTTTCATATTTGTTTTCCATGACAAGGCAAGCTGTTCTGCTTCCTGTGGGTTCCAATTGGGCAATTGTTTTTTCTTCAAATCAGATGACATATTGGGGGGTTTTTTATTGGGTATGTTTATATAGTTGTCTGTAGTACTATAATATGTTAAGAAATGGTGATATGAATTCAAAATAGTGTTGAGTAATGGAGAGAAAAAAAGTAACCTTCATATGTGTCTGTGTAATTGGAAACCAAGTTGAGATGTGAACATTTTTGGCAGGTGAGAGGTTGATTTAATGACCTGAAAGTGGTAGTTCCCATTAATATTACTGACACTTATCAAAGAATTTCCAAAATAAGTAATTACTGATGGGTCTTAATGAAACAAGCAATTTTTCCAGAATCAAAACATGCATACCAACAATTTTTACTGAAACAAGTGGAGATTCCCTAAGAGTACTGTTATATTTGTAATATTATGTTATAATGGTTTAACTATGTGTTATTGGTTGTCAGTTAACAGTTTATGATGATTTTATTTCTACTTTCTGTTGATTTTACCACTAAAACTTTGCAAAAGGTAGTCACATGTCCCCATTTCACCTCCTAAACATGTCCTGGAGTTTGTCTGGATCTTCATGGATCTTGTCCAGAATTCTGGACTTAATTGAAAACTTAAAACTTCTTCAAAAAATCTATTAAAATTCAGGAAGATAGCCACACCTTTACTCAACAGTTTGGCACACTATTTCTATTTTATTTAGCCCTATTCACTAAACTAAAAATCATGAAAGGTAAGTAAACTCTGAAATTCTAAATATTCATAAAACCACTAAATAAAATAATCAAAAATATATAAAAGTCAGAAAAACTCCAGAAAAACTTCAGAAGGTTCTTAAGCATCTGTACTATTATTTTCATACACTTACATCCCCATAAAAAATAATTTTGATCATAAAATCAATGTTTCAACCTGAGCATTTTATGACCAGCTTTTATGCTTTAAAATAACCATTTTTCTCCTTTATAAATCCTACATAAAAAACAATTAAGCTCAAGAAATTACAAAATAAGTGTTTTAAAATTTTTTCCATACCATCTGAGTGAAATAATAACATTTTGGGATATTTTTTGGGAAGTTTTGGGACACTTTTTTTAGAACTTTTTGGAAAATTCCTAGGAACTTATGTGGACTTCTTTAGAGACTTGTGGATGCCAATTTTGGAGATTTCTGCAACTTTTCTGGAACCTTTTTATAACTTTTTTGGTGACATCTTGAACTTTTTTAGATATTTTTATCCAATTTTATTATTTCTTTATTTAGATTGATTTTCTTTCAATTTTTTAGAAAAAAATGACTGAAAATCTAGAGTTGGTCAACCAGATTCATAATTTAAGAGACAAAGGTAATATAAACAACAAAACATTAGATAGCCAAAATAATATTAGGGTCTAATATAGTTTCTCAAGTTACATTTTTATTTCATGAATTTTCATTTAACAAGTCATATATGATACTCTACTTATGTAAATTAATGAGCCATCAGGCTGTGTGTTGTATAATGGCAATCATGGGGACATTGGTTTTTTCCTCAATAGGTTCATATATACACTATTGTTTGATTTCTTTGAATTTTGTCATATATTATTTCCACTCATATTTTTACTTGAATTTAAATTAATTAAATTTTTCACTTATTTTATATGACTTTTTTACATTTTAATTTATGGAATGCACTTAAAATTTTACAAACTAGTCCCCTACTTTAATAAAACACAAGTGAGGGTATTGCCATTTTTTTTTCAAAATATTTTTTTGACTTTGACAAAAATTGGTGACCCCCACCCTCTGCTATGGTAAATAACATGGGAGGATATTTCCAAAAAAAAATTGGCATAAATTTATTTTGACTTAAAAAAATTTGGTGATCTGCACCCAGAAAAGAATCTTACATTGAAGATAGTATTTGATAAAAAATGTAAGAGAGTGACAAATTAAAGACAAATTCATAAATGTAATTTATGGAAAGATTGAAATTATCATGGAGGGAGTAGGATTTACATTATTAGAAATCAGTAGTTTAGTTAGATAAAAAAATGTTGAAAAGTTTGAATTTTATATTTTTTATTGTCCTCTCTTTGAATTTTAACCTTACCCCTCTCCAAATCTAAAGGATCTATCTCAATTTCTGAAAACTTTTCATACTTTGATTAAGAATGAAGCAACATTCTAGCAGATGCACTTTGCTTGAGTCTTTTTCTAGGAGGGGTTTATTCTTTATCATCTAATCTTTAATCATCAGTTACTTCCTTGAAAATCTCTCAATTTGATGGGCCTTGGCTCTAGTTAATACATGGGGAGTAAATAAGCAATAAAAAAAATAAACAAAAGTATTTTAAGCTTACTACTGTGGGTTCATTAAGCTCTATGTCAGAATACACAGTCAGTTTCTCAAATTCAGGAGAGTCAAGCAAATAATCTAAAGAAAAATTTTGTTTTATGTATGAGATTCAGAAACTTTTGGACTTTGATTATATTTATTATGTTTTAGATAAAAAAAAGTTGTGAGGATAGAAATTTCAGCAGCAAAATTTGATAAATAAAGAATAAAAATTAATACACTTACTGTGGTGTGAAGGAGAAAAAATCTGATTTGGAAAAGAACTGAGAGAGAAGAGATGTGAGGTGGAGTATATTGGTTAGGATGGAAGGAGATGATGTGTAGTTGATTTGGTGGATGTGGGTATTGGTGGGATGAATTGTGGTTGAGAAAATTATACAAAAGTAGGATGAATTTGACCCCATTTTTGAGACCCCAAGTACTAAATCAGCCATGTTTCATGGTTTTTTTGTGTGGAATTCTTTAAATGAAACACTCTGGGCATGTTTTGTAAGGCTTAAGACCCCTTATTATATTCACTAATAATTGTATCAACCTCAAGATCAAAGGCCACAATTCACAATCATGCCTAAAATTTCCTGAATTAACTAAAATAGTCAAGGATTTACCTCTGAAAGAGCCTGAAAAGACTATGCACTCAACTACTCCACTTTCCATGTCCTTTTTTGGTTTATTTGTAAGTTTAAAGGCTATATTGGGTATTTTTAAATAGGAATTTCAATGGGAAAATTGTTATAATTAGTCTTTTATTTTATACTATTGATCTGCCTTATTTAGAAGTTATTTTTGGGTTTCTAACTGACTGATTTAAGATGTTGGTCATCTTTCACTCATCATGTGACACTTGAAGTAAAATTCAACCTTTTAGTCCATAACCCAGTGCACAAATCCATACATAAAGGGCTGAAGTATCATCCAAATAGTAACTGCATTTCCCTTTGTGTGCCTTGATTTAGCCATTCTATTGACTGCACTATCTAAATCTTAAATTCTAAATTAGTCAATAATATTCTTATACTTTTTCAAGTGCTCAGGGTATTAGTTCTATGGTCAATGGTATATTCTAAATGTGGCCTATTGTGTATCTGAGGGTAATTAAGGTTCTTTGAGTAGGAACAGAAGTACGTTGAAAGATCTGTGGGTTATATTGGAGGGTCAGTGATATAGTAATGATAGTTTATTAAAGAGGTTGATGCAAGGTGGAATTATCTATATAAATTTGTTGTATGGTTTTGTAATTCCTTAGAATTAAGTTATAATATTTTAGTGATAGTAGTTGTAATTACATAAGACTATTATTGCTTCCTAACTTTCTTAATAATCAATTTTACTCAATCTTAAATTTCTGAATCTTTCTTTGATTGTTAATTTCCAACCCTTTGTGAGATTAGCCTGAATAATTAGTGTCACTTTAAATTTACATTAGTATTCATCTCAAACCTATCCCAAAGAAGTATTTATTTCTCTTTGAAATATCTTTTATTCACTTCCTCAAAGTAGTCCTCAATAACTTTTTTAATCTCATTCACTCAGGAGCACCCTCAACCTTGTGCATAGGCCATCCAGTGACATCATCCTAGAATATGCCTTCTCTAAGGATTCTTTTTTCTTTCCTAGATTCATCATTCTTGCACATAATAGTTCTTCAGTAGTCTTGATGCTATCCCAATACAGGGGGGAAAAAGTGGTGACCAGACATCAGGTTCAGTTCACATACTAAATTAAATCAATTCAGTATGTGAACTGAACCTGACGTCTAGTTTTTGTTATTTTCTTCCTGTTGAATATACTCTAAGATATTCTTCAGCCTCTAAGTCAACTGGTAAACCTTCTATTTTTCAAAAATCTATTTTTAACATGAATATCCAGTTTTCCTTTCGGTGGTGATTCTGTCAGCAAATATACCTAATGGTAAATAGTGCCTCCAATTTTCTGCACTTTTCCTACACATTTTAATCAAAAAATCCTTATCTGCTTGATTCCCTCTTTCTATAATTACTTCAGCTTCATGATAATAAGGTATGGCTACCCTAACCTTTGATCCAACACTTGATATGGCCTCTCTGAATTCAGCCCCAAATTTAGTCCCTCCATGAACAGTCACCAGTTTCATCACTCCATACCTGTATACCCAATCATTCATCAGAAAATCTGCAAAGTTCTTGGTATTAAAATTAATAAGAGGCACTTCCTCAACTCTTCCAGATAAATCATATCTGGCTACAATTAAATAGTTATATCTTCCCTTCTTTATATGAACAGCATCCGAAATAGCCCTACCAAATAGAGTGTTTTCACAGGTTTCATGTCCAGGTTCTTTTTACCTTAAATAGCTTCTTCTTTGACTTTCTTCACATTACTGAAGCCACTGTTTACCAGCCATCTTCATGCCAGACCACCAAAATCTATCAGCAATCCTCCTATACCTGAATACCCAAGAACTTCATGTAGTTATTTTAAAACAAATTCTTGCCCTTTTCTCTGAGTAAAACCAACTTGAGGATTTGGATACCTCCTCTTCATCAATATTCTACCTGATAAATAAAAACTTGGGGAATTCCTTTTGATAGCCACCCAACCATCATCATCACAATTCTCTGGCTTTTCCAGAGCTAACAAATATTTAACCATCATATAAAAGAATCCTGTCTGTCAACAGAATTCATCTTTAAATTCCATCATAACTACATCAACAGGCACTTCCCTATCACCTAAATTACCTACACTTGACTGAGCCAATAATTTAATGCCTTGATTTTTTTTCTGATTAGATAGGATTTTGTACCCATTTCTTGAGAACCATCAATCTTTTCTTTAACCAAATTTATAAACACCTCTTTTCCTTTCACACCACTTTCATCCAATCTCTTTTTAACCAAATTATCATAAATCTCTCAACCTCTCTTTAACCAAATTAATCTCTGCAAAACATACACCATTCTCCAACTTGCTACTATCCCACACAACTATATTATATTCATTAAAAAATACCTCTACATCTCCAACTACTCTCTTACCAAATTTATCTATACCATCTTCTTAAAGCAAATCATCAAACATTTCATCATTATTATTTACATATATACAACCTGCAAGTTTAACCTCATGTGGAGGTAAGGGAAATCTTCAGCACTCTTTATTTCTGGCCTTGATAACAGGTATATCTTCATCAAGTTCTTCTGAGTCCGAATCATCTTCAGTGAGTGGTCTTCTTGATAATCCATCTGACATAGTAAAAGTTTTTTGAGGTTTATGCACTATATCAAATTAAAAATGTTCAATACAAGCTACCCATCTGATCATGGATGCATTTGGTAGACTTGGAAAATTTATCATTTGAATTAAAGATTTTACATACACTTGGAGTTCAAAGTGCTGACCACATAGAACATTTTGAAGTTTCTTTAAGATTTTTGCCACACCACATAGCTCCAGTTTTTTCTGGTAATATCTTTATTTTACCTCAGTATATACCACATATTCATACCTGACTGGTCTAATATAACCAGCTTTACCCATCTAAGATAAAATAGCCTCAGAAGAAATTTGACTTGAGTCACCAGCCAAATAAATCCTAACTTCTTATTCCTCATAATCCAACTTATGCGGCACTATATCTTCACCAACTAACTTCTTCAATTTCACAAATTCCTCCACACTCTTTTTCCCACTCCCAATATGTATCCTTCCTACTTAACTTTCTCAAAGGAGCTTCCAATGAAGAAAATTCCTTGGTAAACAATCTAACACAAACACATACACCACACAATATGGGGGGCGGACTTGCTAGTGAGTCCGCAACCTTGGACCCAAACTCACAACAGATTGAACACACATTGAGCTATTGATAAAGGAACCATACAATCAGGAATGAACACCACTCAGCAGAACAGTTTTAGGTGGGTGTTCAAGTAGAGTTCAGTTTGGGTTCAGTATGAGTTCAGTCTGAGTTCCATCTGAGTTCCATCTCAGTTCAGGTTGAGGACTTGCTAGCAAGTCCACCCCCTATATTGCGTAGTGATACCCCTAATAATCCTCTGACTTCAGTAGTATTTTTGGATCTTGGCTAGGACTGAGTTTTATTAACCTTCTTTTTCAAAATAATTACACCTTCTCTACATAAAACATGACCAAGAATTACCAAAGCTGGCACACAACATGAGAATTTCAACCCAGAAATAGTTAACCCAGCTTTTTCAATCCTTAACAATATCCTCTCTAAAGTAACAGCATAATCCCAGATAAACTTTTTTATCCCTGGATTCTCCTCCAAAACTTCATTGTCTTAATCTGTTGTAGGATCTTTAATCCCACCATCATCAATAAATATACTGGAATATTGAGTAATTTTATCTTGAAGAATCCAAGTCATCTGAGCTTGATAAACAGAAACTGAATTTGTTTCTCCTTGAGGTAATCTTTTTAATTTCAATCAACCAAGTGGAGTATCAAAATAAGTGAGAGGCCTACAATCTGGTTTCAGTTCTCTCTCTCACTCATAATATCCTTCTATAAGATTACCTACCTCATAACACACTCTTCCAGAAAATTCTTCTACAAACTCCTCTGCACTAGGTGGTATTCCAGCATATTATATTGTAACCCTGTTTAATTCCCTATGATCATGAGCTACCCTGAGCTTTTCATTAGTTTTCTTGATACAAAACACTGGAATAGAAGAGCTTTACAAATACTTTTCATACTATCCAGTTTGAATTTTCTCTCTAATGACTTCAATATAATATTCTTCTAAAGCTGCAGGAATTATAATTGACTTTTTCTGCCATGGTTGGTGACATACTACAGGAATCTTATAAGGCTCCCCATAAGAATGCTTCAACACACCTCTCTCCTTTTCTAAAAATTAAATTGCATTCTCCCTTTTTACCATCACATCCAACAAAAACTTCTTCTCTTCACCTGACAACCAATCTTCAGGTCCAAAATTTACAAAACCACTCTTTCAAAAGTGATTCTTGATGTTCAAGACTATTCAGTTGGGTTCTTGACTAAAGGAAATTCATAAGGATTTTTTTTAAAAATTGACCTCTTCAAAGGTGGATTTAATTCATCAGGTATTGGTTCATTAATTGGCTTGACTTTATTATCTACCTTTTTATATTTTGCTGCATCAACATCCATTTTGACTTGAGGAATAATATCTCTTCTTGATCCACTATTGACATGAGCTTAATTTTAACTTTAATCATCATCATTATCAGAAACAAAATAAGTTGAAACATAATTTTTATTATAATTTTTCAAAATATAAAATATTTGTTTATCTAACTTTACACCTATATTTAAATCATCTTTTCTGCAATAATCCTCTATAAAATACCCAGTAAAAAAACTGGAAGTATAACCTCTTTCTGGGGGACAGAATCAGAATTTTCATATTTTTCAAAAGATTTATTATTTTGAGAATTAATCATACTAAGTTTTTATCTTAATTTTTTTGGTTTAATTTCAGTTTTCCCTAATTCTGGAGGTCATAAAATATTTTCTCAGAAATAATACCACTACTAACCACCATTTTAATCAAATTACCATTCCATCTTTCATCCAAAATAATACATCCTGTATTTCCTCTTGACCAATTTAAAAAAAAAATAGAATAATTTGAAAGAGATGAGAGAAATATAGAAAAATCCATAACATAATGGAATACTAATGAAATTTCAACAGAAAATAATTGATAATCCACTTGGATTATCTCAAAGTGAGCAGACCTTTTTCAATCTGAGATCCTATTTTGGGGAGATATTACAACATTAGGGTTATGAGCCCTCCCTACCCTAAAAAAGGTGGGTTGCCATAATCTACTTGTCTAACTAATTCACCAGAAGTGTCAGCCTAGATATCCCTAGGACTGAGCATTTCTTATACTTAAAGTAAGATAACCTTAAGTAAATTAAGCTTATATCTTAAAAATAAGTTTATAATAAATATATATATGATTATATTACATATATATATAATTATTACATTATTATATAAATTATAGTAGTTTAAATAGCTTATCCATAGCCTAATAATACTTATTAAGGTCTTAATGGAGTCATAATATTTTTATTATAAGTGATATTAAGTAATTATTGACATACATAAGCTTATATGTATACATAAATCTCATATTCAGTGAAATATGCAGTATATTATGTATATTTAGGTCTATAAGTGGGTTTTAGCCTCTTAATAGCCTATAAAATTTCTTTTTCTGCTTATTTTAGGTCATATGGACGTATTCAGTGGACTCACAACGCCTACAGAAGCATATACATCTATTTCAGGCGCATACACTCAGTTTGGACAACTTAATCTACTTCCTTGGATGGATATTCACAGATTTATGGGTTGGGAGGTCATTGCTGGGTTAATATGGATGCTTGGATATGTTATTGGGGGCTTGTACATTTCATTTGTTTCATTTATATGCTTTGGGTTTCATTATATCCTCTTTGGATGAGTTATTGTACCTGTTTCTTTATGGTATCCACTTTTATCTGGATTTTCTATTTATGGTATGGCTCTGTGTTATCATTAATTGTGATGGAGGGTCCTTACTGGAGGTCTGGGTGTTGAATCTTCTTGAAGTGGAAGCCATGGGGAGGTGATGGGCCCTCAAAGTTCTGTAATTGCCTGGGATAGCAGTGACATCATCTGGATTGAAGGTCTGTGCACTCCAGTGGATTTTGGTATAAGTAAGGGAGGATTTTGGCAGTTATTAGACATCACTTACTTACTACAATTCAATTAAACATTTAAACACAATTATTATCATTCAGAAATATATTATAAAGCCTTTATAAATTGATATTATCTTTATATAAGTTATAACTATATTCTATTTATCTATTTTCCAACACTAGCACACATTTAAATCCAAGTATTGTGAGTTTTATTTGAGTATAACTATTTTATTAGTCTTCCCCTGAGGTTTAATCACTAAATCATTTATCAATAAGTAGTAGGACCATTAATAAATGCTATTAAATCATACTTATATACTAGATACACTGACAAGAAGCTAAACTTTTTATTTGCCTCTTCATGGTGCAAACACAACACTGACACATAGTAGTTACCCAAGGCTCAGCTTCCCAACCTTCATCTGCTGGAGGTTCCAACCACATATTTAATCACCTCATATTATCACCTTTAATCTCCAAACTAATACCCATACCTGATTGATAGCCAATCTTGGCTTTGAAATCCATCAAAAAAGGACAATCTGAAACAGTTTTTACAGCTCCTCTGGTCACATAAAAATGCACTTTTAAAACTTATTCACCTAAACATAATTTAAAATGATCTTCTGTTCCCATCAGCATAGTAGCATTCCCTTCAATACTTCTTACATTACCACATGTACAAGTTTTAATTTGAAGACATATACCTGCTTCCTGCTCTAGAAAAAGAATATTAATGTGAGACCCAGATTCCACCAAGACATTTACCTTTTTTCCATTTAATGTAAGCATCAAATAGCCCAATGGGGAAGAGAAATGATTTTCCACCTCTTCACCAAAATTTTCCACATTTTTTCATATATATTACACCTCACCAATAGAAACCCTTCTCTTTGTCAGATGCATCATTTTCTTCTTTGAAAGGGTCAGACTAATAGTGAACAATTTTCCTAAAGATAGAGCAATCTGAAGTTGATTCAACTTACCCAAAATAGAATACATTGCATTTTCTTGACCAGAGACAAATGGCCTTTCATACTGAAATTTTTATTTAACCACCTTTGTCCTAGGTACCTCCTGAGGACCAACATTTCCATCATCAATTTCCATTTGAAAATCTTCAAAATAAATCACATACACCTTATCACTGACAACTTTTCCAAGATCATATCCATCACTGGTCCTCCTTAATCCCTCAATTGGAGTAGGACCACTAAAAACTGGCCTTGCAAGGGATGCCAAAGGTACATCCTCTTCCAAATCAGAATCATCAACCACTGGAACTGGCTCACCATTTAAATCTAAAGCACCAAAGCTAGGGGGCCCTGTATCAGCCATACCCTTCTTCATCTTACAAATTTCCCTCCTAGAATAACTTTTCATCTCCACCCTTTTTGGTTCCAGCTTTAAAACTTTAGGCCTTAATTGAGACTGTATACTTCTCTTAGCTTTAGTAGCACCTGCCCCTCTAGCAGCATCTATATCATATTCATAATCCATACAATTAACATCTACTCTTGAAACCAAACACAACTCAATCAACCATAAGAAGTAGAAAATGTGGTCTTACTGACCTCCTTCTCTTTACCTTTATCATTTGAACCATCATCATTACCATTACCATAATTACTTTTCCCAAGATTAAAATCTTAACCATCACCAGGTAACTCTTCAAACATAGCCATCTTTTCACCCATCATATTCCTCCTAATTAAATCTGAAGGAGCCTGACCCTCACTGGGCTTGATGAAAGATCCATCAGAAAACTTTTAAGCTTTTCCATCAAATTTGACTCTACCAGCAGTAAGATCCCTATCTAGATATAAGCAATCTCAAGCTGTGTGCCTCCTTCTATTACAATAAAATCACACTCTAGGTTCACAACTTCCACCCCTAAAACTGTTACCATCATTATAAAAATTACCATTACCATTTCCATAAAATACATTATTGTTGCCATTATAACTATAATTCTTCCTCCCATAACCCCTATATTTATAAGAAGAAGTAGAAGAAGTAACAGGGGCCTTATTGACTTTTTTTGTCTCTTGAACAAAAACTTTTAGTTGCTTTGTAAAGTTAGCCAACTGATCCACCATCTTATTATCAAAATTACTATCAACTTTATAAGCTGGTTGTCCCATCAGAGCTTTTTTGGCCTCTTGAGCTTTCACCATCATATCATTATTTTTGGCCAAAAATTCACGAATCTTGCTGAAATATTGAGTAGAAGATTCCTGATAGCTCTCCAGTGCCATAATGTTGAGGTACTCCTCCACATTCTCTTTGAAGATAGATTAAACAGGAATTTTCTGCTCTCCATTAGGTTAATTCTTCATCAGAATTTTCCAATATAAATCCTTCAACAAATCCATCCTAACACCCCCACTAAAAGAAAACCAAAAGAGATCCTTAGCCTGATTTTCATGAGAAATTTCATTCACAAAATCCAGATATCCCACCACTTCATCAAACTGTCCAAGGAGTTTCCTATAATCTACCAATGAAGCAACACCACCTTTTACCTGAAATACACTAACAATCTTCTTCAAGTACACCATAGAATACCTAACATCACATCTTTCCACCATCTCTTTTGAAAACCTTATCCCATCCCTCTTTTTATAATCATCAATTGCAATGACAATTTTTTTAACTTCTCTATCCACAATAAAGAACCTGATTTCACCACGCAATATGGGGGTCTGACTTGCTAGAAAGTCCACAACCTTGAACCCTAATTCACATCTTTTTGAGCCCACATTGAATTAGTGATGAAATCGCCAAGAAAAAATATTGACATTCTGGTGAACTCAATATGAATACAACTTGAACATTTAATGAAGCATAGGTAATAATACTTTGAACAAATCTTGAGATATGAAGAATGATTTTTTATAGAAACTTTAATACAGTGCAGACCACACTCAAATTAATCTGAAAAATACATATTTTAAACTATTTAAGCAGTTTCTTTGCAATTTTTAAAAAAAAGAACACCAATGTATAGATCCAGCAAGATACCATCTGACATTATTATATAAACTTCTTTGGCCAGAAATACATGGAGAAACTACAATTTGAAATATATCAATTTGTTCATGAATAGTTATTTTGTGCATTTATATTATTTATTGTATTATTTTCAAGAATTGAAAAAAATATATACTTATTTTATGACTAGATAATATTGAATATTATAAATCATTAAAATATCTAAAGAAGGTGCAAAAATCTTAAAAATGATGTTACAAACACTTTACTTAGACATATAATTTTCAAATTCAATTGACATACTATATTTCACTATTAAATAAAAAAATTCATACTAATATTTATTAAAATTTATTTCCCCTCTTCTTCAAAGGTTTTAAAATATTAAAATGTAGATTTTTATTTGATTTAAGTAAATGAAGAAAATAACAGTATAGGAGTTGTGGATTTTTAGGATTCAAGGAATTTCTGTGCCCACTCTTTGTAACATATTTTATATATTTAATATTTTTTGTATATTTATTTTGTCTTACTATCTTCTTTTATCTTCTTTTTTACTCCCTCTCGAGAATACCCCACTCTTTTCCCTTTGAAATATTTCTTTATCCTCACCTCATCTTTCTCCCCAACCTTTTCACTCCCTTCGTCATCATTTTCAACCCCTATCCACTCCTCTCTTTCCAGTTTGCTTACCTCCCCATTTCTCCCTAACACTTTATTTTTATATACAGAAATAGGGACTGGGTTGAAAGGGAGGAAATTGGGGTTCAAGGATTGTGGAGGCAAGGTAAAGGGGAGGAATGGGGCTACAAGGGTTGGGGAGGCTGGAGAGAGGGGTGAGGAAGGGTATATGGGGTAGCAAAAAAGTTGGGAAAGAGTTGGAAGGGAATATTAAGGGTTCTGAGGCATTTTGAATGAAGAAAAGGGTTGGGGAGAGGCTGAGAGGGGTTAAATGGGGATCAAAAAAGGATGAAATACAATGGGACTGGGAGGATAGCAAAGGGGGTGGGGAGGGAAGACAAGCATGTGTTGATAGAATTGAAAGGGATAGGGATTGGTGCAAACAAAGTGTGAAAATAGGAGGATGAACTCTGTTCTTCAGGCAAAGAACAGAGTTCACTTCCATAAAATATTAGCTGAAACATAGTTTTCAATTCTGTAAAAACAGTTGTAGGTAATAGAAAAAGTCACTGATTTTTTTTATATGTAATCTGAAAGTTTTTAATAAAATTATTGTATTTAAGAATTGTGATATTTTCAATCAATTCTTATTGATCAACTTAATTTAATAAAGTATTATTTCAATAAGTTGCTTCAAAAAATACTGTGCATTGAGTAGACTCATGGAATGATTTTTTCTGGCTTCCATTTAGTTATCCTCACACTTTCACTATGCTTTCAATATAGATACTTTATTATTTGTGTGATACTTCAAGTGAAATTTAAGTGTTACTTCAGTCTGAGTTCCATCTGATTTCCATCTGACTTCAAGTTGAGTCCCCCCAAATATTGTGTGGTGTTTGCTTCACCATATCCACATAAGAAGCCCCATCAACAGCAGCAGAAGATTCATACCTGCTTAAAAACCATTTAATTTGTTATCATTAAACTTGGGACCACCCTAAGTTTTAATTCTAACTGATTCCATAGCAGGTGCACCAGTACCATAAGCACCAGATGCAGAAGTAGAAGACATCTCAAAAGTAAAAGATTGACGGATACAAAAGTGTTCCAAAATGTGAGCCTCTTGTAGGCTAAGATATTCTAGATATCAAGAAATTTTGTTAAAGTATAGAGATTTAAAACCCCTCTATGGGTGCCACCAATGTAGAAAGACTCTTAAAGTTGCCTTGCTGTAAGAAGAACCCAAGGGAGTTGGATAAACCTAAGAAAACCCTGTCCCTTTATGTAAAATAAGATATCTCAATTATATAAGCTATAATTTCTACTTAATATGAAATAGACTTGTTTAAAAGATTTTAATGATGCTTTTGAGATGTTGGAATTGGTTTTCTTTTGAAAATATAAATAAATACAACAATAAGTTTTACCAGTGAAAAGTTATTTAAATGATAGTTAAATATGCTTTTATAAGGTTTTTATTTTATGAAAATAATATTATTTTTGAGCCTCTGAGGTTGAGAACATTCTAATGGTACCCTATATGTATATTTCTATGAATTTTTGTGTAAAATATTTGTTATAATTACTAAAATGTTGAAATTATAAGAGCATCTCCACTTGTTGAATCAAATTATAAGTAACTATTTGTATATTACTGAGTGTTTTTCTTACTGATCTGCATGAGACACCAGTTTTATCAAGTAAATCTCAATTAACTCAATATTTTTAAAATATTCATCACTTTTGTTTTGTGTTTGAAACAGTAACTCTTCTGTAAACACTTTCAAAATTTCACACATTCTGCATCTCAATTATAATTTCACATGGAATTATACAGATACTACATTCTTGAGAAATTCAATTCAATGTAAGAGGAAGAACAAAGTTTATCATTTTTACTAGACACCAAAGAAAAAGCTAAAAAAACATTGAATGCAACTGTATTGAAGACCACTATACCCTAATTTGATATGTTGCATATTTGTTTTCCATGACAAGGAAAGCTGTTCTGCTTCCTGTGGGTTCCAATTGCGCAATTGTTTTTTCTTCAAATCAGAGGACATATTAGGGTTTTTTTTAGTGGGTATGTTTATATAGTTTTCTTTAGCACTATAATATGTTAAGAAATGGTGATATAAGTCCTAAATAGTGTTGAGTAATGTAAAAATAAAAAAAATGTTAACCTTCAGACATGTCTGTGTAATTGGCCACCAATTTGAGATGTGAGGTTTTTAGGTAGGTGAGAGGTTGATTTAATTACTTGCAAGTGGCAATGTCCAGTAATATTACTGACACTTATCAAAGAATTGCCAAAATAAGGGCTTACTGATGGTTCTTAAAGGAAAAAGTGATGTTTTAAGGGTCAAAATATGCATACCAACATGGTTTACCAAAACGAGTAGAGATTCTCTAAGAGTACTGTTATATATGTAATATTATGTCATAATGGTTTAATTATGTGTTATTGGTTTTCAGTTACCAGTTTATGATGATTTTATTTCTACTCTCTGTTTAGTATACAGCCAAAACTATGCATAAAGTAGTCACATGTCCCCATTTCACCTCATAAACATGTCCTGGAGTTTGTCTGCATGTCCATGGAGCTCGTCCAGACTTCTGTACTCAATTGAAAGCTAAAAACTACTTTAAACAATATATTAAAATTCAGAAAGATAGCCACACCCTTAATCAATAGTTTGACACACAATTTTTTTTTATTCAGCCATATTCACTAAACTAAAAATCATCAAAGGTAAGTAAATTCTGAAAATCCAAATATTCATAAAATCACTAAATAAAATAATCAAAAATATATAAAAATAAGGAAAACTCCAGAAAAACTTTACAAGGTTCTTGAGAATCTTTAATATCATTTATGTACACTTTAATACCCATAAAAAATAATTTTGATCATAAAATCAATGTTTCAACCTGAACATTTTATAACCAACTTTTATGCTTTAAAATAACCAATTTTATCCTTTATAAATTTGTCATAAAACCCATTTAAGCTCAAAAAATTATTAAATAAGTGTTCTAAAATATTTTTCATACCATCTGAGTGCAATACTAACCTTTTGGGACATTTTTTGGTAAGGTTTGGGACACTTTTTTGGGAACTCTGGGGCACCTTTTTTAGAAATTTTTGGCACATTCCTAGGAGCTTTTGTGGACTTTTTTATTTTCTTCTGGATTTGAATTTTGGATATTTCTTTAAATTTTCTGAAACCTTTTTTTAACTTTTTTTTTGACTCCTTGAACTATTTCAGGTATATTTTATCCAATTATATTATTTTTTTATTTAGATTGTTTTTCTTTGCATTTTTTGGATAAAAATTAATAAAAATATAGAGTTATTAATCCAGATTCAAAAGATAAGAGACAAAGTTAATTTAAAAAACAAAAAATTAGGTAGGCAAAAAAATTTATAGGGTCTAATATAGGTTTTCATGTTTTATTTTTTTTTAGTGAATTGTCATTTTACAAGTCATATATGATACTCTACTTACTTAAATTAATGGTTCATCAGGCTGTGTGTTGTATGATCGAAATTATGGTGACATTTTTTTCCTCATTAGGCTCATGTATACACTTGTGTTTGATTTCTTCGACTTTGGTCAGAGATTATTTCAACTCATATTTTTACTTGAATTTTAATTAATTTAAGTTTGTTAATTATTTTATATGACTTGTTTACATGTTAATTTTTCGAATGAACTTTAAATTTGGCAAACTAGGCCTCTACTTCAATAAAACACATAGGAGGGTATTTCCATTTTTTTTGTCAAAATATTTTGACTTAGAAAAAAATTGGTTATCCCAACCCCCTGCTATTGTAAATAGCATGGTAAGGTATTTCCAAAAAAAAAATTGCCATAAATTCATTTTTAATTAAAAAAAATATTGGTGATCTGCACCCAAAAAAATCTTACAATTAAGGTATTATCTGAGAACAAATGCACAAAAGTGATAAATCAAAGACAAATTCATGAATATAATTGATAGAAAAATTGAAAGTATGATAGAGGGAGTAGGATCTAGATTATTAGATGTCAGTAGTTAAGTTAGACAAAAAAATGATGAAAAGTTTGAATTTTATATTTTTCATTGTCCTCTCTATGAATTATAACCTTATCCCTCACTAAATCTGCAGGATCTATCTCCATTTCTAGAAGTTTTCCATCCTTGGATTTTGAATGAAACCACATATTATCAGATTCCCTTTGCTTAAGTCTTTTGCCAGGAGGGGTTGATTCTTTATCATCTAATCTTTTATCATCTTTTATTTCCTTGAAAATCTTTTGATTTGATGAGCCTTGGCTCTAGCTAATACATTGGGAGTAAATAAGCAATACCAAAGAAGAAATAATAAAAGAAGTAGTTTAAGCTTACTACTTTGGGTTCATCAAGCTCAATGTCAGAATACACAGTTGGTTTTTTAAATATAAGAGAGTCAAGCAAAAGATATAAAGAAAATTCTTGATTATTTGTATGAGTTTCAGCAAGTTTAGGACCTTGATTATATTTATTATGCCTTAGATAAAGAAAAGAAATTACAAGGATAGAAATTTGAGTGGGAAAATTTGATAAATGAAGAAATAAAAAGTAAAAGACTTACTGTTGTGTGAAGGGGAAAAATCTCATTTGGAAAAGAACTGGGAGAGAAGAGATGTGAGGTGGATTATATTGATTAGGATGAAAGGAAGGTGATCTGTAGTTGATTTGGAGGATTTGGGTATTTGTGGGATGAATTGTGGTTGAGAAAATTATACAAAAGAAGGATGAATTTGACCCCATTTTTGAGACCTCAAGTACTAAATCAGCCATGTTTCATGGTGTGTTTGTGTGGCATGCTTTAAATGAAAGACTCTAGGCATGTTTTGTAAGGCTTAAGACCCTCTATTATATGCACTAATAATTTTATCAAACTAAAGATCAAAATCCACAATTCACAATAATGCCTAAAATTGCCTGAATGAACTAAAATAGTCAAGGACTTACCTGTGAAAGCACCTGAAATGACTCTTCATTCTATTACTCCACATTTCATGTCCTTTTTTGGTTTCATAAAAGTTTTAAAGGCTATATTGGGTATTTTAAATAGGAATTTCAATGTAAAACTTGTAATAAGTATTGTTTTAATTTCTACTTTTTATCTGCCTTATTTAGAAGTTATTTTTGGGTTCTTTTCTTTTCTTTTTTGATGGTTTATTTAAAGGATAACACACATATATTCTGTTTTTGAGTCATTTCTATATATTGATGGATTACCCCATGGTATTTATATATTTTGGAATGTGAAATGGTTTTTATTTTTGTGAGGGGAATTTCCTTTGGTGACCAGGATTTTGAGACTGCTTGAAGTGGACTCTATGAGGAGAAGAATTCCCTCAGAGAGCTGTAATGGCCAGGGATAGCAGTGTAGTGAATTTGAGAAACAAGGGGTGGACACCAGGGATTTATGGGTATATAAGGAGGTGGTTTTGGGGCTATTATTCTAAATTATTTACTTCACCTTTTAAACATATAAACAAAAAAAATTAAAAATCATATTCATTAGTTCTGTATGAATCTTTTATATCTTGTTTTAAATCATTAGTTCTTTTTTTCTACCAACTGTAAGCTGTATGAAATTTATTATAAGTGAGATTAAATTACTTAGAGAATGATATTGAATTATATTTTATTACTTAATTGGATTTAGACAGCTTAATTCATATTGGACCATTAAAAATCTTCCAGAAAACTGACTAATCAAGCTATTCACATCTCTGTACTTGAACTCAGCCTGAAAAGGCCAATAATTTAGCACCAGTCTCCCCTTTCCTTCCCGTTTGAACTCTTTTTTCAAAACTGTCAATGCTCAGGTCATATTGGTTCAGCCATGTCATACAGGTCTTTCAGGTTTGTTGCATATGTCTTGCATTGAGACTCCTTTCAATCACAACAGAATCTGCAAAAAAAAAATTCTCTTGAAATTATTGTTCATTCTCTCAGTGAGAACATAAAAAACCATATACATGTGTATATGATTGAAGTGCAGTTAAGTTCTTAACATGAATCACATGATGATGATAAAAATATAGGGTTGTTGTCAGCCAGGCTACTAAACTTACCTAGTAGATAAATAATTATTTACTAGAGTAGAGATATGCCTTTGCCTCTCATTTAATGAATTATACTTACTTTATAAATTACTTATACAATTTTTACTAATTAATAGGTAAAAATAAGTAAAGATATAATTATATTATTTCCTGATATACTTTATTCTGTGACAGAATCCTCATGACAGCTGAAGAGAAAATTTAAAATATTAAATATTAAATCAAATATTTTTATTTTTACTTTGAGATTTACAGAAAATTAAAGTAAATCAAATAAAATGGACATATACAGTGAAATACAGTTTATGGGTAAATTCTTTATAGAACAACTTTAATATTTGAAATTTCTAATTTTGGAATTGTTCTTTATCTGATACTCATGTATATAGAATTTTTTTCACATAGTTTCTCTCCTTTTTGACCATATAAGGCCTTTCAATCTGGCTGTTTTCATTCATTCCATTCTTACTTTACAAATTTATTATATATGTACAAAACACATCTATTACTACTTTTACTATCTTGGTACTTACATTTGCATACTTCTAAGCTTTCAAAGTAATATTAATAATAATATTTTTAATTTTTCATTGAGTATTAAATTATAAAGATAAAAAATATGTACCTCTTTTGAAATCTTGAGTTTTCCCACCTTTCATTGCTGTTGGACTGCCATAAAATCTTCAAGACCAAAAGCACCCCTTGAAAGTTGTGTTAAAGTATAAAGTCCCCTTACAGTCCCAAAATCCTACACAGAGTGAGAGGTTGCTTAAAATCCTAATCCCAGAATCAAATTTGCAAAGTAATATTTGGCAACTCTGATATGCCCCCCTCCCTATTTAGGGAAACTACATATTATCGAATTGAACATGAATGTCTCATCCTAAAACTTCTATGTTGTATTTACGAGTAAATACTGACTTTCAAAATTTATGGTCACATAATATGATCTAAATCTTCTATTCTCAAAATCCATAAACTATATACGGAGTAGGGTTTCAGTATGAAACCTTACTCTGAAATTTTCTATCACTATTCCTAAAGAGTTAGCAGTAGTGGTAGTTTTATTTTATTTTTTTATTTTATTTTATTTTATTTTATTTTATTTTATTTTATTTTATTTCATTTCATTTTATTTTATTTTGTTTTGTTTTGTTTTACTTTATTTTATTTTATTTTATTTTATTTTATTTTATTTCATTTTATTTTATTTTATTTTATTTTATTTCATTTTAATTTATTTTAATTTATTTTATTTCATTTTATTTTACTTTATTTTATTTCATTTCATTTTACTTTATTTTATTTAATTTCTATTCATTTCATTTCATTTTATTTTATTTTATTTTATTTTATTTTATTAAAATTTAACTTATTTTAATTTATTTTATTTCATTTTATTTTATTTTATTTTATTTTTTTATTTTATTTTATTTTATTTAAATTTATTTGAATTTAATTTAATTTGATTTATTTTATTTTATCTTATTTCATTTTATTTTATTTTATCTTATTTCATTTTATTTTATTTTATTTTATTTTATTTTATTTTATTTTATTTTATTTTATTTTATTTTATTTTATTTTATTTCATTTTATTTTATTTCATTTTATTTTATTTTATTTTATTTTATTTTAATTTTATTTATTTTATTTCATTTCATTTTATTCTATTTCATTTTATTTTATTTTATTTTATTTTATTTCATTTCATTTTTTTTTTATTTTATTTTATTTTATTTCATTTCATTTCATTTTATTTTATTTTATTTTTGTTGCTCAGTTGTCTAGAAGAGGGGAAGAAAAGGGAGACAAAAAAGAAGAGGAAGGGGAAATAGGCACTAAAGGTATGTAAAAAAATAAAAGTAATAAAGAAATAATTTATTTAAAGTGAGACAATGACAATTTAGTTGAGAGGTGACACAAAATTGGCTTTTATTAATAGTAATATTATTTCAAGTAAGGGCTATGCGCGGCAGACACTGAGATTTCTATCAGACTTAAAGCAACCTTTAATTTGTTATATAGAGTTTTAATTAGAATTTTATTACTAATAAAAAGAATATAAATGTAATATAAAAGTATATAAAATTTGTTGAGTGTATAGTAAGTGATGATGCTACAGGGGATTAACCAAGGCCTTTTTATAGGCAATGGGCCCTCTGAAGCGCTCTTATATTTGTAAATACAAGAAATATAATAGAATGAAACAAGAATCTAAAAGAATAAGTGAAACATAACAATGTAGAGAACAATATGAAACAAGTAATTAAAAACCCCAATTAAGAATCCAATTTTCCCACAATTAATTCCCAAATCAGTAAGTAAAAATAGTGAATAACTAAACAAGCCTGGAACATAGGAACTATGAGAAAAATAATTCAAAACAGATGGTACAGTCTGATTTAAGGATTTTAAGTGAAACAAAAAATATTTTGACGCAACAAAATATGTAATTAATTTCAATTTAGTATTAATTAGTTTTTCCTGACACAATTATGGGTCAAAAGAAGCGTCATTATTTATTGTTTAATACTATAAAAAATGATATTTAATATATAAATATAAATAATTAATTTAATTATATTATAAGTCAATCTTACACTTATAATTATAATATATTTTTTTAATTAATTAAATATAAATCTATAATTATTAAATACATAAAAATGCGCCATTATTTGTAGAATATAAAATATATTATGTTTTATTTTAAATGTATATAAAAAATTTATATAAAAAATAAAATTAATATAACACTTATATGTAATAAGATACTTATATAATTTTATTATGCAATAAAATATTAATTTATATACATTATATACAATTCTTACACCCTCTTTCAGGTCCTTTAATTTAACATATCATTTATTGGGCTCCTGGAATAGCCTGGCTGACACTCCCTCACTCTAAAAAAAACAATAAAAAAAATGCTAAGATTTTTTCTTTTTGTATTTCTTCAACAGAGTAGGCAGATTTGAAATCTCCTTGCCAGGTATCCATGAATCATGTTCAGATGATTTGTTCTTATATCTCAATAAATATTCAATACCTCTTTCAGAAGTGATAATTCTATCCTTGAGAATTTTATCAATTTCTGCTGTTTCTGTTACTTCCTGAGGGTTTTTCTTAGGTCTTCCCCTTCTTTTGGGAAATAAGTCACTGTTGGAAATATAAGGCTTATTCAAGGAAATGGGAAAAACAGGATGTTTCCTATCATATGGAGAATACAATACAACTTCCACTGCATTATCACCAACCATTCTTTTAACAACAAATGGTCCTACATAAAGGATCTTTGAATATGTTGTTACCTTGTAAATTTAAATGGACAGTAGATATCAACACTTCATCACCCTTGTTAAATTTGTATTCTTTATGGGATTTATCCCATCTTTTCTTTTCATATTCAAATGCTTTATCAATACAACTCTGAGCATGTTTTCTGCATAGCTGCTGCATTTGCATGAAAGATTTTACACCAGGGTGTAGTTCCAACTTAGGTAATTTATTATTGAGAATTTGAGCAGGAGTATTTGGGACATAACCTAACCAAAACTCAAAAGGCTTTTTCTCAGTGACAGAATGAACAGTGCTATTATATGCAAATTCAAGACCAGGCAATAGAGTGACCCAATCATGAGTAAATCTGTCATTGTCTTTATATTCTAAACCAAAGGCACAATACCTTCTAATCATATCTTCCAGAGTTTGAATCATTCTCTCAGCTAGACCATCAGTCTGAGAATGGTGAGCTGTAGACAATTTTAACTCACAGCCACAAATATCCATCAAAGAGGTCCAAAACTCAGAAGTAAATTTAGGATCTCTATCAGAGATAATGGCTTTTGGAAAACCAATAATATTAAACATGTAAGACCACCATAAGAAAGCTAATTCTTTTGTGGATACATCTTTGTGGGTTGGAATAAATTTACACATTTTTGTGAATCTATCTACTATTACCCAACAAGAGTTAAAGCTGTCTTTACCTGCAACAGGAAGACCAGTGACAAAATCCATATTAATGATTTTCCAAGGAGAATTAGGTGCTTCAATATGTTGTAATAACCCTGCTCTTTTACCTGTCAACCTTTTAGGTTTTTGGCAGGAATCACAAGATTCAACATATAATTTTGTGTCTTCAGACATATTAGCCCACCAAGCAGTGTTTTTGATTCTAATTAATGTTTTTTCAAGATCAAAATGACCAGCCAATATGTCATCATGAAAAAGTTTGAAGATAGTTTCTCTCATAGAAGGAGGAATTACAATTACATTAGTAAGCTTTCTTCTATAATATATATAACCATCTTCAATAGAAAACTTTCCTTTACTCAAAGCATTTTGATACTTTGCAGGAAGAGCTTTTATTAATGCTTGAATTGAAGCATTCTTATGATCATTTAAGATAGTAACCAATTTATTTAAATTAGAATCCTTCTCATATTAATCCAGTATTAATTGCAATAACTCTTCTTCCATATCAACTACATATATACAATGGATATGAACAGTATCATCTTCAGGTACATAAGCAGGATTTGAGTCATTATTTGGCAGAGGAAATCTGGAGAGCATATCAACATTGGAGTGAACATTTCCAGCCCTATGGATAATTTTCATCCTTCCTCTGTATTCTTGAACAGCAAGTTGCCACCTGAACATATGTCTGTTAGGTGTTTTCAGGTTTAAGAGGGACTTCACAGCACTAAAGCCAGTTACCAATTCAAATTTTTGGTCATCTAGATAGTAATGAAGCTTCTCAAGAGCCCAAACAACTGCTAAGCACTCTAATTGAGTGGCACCATATTTCAAAACACTATTTCTCAAGGTTCTTGAAATATAACAAATTACAAGCTCTGAGGATTTATCATTTATAATTTGTTTCTGGTGAAGGGCAGCACCCAGACCAACAAAGCTAGCATATTTATACAGGACAAATGGTTTGTTAAAATCTGGAAGAGCCAATATAGGGGCTGTCATTAAGCAACCTTTTAATGTATCAAAAGCTTTTTGACAGTCATTATTCCAGAGAAAGGCAACATCTTTTCTGGTCAGTTTTGTAAGAGGCAAGGCTATGACATGATAGTTTTTAATATATTGTCTATAATAGCCACACATACCCAAAATACTTTGGATTTCTCTTACAGAAGTTGGTGCTTTCACATTTTGAATGGCAGCAACTTTGTTTTGGTCCACACAAATTTGTAAGCCTGACACAACATGGCCAAGGACTTTCAAGGATTGAAAACCATATTTACACTTTTTTAAGGACAAGGTCATATTGATTTCATCCATTTTTTGGAAAACTCTAGTTAAGTGAATCATATGTTCATCAAAAGTTTTAGAAAAAATTATAATGTCATCAATATAAACCATGAGCCACCCTTCAATTATTTCTTGATGGAAAGTGTTATCCATGACTTTTTGAAAAACTGAAGTAGAATTTTTAGAGCCAAATGGCATCCTAACATACTTATATATTTTCATATGAGTAGCAATAAGCAAAAAATTTTGAGAATTTTTCTTAACTGGAACTTGATGATATCCTTTATTACCATCCAGACAACTAATAAAATTTGCACCTTGCAAGGTAGCATGTATTGAATTAATTCTGGGTAAAGGATAAAAATCATCAACAGTATAAGTGTTTAATTCTCTGTAATCACCACATAATCTAGCCTTATCTTTTTCATAAGAAATCAAGACCGGGGAGATGACACAATTTTTGGGGGTGACATCCACTTTCTCAATGATATTCATTTTTAATAATGTGGCAATATTATCTTCAATATCCTTTCTTTTTGTTGGAGAAGCAGGATATGGTTTTTTCTTAAGACTAGGAGGGATATCACTTAAGTTACAGGATAAAGTAATTTTCATTTCTTCCTGAACAATTCCTAAGACATGAGAACCATGAGCAAAAGCCATAGGGAAAGAGGTAATTGAGGCAATAATAGAATCCTTTTGTTCACTAGTTAACTGATCACCAAAAGAAGCATTATTTATTTCATTTAATAAATCATCCATTTCAATTGTTGTTCTGCCTTTACACTGGATTAGTGAGTTAAAAGACTTTAACAGATGCCCAGAAGGTTTTTTAGAGGAGAAAATTTTGAATTTCCTTTTGCCATTCAATCCCAAGGTGAAGCAATTATTTTCTGGGTATAATTTCACACCAAACATGGTTAAAATATCATTACCCATAATAAACCAATTGCTTAAATTATCATTTTGCATGACCACAAATTCACAAACAGCTCTGACAAAACCACTATTATATTTAAAAAATACAGAGGTTTTGTATTTGCCAATAGGAATTAAGGTAGAACCATACCCTCTCATTTTTCAGAAGTTATTGGTAATAGTTTACTCAAATAATCCTTATCTACTGAAGCTAAAGCCTTTTCAGACACTACACTTCCTCCAGCACCAGAATCAAGAACTACATCAACATTTTTACCATTAATGATAACAGGTGCTTTCAAGGGGGATATGGCTACAGAATTGTTAGTAATATCTTTAATTATTTCAGAATTTTCCACTGAAGATAAATCCAAGACACATTCTTCAGATATATTATCTAAATAATGGACATCCTGTTCTAACATTAAAACATCTTTAACAGAGTCATTGCCATAGGAGATATTACTTTCACAATCACTAGAAGAATTATTGACATCAATTTCAGCCTCATCAGTGTCTTCATTTTGTTCAACAAGATGAATTTTCTTGTCACAAACATGACCCTTTTGCCATGGTTTGTTACATTGATAACAAGTATTTGTTGCATATTTTTTAGGTGCAACTGGGGCAGAGGGTTTACCAGATTTTTCTGGGAGCTTTGTAGAAGGTTTATTCTGATCATTATAAGATTTACCAAGGTAATTCTTTGGTTCATATCTATGGTTGAGTAGTACCTCATTACAGATATTAATGAAAGAAAAATTTTCCCTTACATGCTCAGCTCTATCCACAATCAAATCTCTAAGAGAATTTGGTAATTTATACAAGATTTTATCTCTCCAAATATCATAATCCATCTTTGCATAAATTGCTCTTAGGATTCTTGTTACTTTCATAAGAAAAACAATGGGCTTTTCAACAGAGGAGGATACATATCTAGTATTCTCGTACAGTCTTTGCTGAGCTAACCTGAGTTTTGAACCACCAAACTGATTCTCAATCAAGGATTTCCAATCATTCCATGTATAATGATTGTTATCCAAAAGGACAGATTCAAACCACATCAAGGCTACATTGGAAAATAAAGAAATTAGCTTAGAAACAATTTCCTCATCAGGTAGTTTATAAGATCTCTTTAAATTATCAATTCTTTGGATAAAGTGTTGCCAATCAGAGGAAGAATCACCATCAAAGGTAGGATATTGGTCCAACTTAGGCCAATTTTTCTGACTACTGGGATGGTCCATTTTTTGGTTTGAATTATTCATCATTAATAATTCCTGAAGTTTAGCCAGGTGTTCAGAAATTTCATTATTTACAGAAACAGCTGGTGCATGACCATCACAAGATTTTTTGCTAGTATCAAAAGATTTTACAGACTCATTGTCAGTTTGTTTAATGGTTGAAATATGAGGAAGAAAGGAGGAACTTTGCTCAGGTTCTTTGCCTTTATTTTTATGCAGCTTATGGACAGCATTCTCATTCATACCATTATTGATGGTTAAGGTTGAGAATTTTCCTGCAGGCAAGACACATAGTTTCTTATCCTTGGAATTTCAGACATTTGGTCATTTACTTTTGCAAGAGATAGAACATTTCTGTCCTCAGAAACTGTGTGTTTGGCACTTAGTGCATGGAAATCATTTTTTAGCCTTTTAAACTCATTTTGTAGAGATTTTATTTCACTTTTTAATGAATAATTTTCTTCAATAAGGGGTTTCAATTCACTCAAGGTCTTATGTAGATTGATATTTCTATCTGAGATAGCTCTATGGTCACTCCTTATTTGTTTTTGTTGGCTAAGAACAATATTCAAGGTTTCTTTGATTTTAAAATAAGCTGTATCCTGTACAGAAGAACTTACTTTACATCGCAAGTGCAAATTATTTAATCTATCATTTTCATGGATTAACACTTCTCTCAATTGTTTGTCTTTTACAACATTAAAATCAAGGGTATCTTTCAATATTTCTTCAGAAGTTTTCTCAATTAAGTCATAGACTTCAGGGGAAACAGAATCATTCTTAATTGCAAGAGAAGGATTAATTAAAGAAGTAGAAGTCAAATGTAGAGGTTCATCAAATGACAATTTGCTAATTACCATAATAGGGCTACTAGTTACAGGAAGCTGTCTTTTAACAGGTTTAACTGTTCTTTCACCATTCTCAATAATATTACCTGCAGAAGAAGTCTTATTAGAAAACATTCCCAAGTGACTATCAACCAAATTACTTACCATGGCAGAGGAGGAAACTTCCCCTGAGACTGAGTTTGGGATGGTGCTTGGGCCTTCTTTCTCCTGCTTGGTTGGTAAGGATGAGGAGGAGGATGGAAATTGGGTGTTCTGGATGGGCCAGGCTGATGAGGAGGAGGATGTTGCACATTCTGCTGATAGTGACTCATTAGATAATCCCATTTCCATTGCTCTACTTCCATAGTACTTTGATTTTGTGTGAAGGAGCTGGGGGGCTGTGAAGGTTGAGCCTGAAACTGAGGCTGATTGGGAGGCAACTGAGGAGGGGCCTGGGCCTGAGTTTGGTTCCTGAGTTCCTGAACTTGATCCCACAAGGTGTCTGCTTTTGCCTTGTATTTCATGTTTTCTGTCCTCAGTTCTTTGATATGACTGGACAGATTGCTGATTTGTTGGTGCAGAGGAAGATTTTTTATTTTGAATCCTTTTGGAAGACCTTCTTGAGGTACTGGAGGTTTTACTTCCTTCTGTTGTGCTGGGGGAAGGGGGTTTGATTTGTTTATTTCTCCTGTCATTTCCACATCCTGAATTATGTGAATTTTTCTTGTTAGCATAAGATTTTTTATGTTCAACTTTAGAAGAACTCACAGTATCAGCATCATAATCAATTTCAATTTCATCCACTTGCATGTTATCCATTTTCTCAGCCAAATTGTTGGACATAATAGTGGGAAGATTAATTAATTCTTAAAAAAAAAATTAATAAAAATCAGTCAATGATTTGCTCCAAATAAAAAAAAAATTATTAATTAAATTATATAAAAAAAATTTTTTTTAATATAAAGTAATATTTATAAAAAATAATTAATAAAATGGACTGCAAAGAAAAATTGGGAATAATAAATTAAGTTGTTGTTAACCAATTAATTAAATTACCAATATTAAATATGGCAATATATGGGACTAAGCACAAAGTGCTATCTAAGTCAACAAAAATTAAACAAAAATTAATAATAATAATAAAATTAAATTAATAATTCAATTTTTATTAATAATAATGTTAATTCTTCTAGGAATAAGAGGAATTTAACACTCTATAATGGTCAACTAGGAAAAAAAAATATATAATAAATGAACACTTACACTCAGTGAATCAGCAATTAAGCCACAATCACTGTTATTGCAGTAAAAATATAGTAATATGAGTGAGAGGTGCAAAGGTTAACTTACTATAGTGATCGGAAAATCACTTCAAAATAATATATGAATTAATTTAATATAAACCTAATAGATTGAACCCAAGTTCAAAACACGGTTGCGGCAAAAGTTTCTTTTTTGCTGGGTGGTCAGTGCGTTATGTCGTTCGTTGCAAGTATCGGTATCGTTGTTGTCATTTGGAAAGGCTCCCAGTTGTTGGTCAGTCATCTAGAAGAAGGGAAAAGAAGGGGAAGAAAGAGAGGAGGACAAGGGAAAAGGTTTTGGAAAGTAAAAGAAATAAGATATAAAAAAAATTATTTAATTTATTGGAGAGGAGCAACGACAAATTACTTGAGGGATGACACAAAGAAATGAGGTAATATTAACTGTTAATATTATTTAAGGTAAGGGTTCTGCGCGGCAAACACTATGAGTACTATCAGACTTACAGCAACCTTTGAATGGTTATATAGAATTTAAATTAGAATTTTGATACTAATAAAAAATAATATAAACGTAATATAAAAATATGTTCAAGTTGTTGAGTGTATAGTAAGTGATGATGCTACAGGGGATTATCCAAGGCCTTTTTATAGGCAATGGGTCCTCTAAAGCGCTACAACTGACTATATACAAAATAGTAATGAAGTAAAACAAGAAGATTAAAGAAGATATTTGTAACATAGTGATTGAGAGAAAAATATACGAAAATAATAAGAATCCCAATTAAGAAAATAAATTTCCCATCCCAAATTCCCAAATCAGTTAATATAAAATAATGAGTAACTAAACAACCCTGTGACATAAGAACTATGGGAAAAACAATTCAAAACAAGTATTACAATATGTTTTCAGCATTTCTAAGTGAAACAAATAACATGTTTTGACGTAACAAGGTATGTAATCAATTTAATTCAGTGTAAATTAAAATGATTTAATTGTTTTCATTATGTAATTAAATAACTAATTTAAATGAAACAATTAATTAATTCAAATTGAGAATTTATAATACTATTTTATAAAATAAGTATTATAATTTATTTAATTTTTTCCTGACACAATTAAGGGTCAAAAGAAGCGCCCAATTTGATTGTTTAATAATATATGAAGTTTTATTTAATATATAAATTTAAATAATTAATGTAATTACATTATAAGTCAATTTTACATATATAATTATAATATATGTTAGTAATTAATTAATTATAAATTTATAATTTATAAAAATGCACCATTATTTGTAGAATATAAAATATATTATGCTTAATTTAAAGGTATAAATAATTTATATAACAATAAAATTAATATAACACTTATATTTAATAAGATACTTATATAATTTTATTATGCAATAAAATATTAATTTATATACATCAAATGCAATTATTTATGCCCTCTTTCAGGTCCAATAAGTTAACATATCATTTACTGGGCTCCTGGTATAGCCTGGCTGACAATTAGGGTGTATCACCCTTGAAAATCTGCTGCCATTACTAAATCAACTTTTTTTTTGTTCACCAAATTAGCTATAATTATTTTTTCATACATGAATGTATTACACTAAAGATACCCTTTTTCAGATAATTAAAGTAGAGTTGGTAATACTTTTGGTGGGAAGAATCCCTTGAATTAGTTTGGATATCTAACTTTGATACCCACAAGATTATGTATTTTTCTTGCACCCCACAGTACCTCACAGCTGGCAATTGCTTGAACCCTCAACTTCTGTTCTGAACAAAAGGCTAATATCTTCAATTACTCTCTCTGATTCGCGTGACAGCATTGAATTGGCAAGAATCTGATATCCAATAATGCCAATACAAAAATGTCTGTATCCAATACTTCAGTAGATTGCCCAAAAAAATTCTCCCAAAAAAGAAATTAAATTCACAAAGAATCATATTTATGTGACATCTGCTATAAAATTCACCGGATCTTGGGTTTTAATTGTCTGGAGAAATAAAATAATAAAACTCAACCTGCAGCAAAAATGTTAACAGAAGGTAAAAACGAAAGCAAATTATCACGGGATAATAATCATCACAATATATAGGATTTGCTGAAGAAACTGATTCGAAAAACAAGAAACCATGGTGCAAGTAGAAAAAGGAAAAAAAAATGACCAATGTAGATAGAGATACGTATACATCCCTATATATATGTTTATATATATTTATATATATATATTAATAGTAAAAAAATAGATGCACCTTGGAGTGATTCTCAAAAGCCACAGTGCTGAAGATTGGCATAATTATAGCACTGGCAATGAGTAGATCAAGGACTTTAAGATCATAGCAAGAGCACAATGCTATGACTTTCCTCATTCAACACCTTTCGACCGGCCATTTATTCGTTGCAAGAATGATGAAAAGCCATTAAGAACATCGGCACGTGAAAAAATCAGCTAACTTGGAGCCAAAGCCCTTGTTCGGTTGCCCATGATGTCCATCAGCTATATTGACCGGGACCCCATTGGCGCCCTGCTGATGAGCCTGTTGACGGGATGGGTCGATAGAAACATCGTTAGGATTTTGATGGGCTGCAGATAATGGTAAACCTCCTGCACCAACCGTTCGACCTCTAAATTCTTCTCCTGCTACGGATTGGCCCAGCCCACTAGTCCTCTTGTTAGCCGCATTTTCATATGGATTCACACCGCTTGAATAGGGATTTGCAGATGATCTACCATTCATATCTCCTTGCCGCAGTTGAGAATGACTGCTTTGTCTCTTAGACGTGAGGGGTGGCAACACTCCTCCATCTGGGGGTGGCACGCCCTGAAGGGCAGCAGTAGAGCTATTGACTAGGCCGTTGGAACTCGAAAGACCTCCTGGTAATAAGCTCCCACCAGGACTAGTGAGCGCTAAGAAGGATTTAACAAATAGATCGCATTAGTATGGTATATGCAAGTCACACCTGAATCTTCGGAATATCTCCTACCGGATGAATTATTGCCAAGGCCCGCGGTATTAGAAGCGGCAGTGGCTGCGGCTGCTGCTGCTCGTTGTGCATGTCGCTCGGCTCGCTCCCGTTCTTTTTGGCGCTCTCTTTCGAGCGGATTGCCCGAAGATCGGTGGTGGCGCCCTTCATAAGGATGGTGATGAGCCTGAGCTAACATTGCAGAATTGTTCTACATGACACATTCCGGTAAACAGAACTCAACATTTGTATCATATTAAATGGAATCATGGAAAACAAACAGAGCCTGCGTCCCAACCTTTCCCATTATTGAGTAACATCCAATCATAAACATTATCTTCTTGCTCGCCCGAATTCTTGAGAACTTTAGTGAATAATTCACGTAAAAAATCATAATCAGGAGTTTCCTCGAACCCCAATTTACGAACATAGTTCAAATAAATACTGAATTCATCTGAGATAATGATAGCAAGGTGGAACGTTTCAGTATATGGGTGACCATTTGCCAAAAATCACACAGCTCACCGGGAAATCCTTCGCAAAGTTCCTTTATAGGGGTACTTTGCTTTTTTTCGCCTATTTTTTCATATTTTTGCTTATTGGTTGCAGCCTTCAATCCCTGCCAAGGCAGCCCACCACGCAGAAAGTACATAAAGACGTGCCCCAAAGCCTCTAAATCATCTCTCCGCGACTGCTCGCGACCAAGATGAGTATTGATACTCATGTATCTTGCAGTGCCACTTAAACTTTTTCTTTCACGGTAAGGAATGTGCTGTTTCGTTTTGGGATCACGGTATTGTTTTGCCATTCCAAAGTCTACTACGTGGATGACGTTTGAAGCTTTCGTAGATGGTCTTCCAATAAGAAAGTTGTCGGGCTTTATATCGCGATAAATCAGGTTTTTTTCATGGATAGTTTGAACACGAGTAAGCTTTAAAACAGACCAACGTCAGTGAGGAACAGAAACGCAAAAATTCATCAAAAAAAATGGCTAGCCTACCATCTGCTTAGCGGTCATAACAACAGTTTTTACACTAAATTTTCTTCCACACATATCGAACAAATCCTCTAAAGAAGGGCCCAAGAGATCAATGACCAAAATGTTATGCAAGCCTTCTTGGCCAAAGTAGTAGACCTGAGGGACACCAGCTGTAGCAAGTATCGTTTTTTAAGAAAAAAAAATAAAAGAAAGTTTTAAAAATGTCAAAAACATTGTATTTGAAATAAATTATTCCAGCACAAACGTGAACCAGCCAGAATCTTGTAGGTGCGATATTCATCTCTAAGCTGAGGAGCATCACTTTTCCGCGGTTCAAACTTGATGGCAACGGTTTGGGCGTTAAGAAGATTGGTGCCCTCAAAAATTACTCCAAAAGATCCTTCACCAATTTTTTTCCCAACACGATAGTGAACGCCTGATAGAAAAGTGATGAAGCCAACCAAAGAAGAGAGCCAAAAAAGAAATTAGAGAAGATAAGCGATGAGTTAAAAGGGATACAAAGATGCATGATAGATCAAAGAGGAGATGAAAAGATTGACTGACCCACTACGTTACTGCTCGAATTGTGGGAAGCAGAATGAGATGTGGACATGGCGGCTGAAGAAGACATGGGGAAGATACAGGGGGGCGACGAGAAGAATTAAGGATTAAAAAGTTGGATGTAAGCAGAAGAAAAAGGAGAACGAGAAAAAGGAAGAAAATTAAGAGGTAGGATAGATTAAGAGTAGAGGAGAGAGCAGATTGGAGTAAAGAAGGCTCAGGATAAGAAGAAGCAAGTATTTATTGAATGGACCGGATGGATTGAATATTATATTGAATAGACTAAATGTTAGACCCTGTGGCTGTCAAAGGCAGATGAATGGATTTTAGTTTTAGATGAGAATGGCGGAGAGAATTAAGATTGATGATAAGAGATAAAAGTGAGAAAGAAAGGAAGGAAGATTAATGAATGACCAAGAGAAAAGCAAAAAATAGATGAGGCAAAGCAAGGCAAGGCTATGTATGTACGGGAAGGCAAGGCAGGATGAAGTAATATAAATGTAATATCAATTATGATTAGAGATTAGATATCAATAAATGGTGATTAAGGATTAAAGGTTATAAATCCAAGATATCAGACTATCCGACGAGAACAGGACGTGGCAGGGCAGACCAGGGCAAGGGCAAGGAAAGGAAAGGAAAATAAAATATAAAAGAAAGACTCACAAATAGAGGAATTAGAACGAAGGTACGAAAGAAAGAGAGAGAGAGAGAGAATGAACGAAATAACTAAATCGATAGGTCTCTTGGGCACAAAGCGCAAGAGAATGACCGTTCCGCCAACCTCACTGCGGAAACAATCCAATCAGGATCAACATTAAAAGAAGCAGAAGAGCACACTGGGTGGATGGGAATTATATATGTATCTTGATCCTACTTATGCTTCTCTTACTGTTGCTAATCATGGTTGTAAAAGCAAAAATAATCCAATACTTTGACTACACCATATCCCAATTATAATCCTCTTGCTAACAGTCATGCTCATCCTCATAAAATTTTTGAGACTAAAACTAATGCTAACATTGTAGATACTCCGTATAATAATAGCAATGTCAATTTCAAAGTCAATGATAAGTCTCCGCCATGACCTTGTTGACGCGGACTTTCGCCACTCATCTAGCGATAATGATATTTATTTTCAACTTCCAAATTGCAAAAGACAAACACACATCTAAATATTGTCATTGATATCAACATCCCTAAAAATTTAATCAAATCGACTCTCCCTTCCCCCAACAACAAACAAACTCCCATTTTATTCTTCAACTTTACTGACACTCTTCATTCCAACCATCATTTTGATTCCTCTGTTCCTCCAATCTATTCCCATATCCTTCTCCCAGATTTCCACTACATCGTCTTCATCTACTTCTAAGAGTTCTCTGAGCTCGTCCTCATGGAGCCCTTGAAAAAAAAAAAAATTCTTTTTTCACTTCTCTGATTTGAGTTGCGCACATCTGCTGTCTTCACTCACCTGAGCATTGACTTCCTTTTCTATCCATACTGGAGCTTTGTTTCCCAACCTTGCTCACAACTTCTACAATCACTATTTTGCCTCTTACCTTTAGCCGCTGAACAAACAGCTTGATTGTATCCCTTTGTCGAGTCTTCGATAGGTGATGAAACACATTTACACTCTACATTACCAGTCAATCAGTCATGACATAAATCCCCGGTGATGGCCACCATCCATCCAATTTATAAGTTAAGCACTATGATTGCATGCCAAAATGATGATCAGTCCAAACAAACCCACCACAATGCAATCAAATCGTAAAGAGCCTAAAACTTCGTGTTGCTCATCTAAAAACTCTTCAACCGTAAACCCTGCCATCTCACGAGCTGCGATTCCTTGATTGAAAACCTGTTTCACATAAGTTTCCATATTCACACATACCATCATGGTCCAGATAGCACAAGAGAATAATATAAATATAAATATATATGAGTTGCAATATTAGTGTCAATTTTACTTTTCTTCTTTTTCACACACATAAAGGAACCAAAATCTCGCCATGCAATTGGCGAAGCATAATCAACTTGGATCTCTTGTAGTTTTCTCCATCCCTTTAAACGAGGTCAAGAGAAATGGCTTATTCAGAGTGAAAACCTATGCACAAGCTTTAGCGGAGGGGGCTAGTCATGAAATTAACCAACTATCCCATTGAGGCTATTGCATTTGCTGAGAAATCTCTCGGCAAAGCTTGGAAAATTGAGCAAGTATCTATTTTAGAAGTCATGTATGAATAGATATATAGATATAGACCGATAGCTAGCTTCAATGTATAGCTAGTTGAAAAAAGCTTGGTATGTTTTTGCCTTTCACTACCCGCCAAAAACATGGGTGTAGGTCGATTTTGGCGGGGGATGAGGCAAAAAAAAGCAAAGTTTTTTCAAATAGCTGTATAAATGTTTGCAAATTATGAAAAGGTTGTACAACTAATCCTAGAAAGCTTGCGGTTGTCTTGCCTCTCATTCCCCGCCAAAAGCATATATCAGCTGGCCTTAACTGGTGATTTTGGCGGGGGAAGGGATACAAGACCACCGCAAGCTTTCCAGGATTAGCTGTGCAAGAATCGGAAATACATTTCAACGTACAGACTGGTTGAACAAATCTATCAACGTTTTATCTTGATCGACACCAATGACTTGATCAACAACTTGAATCAAATACTGAGCCAATAACCCCCGTCCACATCCATAATCGAGAACATTAACAATCTCTAACTCCGATTTAGATGTTATTTCCTCCTAAGTCAAAAAGAACGTTACGAATACTGAAAAAAAATGATAACTGCACAAAACCGGGGTTTTTTTAAATAAAAATAAAAACTTTTGACTAACACTCGACGAAGCATCGCCATCACTGTTAGAGTCGTCACTACTACCACGGTCGAAATCCAAGGGTAGATATTGTTTGATGACGTTGAATGATTCAGCAATCACTTTTTCGGTAAACTTTGATGGCTTCCGCAATGACTTTTCTAATTACAAAACGTCGAGATAAAATTAGACAACCATTCATTCAGGTTCAGACAAGCTATGACGTAAAGTTGGGATGATAATAATGAGGATATCAATCATGGCAACAGCAAAAATAATAACAATAAGCGCTTTGTCAGATACCCCATTTTTCAAGTGGCCAAGCATGAGAATCAGATGTCATTTAGAGCCAATTCAAGAATTCAGGTTCATCTTTTTTTTCTTTTTTTGCCATGATCATTAGTATTAATAACGGGAATATTTGCTGAGTTTCATTTAACAGAAACAAATATTTATATATTTGCACATTCAAAAAAAAAGATGGCTATATTTGCTTTAAGCCTCCAAAGAATAAAGAGAATAGGAAACAGATAGAGAAGAGTCTCATTTTTGAGATCAATATTAATGATGAGGCGTACCAGGCTGATCTATTTCATTGACGAAAGCGACTTTTTTGGAATGAGAGGGGGCCGTTAAGCTTCCAGCACCACTTACCTGAAGTGGGAATTCCAAAATACGATCATATTGCAAAACTTCTTCAACCCCTTTATGATCTAGGTGAGATGATGATAGTTTCTGACACGTTTTATCAATTTCACTTGATATCGGATTTGAATCCTTTAGTTGGTGCTCTATAGTCTCATCTAGTCTTCCTCTCTCCATTATAGACTAAAAAACTAACCGTGACTATCGGGCTGACTCGGGTGTCGGTATTAAACTATCGTTTAGTCTGGTTTTCAAGTCAGGTGTAGGATAAATGATCTAATATTTTATTTTATCAGCCTCAATATCTACCTTTTTGCACCAATGTATAGGTTTGTGTGAAATAGATAATCTCTTTATGATATAGATGATATAGATAGCTTGATGGATTGATGATGGCTAAGCAAACGAGGTAAAGGATATTTATATATAGATAATATGCTTCACGTCGGAGTCAAATCCTAGTAGGCTAATGTTTCACTAATCTTTATAAAAAGGATATAGAAAAAATGATGATTTTTTTTTCAATCTTCTTTTTGCCAATCAACATTACGAAAAAAAAAAAATCAGTAAGGCTCATATCACCTTAGTTGAAATTAGAACGTGGATTTGGATAGTGTAGTACTAGATTTTCGCGTCAATCGATTTCAAGCTAAAATGATCGTTGGTTCACAGGAGTATGAAGAGAACGAGCCCAAGGAGCAGTGCTTTATTAGAGGCAAGGTGGTAGTTAGAATTTATATGACCTAAAAAACCCTAACCCTAACATACAATATGTAACTTCTTTTCCTCTGGACACTTGACCTCAACCAATTCTGTCTTCCAACTGTCACAGAAAAAGTGGAGAAAAAAAAACTGTTAAGAACATCCATAAACATGATTATAACTAGCTGTAAGCAACTTATTGAAAATATTGTACTACTTGTAAGTTGTGGTACCGGTATCCCCAGCCGCCATATTTGCCAACCCAAGTAGATGCTTGATTTTTATTAAAGAAACATTCCTCTAGCCTTTCTCATTATTCTCCTTCTTCTTCCTTTTTTTGACTGAGATATCTTGCTCCCACCTTGTCTTTTAGTTGGAACCTGTTTTTGGTTTTCTTTTCTTTTCTTCTTTATTTTGTTTACCCTCAATTGTTGATATTCACCTGATACTGTACATTTTTTTTCAGCGCTCATTAGCACTACAGGAGGAAAAGACAGTGCACGGCACACCTATTAGCATGTTTGCTTTCACGCAACAATTTTATGTGTAATTCTGGTACAATTAAATTCTGAATGCTTGGTGCAACTTGTAAACATTTTACAGGTGTGTTACAGTAATTTTAGTGTAAAACACTTGACAGATTTGAAAGTTGTTGCAGATTCCTCATGCTGAGAAAACATTCTATGATCTGGTAATCTGCCAGATTGAACGTTGCCTGTACCCACCTCTCCCACCCACCCATGTTATGACATAAGGAATAGTGATATATATAATCTAGGTTAGGTCACAATAATGACCATATGTATATAGTCTACACGCCGTACCTGGTTGGTCTCTATCCATTCTGGATATTAGACCAACAAGACTTACCTGGCCTACCTTGGGTTACGGCATTATAGGTTAGTAATAAAGATTGATCCATTCCGGATATTAGACCAACAAGACTGACCTGGTCTACCCTGGGTTACGGCATTATAACCCAGCCACCCATAGATTCCATCCAATTTCCCACACAATCCACCTCCCATTCATCTGAGGCAATATTTAATGCCAAAGTGTCAGTGTTTCATCCCAGGTCAGACATTTTTTTGTTATACAGCTATTTGGAAAAACCTTGCTCTTTTTTTGCCCCTCATCCCCCGCCAAAAGTGGCTTTAACTCATGTTTTCGGCGGGGAGAGGTTGGCACAAACACAGCAAGCTTTTCCCAAATAGCTGTACTTTTCTGATTTTTGTTTTGTTTTCTTTTTGTCTTTTTTTTTAACTGTTATTTTCCTTTTCCTTTTTTTTTGTCTGATGATACTTTTCCACCACCCAGCATTCATTCACTCATCCACCTCACCAGATTCACTCCCTCCTATTGACCTCAAGCCATATCTAATGCCCAAATGTTAATTTTTTCACCCCAAACAAGATTTTCTAGTAATTTTCTCTATTATTTTTATTATTTTTATTGTTCAATGTTCAACTGCCACTTGCTGCTCACCTACCCTTTCTTCTCCATCTAATACTGTATCTAATTATTTTCCACTACTCACTTATTCTAATTTTTGAGACATGATCAGTCAGACAGCGTCAGCCTGTATATCCCCAGGACTGAGTAAAAAGTACTTATAAGTTATGTTAAACACATGAACTATACATGGGAATAATAATTAAGAGTACACAAACAGTATACATAAGTAAAATTATGATAATATACAAAATATGCCATTATAACACCTTATATACACGCATATATCCACCTTTTATAAGTCTTATGTACTTAATATTAAGTTGGAATATGTTAGGGTAATCTTAAGAACATTAAGTATAAGGCTACATAATTTTTAAGTACACTTAAAGCTGTTATTTTCACTGTTTTATGCAAAAAACAAGAAATGCACTTTATTTCACTTAAAAGTTGACTATATGCGCCACAAATTTGAGAATATCAAAAATGCGCTTTGACAGATCAATTTGTCTCATTTAGGACTATTGATTTGGCTATTTAAATGCATAAAAATAACACTTTTCAAATTTGGTGTTTTTTATGCCAGAAATGGCTTCTGTGTACTGGCCACATACTGCCTGCTTTTTTCCCGTGTGAATGGCTTCATTTTTAGCAAAGTTAGCTTTTTCACACTATAATTACCCCACATTCTACGCCCACTGTGGGGAAACACACTAAAATAGGCGACAGGCACTTATTTAGTGTCCTAGCTTAATTAATAGTGCATTGACCTTGTTTATATGCACTAATTTCATTAATAACCTTACTCTTGGCGTCTTATTTCATCACCACGCTTAAATTCACCTAAATTTAGTCAAGGATTTACCCGTGCAAGCGCCTGCCAAGGACTGCATGTAGTTACCCCACATCTCATGCTCTTTTTTGAGTTTTTGGGTGGTTTCTCAGTCAATATTGGGTATTTTTGGATGGGAATTTCACGTAGTATAATGTCAGGATTAGCCCCATTGTTTCTACAGTGAATCTCCCTTATTATTAAGCTATTATTAACCTAAAAAATTTCCTCTTTAGTCTTTTATTTTATTGTTTAATACACATATACTCTCTTTTTATCTTATTCTTTAATTTTGATGGATTTTCCTTATTAATACAGGATTTTGATGGTTGTTACTCTTCTAATCATGTCATGGGTTACTGGGAATGTTGATGGGCATGTCTATTAGTGGTTTGAAGGCGTCATTAACTGTGTATTGGGTGGTACATCAAGGGAATCATTGGGGAACTCAGTGTGTATAAAAGGAGGAGGTTTTTGGGTCTTGTTTTGTCGGCTGGTCGTCTAGAAGAAGGAGAAAAGAGAATAGGGAATGAGAGGAGGAGCAGGAGGAAAGGAGTATAGGCAATAAAAAAAATAAAATCTAATAAAATTATTTAATTTATTGAGAGAAAGGCAACGACGAGTGAGCTGAGAAGAAATAACAATTTGGTTTTATAAATATTAATATTATTTAAGTAAGAATTCTGCGCGGCAACCAATATAATTACTATCAGACTTAAAGCAACCTTTAAATTGTTATATAAAATTTTAATTAGAATTTTATTACTAATAAAAAGAATATAAACGTAATATAAAAATTGTATTTAAATTGTTGAGTGTATAATAAGTGATAAGGCTACAGGGGATTATCCAAGGCCCTTTTATAGGCAATGGGTCCTCTGAAGCGCTACTATATCAGTAAATACAATGATTAGAAAGAAATAAAACAAATATATCAAAAAGAGTAAATGAAACATAACAATATAGAGAAAAACATGAAACAGTTAATTAAAAGCCCAATTAAGAATCCAATGTCCCCGCCATTAATCCCCAAATCAGTAAGTGACAATAGTAAATAACTAAACAAGAGTGGAAACATAGGAACTATGAGAAATATAATTCCCAACAGATGGTCCATCCTGATTAGAGAACATTTTAAGTGAAACAAAAATAATTTGACGCAACAAAACAATCAATTAATCTCAATTTAGTTCAAATTAATTTATTTGTTTTTTTCTAACACAATTAAGGGTCAAAAGAAGCGTCCTTAATAATTGTTTAGTGTCATATGAGAGGTATTAGTTAATATATAAATTTAAGTAATTAATTTAAATATATTATAAATCAAATTTACACTTGTAATTATAATATATGTTTTTTTAATTAATCAAATATAAATTTATAATTATTAAATATATAAAAATGCGCCATTACTTTTAGAATATATTATATTATGCTCAATTTAATTGTATATAAAAATATATATAACCAATAAATTTAATGTAACATTTGTATATAATAAAATTCTTATATAATTTCATTATGTAATAAAATATTAAGTTATATTCATTAAATACAAGTTTTACCCACTCTTTAAGGTTTTATAATTTATATATCATTTACTGGACTCCTGGAATAGCCTGGCTGACACTCCCTCACTCTAAAAAAAACAATAAAAAAAAAATGCTAAGATTTTTTCTTTTTGTATTTTTTCAACAGAGCAGGCAGATTTGAAATTTCTTTGCCAGGTATCCATGCATCATGTTCAGATGATTTGTTCTTATATCTCAATAAATATTCAGTACCTCTTTCAGAAGTGATAATTCTATCATTGAGAATTTTATCAATTTCTGCTGTTTCTGTGACTTCCTGAGGGTTCTTCTTAGGTCTTCCTCTTCTTTTTGGAAATAAGTCACTGTTGGAAGTATAAGGTTTAAGCAAAGAAATGGGAAAGACAGGATGTTTCCTATCATATGGAGAATACAATACAACTTCTACTGCATTATCACCAACCATTCTTTTAACAACAAATGGTCCTACAAAAGGATCTTTTAATTTGTGGTTACCTTGTAAATTGAAATGGACAGTAGAGATCAACACTTCATCACCCTTGTTAAATGTGTATTCTTTATGGGATTTATCCCATCTTTTCTTTTCATATTCAAATGCTTTATCAATACAACTCTGAGCATGTTTTCTGCATAGCTGTTGCATTTGCATAAAAGATTTTACACCAGGATGTAGTTCCAACTTAGGTAATTTATTATTGAGAATCTGAGCAGGAGTGTTTGGGACATAACCTAACCAAAGCTCAAAAGGCTTTTTCTCAGTGACAGAATGAACAGTGCTATTATATGCAAATTCAAGACCAGGCAAAAGAGTGACCCAATCATGAGTAAATCTGTCATTGTCTTTATATTCTAAACCAAAGGCACAATACCTTCTAATCATATCTTCCAGAGTTTGAATCATTCTTTCAGCTAGACCATCAGTTTGAGGATGGTGAGCTGTAGACAATTTTAACTCACAGCCACAAATATCCATCAAAGAGGTCCAAAACTCAGAAGTGAATTTTGGATCCCTATCAGAGATAATGGCTTTTGGAAAACCAATAATATTAAACATGTAAGACCACCATAAGAAAGCTAATTCCTTGGTGGATACATCTTTGTGGGTTGGAATAAATTTGCACATTTTTGTGAATCTATCAACTATTACCCAACAAGAGTTAAAGCTGTCTTTACCTGCAACAGGAAGACCAGTGACAAAATCCATATTAATGATTTGCCAGGGAGCACTAGGTGCTTCAATATGTTGTAACAACCCTGCTCTTTTACCTGTTAACCTTTTAGATTTTTGGCAGGAATCACAAGATTCAACATATAATTTTGTGTCTTCAGACATATTAGCCCACCATGCAGTGTTTTTGATTCTAATCAATGTTTTTTCAAGATCAAAATGTCCAGCTAATATGTCATCATGACAAAGTTTGAGGATAGTTTCTTTCATTGAAGGAGGAATAACAATTACATTGGTAAGCTTCCTTCTATAATAAATATAACCATCTTCAATAGAAAACTTTCCTTTATTTAAGGCATTTTGGTATTTTGCAGGAAGAGTTTTTATTAACGCTTGAATTGAAGCATTCTTAGGATCATTCAAAATAGTAACTAATTTATTTAAGTCAGAATCTTTATCATATGAATCCAGTATTAACTGTAATAACTCTTCTTCCATATCAACTATAAATATACCATGTATATGAACAGTGTCATCCTCAGGTACATAAGCAGGATTGGAGTCATTATTTGGCAAAGGCAATCTGGAGAGCATATCAACATTAGAGTGAACATTTCCAGCTCTGTGTATAATAGTCATCCTTCCTCTGTATTCCTGAACAGCAAGTTGCCACCTGAACATATGTCTGTTAGGTGTTTTGAGGTTTAAGAGAGATTTCACAGCACTACAGTCAGTTACCAACTCAAATTTTTGGTCATCCAAGTAGTAATGAAGTTTCTCAAGAGCCCAAACAACTGCTAAGCACTCCAATTGAGTGGCACCATATTTCAATTCACTATTTCTTAAGGTTCTTGAAATATAACAAATTACAACCTCTGAGGATTTATCATTAATAATTTGCTTTTGGTGAAGGGCAGCACCCAGACCAATAAAGCTTGCATCTGTATAAAGTACAAATGGCTTGTTAAAATCTGGGAGAGCCAATATAGGGGCTGACATTAAGCAATTTTTCAATGTATTAAAAGCTTTTTGACAGTCATCATTCCAGAGAAAAGCAACATCTTTTCTGGTTAGTTTTGTAAGAGGCAAAGCTATGACCTGATAATTTTTAATATATTGTCTATAATAGCCACACATACCCAAAAAACTTTGGATTTCTCTTACAGAAGTTGGTGCTTTCACATTTTGAATGGCAGCAACTTTATTATGGTCTACACAAATTTGTAAGCCTGACACAACATGGCCAAGGACTTTCAAAGATTGAAAACCAAATTTACACTTTTTTAAAGATAAGGTCAT
This sequence comes from Hemileia vastatrix, assembly GCA_030280995.1. Classification (NCBI taxonomy): domain Eukaryota; kingdom Fungi; phylum Basidiomycota; class Pucciniomycetes; order Pucciniales; family Zaghouaniaceae; genus Hemileia; species Hemileia vastatrix. The sequence continues at coordinate 19,472,701 of JASXTE010000005.1, read as the reverse complement.
ATTGATTTCATCCATTTTTTGGAAAACTCTATTTAAGTGAATCATATGTTCATCAAAAGTTTTAGAAAAAACAATAATATCATCAATATAAACCATGAGCCAACCTTCAATAATTTCTTGATGGAAAGTGTTATCCATGACTTTTTGGAAAACTGAAGGAGCATTTTTAGGGCCAAATGGCATCCTAACATACTTATATATTCCCATATGAGTAGCAATAAGCAAAAAATTTTGAGAATTTTTCTCAACTGGAACTTGATGATAACCTTTATTACCATCCAGACAACTAATAAATTTTGCACCTTGCAAGGTAGCATGTATTGAATTAATTCTGGGTAAAGGATAAATATCATCAACAGTATAAGTATTTAAAGCTCTGTAATCTCCACATAATCTAGCTTTATCTTTTTCATAAGAAATTAAGACTGGGGAGATGACACAATATTTGGGGGTGACATCCACTTTTTCAATGATATTCATTTTCAATAATGTTTCAATATTATCTTCAATATCTTTTCTTTTTGATGGAGAAGCAGGATATGGTTTTTTCTTAAGGGAAGGAGGAATATCACTCAAATTACAGGATAAGGTAATTTTCATCTCTTCCTGAACAATTCCCAAGACATGAGAACCATGAGCAAAAGCCATAGGGAAAGAGGTAATAGAGGCAACAATAGAATCCTTTTGTTCATTAGTCAAATGATCACCAAAAGAAGCGGTATTTATTTCATGTAATAAATCATCCATTTCAGTTGTTGTTCTACCTTTACATTGGGTCAGTGAGTTACAAGATTTTAACAAATGCCCAGAAGGTTTAGGAGAAGAAATTTTGAATTTTCTTTTCCCATTCATTCCTAAGGTAAAGCAATTATTTGCTGGGTCCAGTTTCACACCAAACATGGTTAAAATATCATTTCCCATAATAAACCAATTGCTCAAATTATCATTTTTCATGACAACAAACTCACAAATAGCTCTGACAAAACCACCATTATATTTGAAGAATACAGAGGTTTTGTATTTGCCAATAGGGAATAAGGTAGAACCATACCCTCTCCATTTTTCAGAAGTTATAGGCAATAATTTACTCAAATATTCCTTATCCACTGAAGCCAAAGCTTTTTCAGATACTACACTTCCTCCAGCACCAGAATCAAGAACTACATCAACATTTTTACCATTAATGATAACAGGTGCTTTTAAAGGGGATATAGGAATAGAATTGTTAGTAATATCTTTAATTATCTCAGCATTTTCTACTGAAGATAAATTCAATACACAATCTTCAGATATATTATTTAAATGATGGACATCATGTTCCAACATTAAAACATCTTTAACAGATTCATTGTCATAGGAGATATTACTTTCACAGTCACTGGAAGAATTATTGACATCAAGTTCAAGTTCATCAGTGTCTTCATTTTGTTCAACAAGATGAATTTTCTTGTCACAAACATGACCCTTCTGCCACGGTTTGTTACATTTATAACAAGTATTTGTTGCATATTTTTTAGGTGCAACTGGGGCAGAGGGTTTACCAGATTTTTCTGGGAGCTTTATAGAAGGTTTATTCTGATCATTATAAGATTTACTAAGATAATTCTTTGGTTCATATCTATGGTTGAGTAGTACTTCATTACAGATATTAATGAAAGAAGAATTTTCCCTTACATGCTCAGTTCTAGCCACAATCAAATCCCTAAGAGAATTTGGTAATTTATACAAAATTTTATCTCTCCAAATATCATAATCCATCTTTGGATCAATTGCTCTAAGGATTTTAGTTATTTTCATCAGAAAAACAATGGGCTTTTCAACAGAGGAGGATACATATCTAGTATTCTCATACAGTCTTTGCTGAGCTAACCTGAATTTTGAACCACCAAACTGATTTTCAATCAAGGATTTCCAATCATTCCATGTATAATGATTGTTATCTAAGAGGACAGATTCATACCACATCAAGGCTACATTGGAAAATAAAGAAATTAGCTTAGAAACAATTTCCTCATCAGGTAGTTTATAAGATCTCTTTAAATTATCAATTCTTTGGATAAAGTGTTGCCAATCAGAGGAAGAATCACCATCAAAGGTAGGATATTGGTCTAACTTAGGCCAATTTTTCTGACTACTGGGATGGTCCACTTTTTGGTTTGAATTATTCATTAGTAATAATTCCTGAAGTTTAGCCAGGTGTTCAGAAATTTCATTATTTACAGAAACAGCTGGTGCATGATTATCACAAGATTTTTTGCTAGTAGCAAAAGATTTTACAGACTCATTGTCAGTTTGTTTAATGGTTGGAATATGAGGAAGAAAGGATGAACTTTGTTCAGGTTTTTTCCCTTTATTTTTATGCAGCTTACTGGCAGAAATCTCATTTAATTCATTATTGATGGTTAAGGTTGAGAACTTTTCCTGTAGGTCAGACACATAGTTTCTTATTCTTGGAATTTCAGACATCTGGTCATTCACTTTTGCAAGAGATAGAACATTTCTGTCCTCAGAAACTGAGTGTTTGGTACTTAGTGCATGGAAGTCATTCTTTAGTTTCTTCAACTCATTTTGTAGAGATTTTATTTCATTTTTGAAAGAATAATTTTCCTCAATAACGGGTTTCAATTCACTCAATGTTTTATGCAGACTGATATTTCTATCTGAGATAGCTCTATGGTCACTTCTTATTTGTTTTTGTTGACTAAGAACAATATTCAAGGTTTCTTTGATTTTTAAATAAGCTGTATCTTGTACAGAAGAACTCACTCTACATTGCAAGTGTAAATTATTTAATCTATCATTTTCATGGATTAACACATCTCTCACATGTTTGTCTTTCACAATATTAAAATCAAGGGTATCTTTCAAAATTTCCTCAGAAGTTTTTTCAATTAAGTTATAGATTTCAGGGGGAACAGAATCATTTTTAATTGCAAGAGAAGGATTAATTAAAGATGTAGAAGTTAAATGTAAAGGTTCATCAAATGACAATTTGCTAATTACATCAATAGGGCTACTAGTTACAGGAAGCTGTCTTTTAACAGGTTTAACTGTTCTTTCACCATGTTCAATAATATTACCTGCAGAAGAAGATTTATTAGAAAACATACCCAAGTGACTATCAACCAAATTACTTACCATGGCAGAGGAGGAAACTTCCCCTGGGACTGGGTTTGGGATTGTGCTTGGGCCTTCTTTCTCCTGCTTTGTTGGTAGGGATGAGGAGGTGGATGGAAATTGGGTGTTCTGGATGGGCCAGGCTGATGATGAGGAGGGTGTTGCACATTCTGCTGGTAGTGACTCATTAGATAATCCCATTTCCATTGCTCTACTTCCATAGTATTTGGATTTTGGATGGTTGAGCTGGGTGGCTGTGAAGGTTGAGCCTGAAATTGAAGCTGATTGGGAGGCAATTGAGGAGGGGCCTGGGCCTGAATCTGGTTCCTGAGTTCTTGGACCTGATCCCACAATGTGTCTACCTTTGCTTTGTACGTCATATTTTCTGTCTTCAACTCTTTTATATGACTGGAGAGGTTGCTGATTTGTTGTGGCAGAGGAAGCTTTTTTATTTTGAAGCCTTTTGGAAGACCTTCTTGAGGCACTAGAGGCTTTACTTCCTTCTGTGGTACTGGGGGAAGGGGGTTTGGTTTGCTTGCATTTCCTGTCATTTCCACATCCTGCAGTATGAGAATTCTTTGTGTTAGCATAAGATTTTTTATGACCAACTTTAGAAGAACTTACAGTGTCAGCATCATAGTCAATTTCTATCTCATCCACTTGCATGTTATCCATTTTTTCTGTCAAATTGTTGGACATACTAGTGGGAAGATTAATATTTTACTTTGTACTTTATAAAAAATAATCAAAGTTAGTCAATAATTTGCTCCAAATAATAAAAAAAATTTTTTAATTAATTAAATTATAGAAAAATTAACTTTCAATATAAAGTATTAATTAAAAATTAATTTTAAAAAAAAAAAAAATGGATTGCAAGTTTAAATTGGGAATAACAAGTTAGTTAATTCAACCAATTAATTACCAATATTAAATATGGCAATATATTGGGACTAAGCACAATGTACTTTTAAGTCAACCAAAAATTAACAATAATTAATAATAAAAAAAAATTAAATTAATAATTCAATTTGTATTAATAATAATGTTAATTCTTCTAGGACTAAGAGGATTTAACACTCTATAATGGTCAACTAGGAAAAAAAAATTTTTTTAAAAATTGAACACTTACACTCAGTGAATCAGCAATTAAGCCACAATCACTGTTATTGCAATAAAAATATAGTATTATGAGTGAGAGGCGCAAAGGTGAACTTACTATAGTCATCGAAAAATCACTTCAAAATAATATAAAAATTAATATTATATAAACCTAATATGTCGAACCCAAGTTCGAAACACAGTCGCGGCAAAAGTTTCGTTTTGCTAGGTGGTCCGTGCGTTTTGTCGTTCGTCGCCAGGCTTCGATTGTCGTCGTCGTTTGGAAAGGCCCTCAGTTGTCGGCTGGTCGTCTAGAAGAAGGAGAAAAGAGAATAGGGAATGAGAGGAGGAGCAGGAGGAAAGGAGTATAGGCAATAAAAAAAATAAAATCTAATAAAATTATTTAATTTATTGAGAGAAAGGCAACGACGAGTGAGCTGAGAAGAAATAACAATTTGGTTTTATAAATATTAATATTATTTAAGTAAGAATTCTGCGCGGCAACCAATATAATTACTATCAGACTTAAAGCAACCTTTAAATTGTTATATAAAATTTTAATTAGAATTTTATTACTAATAAAAAGAATATAAACGTAATATAAAAATTGTATTTAAATTGTTGAGTGTATAATAAGTGATAAGGCTACAGGGGATTATCCAAGGCCCTTTTATAGGCAATGGGTCCTCTGAAGCGCTACTATATCAGTAAATACAATGATTAGAAAGAAATAAAACAAATATATCAAAAAGAGTAAATGAAACATAACAATATAGAGAAAAACATGAAACAGTTAATTAAAAGCCCAATTAAGAATCCAATGTCCCCGCCATTAATCCCCAAATCAGTAAGTGACAATAGTAAATAACTAAACAAGAGTGGAAACATAGGAACTATGAGAAATATAATTCCCAACAGATGGTCCATCCTGATTAGAGAACATTTTAAGTGAAACAAAAATAATTTGACGCAACAAAACAATCAATTAATCTCAATTTAGTTCAAATTAATTTATTTGTTTTTTTCTAACACAATTAAGGGTCAAAAGAAGCGTCCTTAATAATTGTTTAGTGTCATATGAGAGGTATTAGTTAATATATAAATTTAAGTAATTAATTTAAATATATTATAAATCAAATTTACACTTGTAATTATAATATATGTTTTTTTAATTAATCAAATATAAATTTATAATTATTAAATATATAAAAATGCGCCATTACTTTTAGAATATATTATATTATGCTCAATTTAATTGTATATAAAAATATATATAACCAATAAATTTAATGTAACATTTGTATATAATAAAATTCTTATATAATTTCATTATGTAATAAAATATTAAGTTATATTCATTAAATACAAGTTTTACCCACTCTTTAAGGTTTTATAATTTATATATCATTTACTGGACTCCTGGAATAGCCTGGCTGACATGTTTCTACATTCTTTATCATTTACAATTTAATCAATATAACCAAATAAATTACAATACATATCAATTAGTACTTTTATAAGACTTTTGAATAGTATCTGAATTATAAAATCTATTTTTCTACCAACTAAAAAGATTGTAAGCCATATATAAAAATAGTGAGAATTATATTACTGAGACCTTTATTTTTTATTATATTTTACTACTTGTTGGATTTATACTACAGTATTCATATTGGACCATTAAAATCTTCTAAACAACTGACCATTCAAGCTAGTTCACGTCTTTGTACTTGACCTCAGCCTGACAGACAGAGTCATGAACCAATATCATCAGGGATGTCAGTTCTGGAAAATTTGCACTTCAGTTTGGGAAAATACACACTTATCTAAATGAAGATTTCTGAAATAAGTCACTTATTTCACTGAAACTCACACTTTCTCAACCAAAAATTCTGGTTTCACCATAAAGGCTCACTTCACAAATTTTCAGCATCATCCCATTTATATGCAGTACTCTGCAGAATAGCACTTTATAACTCAAAAAATTGTACAACATTTGCATTTTTATATCATATAAGAGTCATACCTTCCTCACTCTGAAATTATAATAAACTACATCAAGCAATGAATTTTGTAGCTCTTCATCTCCTCTTTGATTCTGATTCCAATTGTGATTGTCTTGTCAGATATTTGGGGAACACCTTCAGAAGACAGCCAAAATTCCAAATTCAACCATTGTTTGGAAAAGTCAAGGGTGCATACCAAACATTCTATTGGAATCTTGACTTGCCATTTTGCTAGTCTACAGGAAATAAAAGGCCCTCTTAGAAAAAAAATATGAAATGAAAGCAGTGGTCTATTGGACTCTGTGCTGTGATATACGTCATAACCTTCCAGCTGACCTAAAAAAATCAATGGTTAGAGTTGTATGAAGATGAGGAAGTTGAATCACCTCCCACTATATTCCACACTTCCATTTCTTAAACTTCCAACATAAGGGTCAAAACTCTTTTGTTCACACTAGCAAATTTTACAAATTATTTTGAATTTATACTTTGAACATGTGCTATTTAATGATTTTACTTGGTCATATTTTTCTTTAAAAAAATGTAATTAAGCACCATGAAAATTTGGTACATTTGGTACATTTTCAAATTCATGTTTTTAATCTAAAATAAATGCATTTAAGTTCATAAATTATTATATGTCTAATGTAAAATTTACATTCCTTTCAATTTTATAAGCATAACATAACATAAATTTTATTTTTAACTTTTTTCTTAAATTATCAAGTCAGAAAAAAAATGGCAATACCTACCTCTACAATTTATCCTTGTAAGGGTTCCAGATTTCAATATTCAATTTCAAATTATAAATTAATTATAAACAAGTATTTTAGAGCAAGACACAAAATTGAACTAATTGAAATTCAAGAAAACATGAAACAAACTAATAAGAGGTATCACAGTTAAATATCTACCATTTCAAAATCTCTATTTTTTCCATCAAATAAACTATGATTATTTTTCCATATATGACATATCTTACCCTCAAAACACTTTTTATCTCATAATTAATGTCAACTTTGTGGTTTTATTTTGTGTGCTGTGAAATAAAATTTAAAAAATTATAGACTACTAACTTTGATACCCCTTAATGAAGACATGATACCACAGAAGAACAGCCCAATGGTCTAAATATTGAATTAAATTAAGTGGTTGAATAGCTTTTATATGTTAAAATAAGAAATTTAAACAGAAAAAAAGGAGATCTGTCCTAAACCCCACACTTTGAATGTCTACCTAAAGTTAGAGAGGTAATAGAACCTTATTCTTCTACCTTATCTGATTTATTAAGGAATTGATGATAGAAATGAGTGACTGGTAAAATGATTAAGAGAAGAGACCAAAAGTAAGGGAATTTGAAATATATATATCCATTTTTTTATTTGAGTAGTATGACTCTATAATACACAGAAAAAAATTGATAAAAAATTTTATAACAAAGAATACATACTTATTTTAATATAATCCCAAAATTATAACCCAAAGAATTTTCAAACAAACACCAAAATTCAATCTCAAAAGTCCCTAAAAATGCAACAAAAAAAAGAATTTTCTTTTTCCAAACCACTTCCAAGAGCTCATGAAAATAACCACAAAAATGAGAATAAACAATGACAAAACCAAGTGCAAAAAAGGTGCAACAACAAATTTAAAAACATATGTAAAAACAGCCATATTCAAGCACAAAAACATGTGCAAAAACAAGTGTGAGAAAATTTATCAACATGTGCAAAAAAATTCACAAAAACAAAATGGAAACAAATAGGAAAACAAGTGTAAAAAAGAATTTTCAAATACAAAACAAAGTGTAAAAAAATGAAAAAATAGGTGCAAAAAACAGGCCCAAAAATCCAAAGTAAAATCAGAAAAAATCAGTTGAAACCTAAAAAAAGAGGTGTGAGAGTAACTTACATGATTAGTAATTGAGAAAGATGAAACAGGACCACCAGGAGTTAGTTAATTGATGATTGAGGTATGGAGAAAATAGAAAATAAAGGGAATATGGATTTTTGGAGAGAGACATAGTGAGAATGAAACAGTGAAAAATTATGCAATAGGCAAAAAAATGTAATTTGAAGTTATGGAGAGGGGGGAAAGAGGAAGGTCTGTGCATAAAAAATTATAAGGTTGAGGTGAGAAAGAAAGGAGTTTGTGGCCAATATGTGGTTGTGAAAGAAAAAAATCATGCAAAAAGTGCTGATTTGAGGTCATATTTGATACTCATTTTTGAAGTAAGCAACTTTTTTGAAAAATTGAAGTCCTGAATTTCCAGAACTAAAAACCACTAATATGAAAAAATTTAACTTTTATCACTCAATTTAGATTATCTCACTCAAAAATATTAAGTCATAAGTGAGATTAGTGTTTTATCATAGGTGTTAACTTTACAAGTAAATATGAATTATTATTCATAATAAAAGACACAGATAGTTCACTGGAGAATTATCCTAATTTTCCCCTAAGGTTTATCCTAACTAAGTAAAGTTGTAACTATTTCACATTCATACTGAATATTATCATGTATGTGAAGAAGTATGCAAACAATAATGTGATACAAAATAAAGGAATTGTTCTGCACAGAATAAAAAAAGATATAAAAACTATAGAGGAAACTAATTTAGAGATATATATAACAATGAAGACTTCAAGTTGTAAGAAAAGTGAAATAGATGAAATTTACGTCTGAAAATAAATAATTTTTGGCAGACAGTTACCAGTAATAAAATTTTTGGCACCTGATAACTGGTTCCTCCACCCAATTAAACTATCATAGTTCATTCAATTATGGGAAACTGTTAAAAAGGTGACAGAATTTTTTTCTGGTGAGTAGGCACATGTATTGCAAATAAAACCCATACCATAAGAACCAGTAATCAGTGAGATGAGAAAAAAACCTGGGATGTGAATGAAAGGAATGCAAACTTGACCTATATTTAAACCTCTAATTTATTCTAAGCATTTAAAAGTTCAAAAAACTGTTTCTTTTTTAATTTATGAATGGTTTTATTTTTTTCTTTTCTTTTTCTAATGCAGTGTATTTTATAAGAAGATGTACTTTTAATGTATATATATTTTATGAGGTGGCTGTCAATAAAAGGAGGGGAAGTTTCTGAAAGAAATGGATAATTAATCAAATCAAATTTTTCATTTATAACTAGTATAACAATCTATTAGAAATTTTAAGTTTCTGAAATATTCCTTTATAGTTCACTACTATAAAATTTTTTTGAGTTTCTTGCTACTACTAGGATCAACAAGAATAAGTAAATGAAATTTATTAGTCTTCTTTTTAAAAAAATATCCTTTATATGTTATTACACCTTACATCTATACTGGTTAGATGACATTATCAAAGACAATAATGTTGGAATATGTCTCTCATCACTTACTTTCAATAGGTCAAATATTTGTTATTACTTTCATTTCCTGTACTAACTATATCAATAACAAATACAGTTGTTTAGCACATATTATTTTCTCTTGAATGGCATACATATGATATAGAGTATTTAGTCAAAATCAGTAATTCAAATTTATCAAATTTAGTTCTTTTTATTCCCACACTCTCCATTTTTCAATTATATGTCCACCTCCAACCCAGCCAGTGTAAACAATCATCCACTGGTCAAAAGGGATCCCTGATTCAAGAATGATTCCCCAGTTACTTGTTTACCTTGACAGGTGAGTCTATATATTTTACTTAAATATAATTAATTTTTATTTGTATTCACATTCACTCATTAGGTATCTTAAACTCTTATTGTTCTCCTTAGTTCTACATAACACCTGCTTACTTGGAGAATTTTCTTACTATAAAAAGTACCTTACTCAAACTGTATTTACTTTTTACTTCTACATGGAATTTATTAGTTACTTATTTACCTCGGCAGGTATCTTAAATTCTGATTGTTCTCCTTAACACTGTGTTACACCTGCTTACTTGGAGACTCTTCTTACTATAAAAAGGTTTCTTAAACTCTGATTGTTCTCCTTAATGCTGCATTACACCTTCTTACTTGGAAACTCTTATTAATATAAAAAGGACCCTGTCCAATAGATTATGAGGCCAGTGGTTTTCTATACTCTAATCCAGACAATAGCATTCCACTACATACAACTAATCATGCAATCTTCAGAGGTCAACCTTTCTGGAATCACAATTCTGGAAAAAGACAATTACCAAACATGGTCCTTTTGCATGGAGAGCTTATTTATGCAAGAAAAGCTCTACAATATTGTAATCAATAATGCCTCCTCACCTCCTTAAACCAATACTGATTACAAGCCCTATCAACTTCATAAGCAAAAAGCTGCTGAATATCTTACCCAGTCTCTTAATCCATACCATTTTCAAAGATTTGTCACTATCAAGAACAAGAACAACCCTCATATGCTTTGGAAGAAGCTTTCTGATCACTATTTCTCATCAAGTGAAACTAATTAAATGTGTTTGTTTTAAAAATTTGCCATGGTTACCTATCCTGGTGAAATTTAAAAATACATTGAACTTATCAAAAATATTGAAGCTGAAATGGAAGCTGTAAAAATTGAACTAAAAGAACACCTATTGGCTTCCTATTTCCTCTACCAACTCCTTTCTGAGTTTACCTCACTTAGAGACTCACTTCTGGACAATGTTCAAGAACAAAAGGAGAGAATTTCTATAGACCATGTAATTCAAGCCCTGTACAATCTCAATATTAAAAATAATATTGTACTAACCAAAAATACTAAAGAATTTTAAGCCTCTGAGCATAGACCATATGAAATCTGCACAGGTGGCAAGCACAATCCAAAAAAAACACAAGGAATCTGAATGCTTCCAGCTTCATCCACATCTCAGAACCAAGAAACAAGATACTGCTAAAGATAATATCACAATTGACTTATTGGAGATTCAACCAATTGAACCAAAATTCCTCTCATGGTTCACCAATTTACCCAAAAATATCTTTGTTTTAGACAGTGGTGCTACTTGGCACAACTGTCTAAATTCCACTAATCACTTATTCTCTTTCACTACTGCACATTCCTCTATTTCTTTTGGAAAAAAATCCACAGTACCCTCTGAAGGATAAGGCACAGTCATACTGGGATCTAAAAATTAACAAAAAATCTTAGAAAAATGTCTTTATTTTCTGACACTCAAACTAAACCTTATCAGTCTAGGAGCTCTGAGGAAAAGACATAGTAGCATGGAGCTTCATCCTCAAAATTTTTTTCACTGGTGAGTCTCCCTCTGCTAATATTTCTATACTTTCTATAGCTAGCTCCTCAATTGTCTGGCATAATAGACTAGGACATCCGGGAAAGGCAGTTAGGGGTACTATTCAATCATAGAATCTCATCTCTCCATCTGATTCCCTGGATTTTTTTTGTGATAGTTGTATTGATTCAAAACATCATGGCTTCCCATTCCTTTGTTCCTTACCAAATCCATCACATACCCTCAAGTATATACACTCTGACTTAAGCATAAAAATATTACCTTCTTCTATTGGTGGTAACCTCAACTATTTTCAATTAAAAGACTAGTATACATCCTACTGTTTAATCTATATCCTTAAAAGCAATACTTTTTCTTCATTTCTTCACTTCAAAAAATCAATTGAATTAGCCCTAGATAAAAAAATATGTCACTTAGTCAATGATGGTGGTGGTGAATACTTCAATAAAGATTTTAAAAATTATCTGCTAAATGAGGGAATCCAGATGCACATCAATTCTCCTTGTACACCCCAAAAAAACCCAGTTTCTGAACGAACCAATAGAAGAACAACTGAAAAAGCCAAAGCCATGCTTTTCCTGGCCAACTTTCCACCTGAGCTCTGGGCTGAGGCAGTTACCACTGCAGTGTACCTATACAACCGCACCCCAACCAAAACTCAAAATATGATCTCTCAATATGACAAATTATTCAGCTCCTCACCTAAACTTTGGCAACTACAAAATTATGGTTGCAGCGCATACTCATTAATCCCTAAAAAACTAAGGAAGGTTAAATTTGAATCATAAGCTTGAAATTTAATTCTTGTGGGATATGACAAGAAACTTAACTCTTATTGACTGATGGATCCTAATACACATAAAATCTCATATTCTCATGATTTTGTCTTCAATGAATTTGAATTTCCCTACCTTAAGCTCCAAAATCCTGATTCTCCACATCCTCCACAGCCATTTCCACTGATAACTGAAGAAATTGATACTTTACACTCAGGCAACAATCAGGAACATGAAAACCTACCCTCTCCTATTGTCTTTTAGAGAAATACCTCTGAATCTGGATCATCCAAGGATGAGGTATAACGATTAATCAGACCTAAACAAATCACTGTCCAAGAAATATTTACATATGTCCCTGAGACTGAAACACCCATAAAAAATCTCATCTGACATTAACCTGTCAAACGTTCTTGATTACCCTCAATCCAGAAGACCCCCAAATTGACTTCTGTACTCCAACCCTGCTCTAAAATTATCAGATGTGACAGTTCCTGACTCCTATAAAGCAGCCATATCTGGCCAATATTATGAAGCATGGTTAGATGCCATTAATTCTTAACTGGAGAACATGAATAAGTACAAAGTATGGGACATAATTGAGAAACCTACCTCAACAAAACCAATAGGAGCACAATGGGTCTTCAACGTTAAAGAAAATGAAGAAGGTGGTATTGATAAATTCAAGGCCCAACTCTGTGTCCAAGGATTTTCCCAACAGGAAGGAGTAGACTACTTCCAAAAATTTGCACCCACTTGATGACTTACCACTTTCCAAGTTTTACTTGCCCGTGCCACTCAATATGAATTTTAGATGGAACACATGGATGTAAAAGGGGCATTCTTACACAGCACCCTCAATGAGGAAGTATTTATGAAATTACCACTTGGTGTTACAATACCTGACTCAATCAAGGATCCTGTGCTAAAACTTAAAAAATCAATATATGTCCTAAAGCAATCACCCCAATGTTGGTCAAAAGAAATTAATGATTTATTTGCCTCCATTAAACTTATTCCATCAAGTGCTGATCATTTTCTTTTCATTTTTAAGGACAAAGATAATCTAATTTAAATCTATCTCAATGTTGATTACTTAGCTGTGTCTGGAAGAGATCTCACAGCCTTCAATGAAAAGATAAGAAAAAGATTTAATATGGAGTTTCTTGGTCCATTGTCATATTTTCTAGGAATGAAGATTAACCATGATATGATGAAAAAATAACCAGCTTATCACAACCTTCCTACATTTCAGACTTACTGAAAAGATACCACATGCATCAGTGCAAGGCTGTTGTTACACCTCTTCTTCCACATGACCATTTGATACTGGCCACACCAGTTGAAACTGAACACTTCAATAACTTGAATATCAATTATAGAAGAGAATTCAGTTCTCTCAACTACCTGGTTTAATGCACCATACCAGACATGACATTTTGTGTAAGTCATATCTCACAACACCTTGAACATCCAGGAATTACCCACTGGATAGCCTTCAAGCACATTCTTTGCTACTTGTACAGCACCCCATCCTTATCTCTGAATTACTCAAAATCACCTACACATCCCCTTCCTCATGGACACTTCTTGTGGTCTCACCCAACTGGTTTTGCCAATCCTGACTGGTCTGGATGTCCAAGTACCAGAAGATCTACCACTGGCTACTTGTTTCTTCTAAATGATGGAACTATATCATGGCAGTCAAAGAAGTAACATACTGTCACTCTCTAATCATTGGAAGCTGAATATTGCTACTGTACCTCTGCTGGATAAGAAGCTATGTGGTTGAAAATCATATTCAAATCTATCTTAGTTAAAACTCCCAATCCAATCACTATCTATGGTTATAATCAAGGAGCAATTTAATTATCTCAAAATTCTTTTTTTCAAGAATGGACTAAACATACTAGGGGGTGTCAGTTCTGGCAAATCTGCACCTAACTTAAGTGCAGATTTCAAACCAAATCAGCACTTAAATTTTGAAAAAAAGTCACTTATTTCAAAAATGGGTGTCAGTTCTGACCTCAAATCAGCACTTTTTTTGTGATTTTTTTTTCAAAACCACATGTTGGCCACATCATCCCTATCACATGTGATACACTGACCTTCCTTGCTACCTACCCATCAATCCTTGGCACACACCCCTTCCTGACATTTTCAACATTTTGACCAGGCATGTTTACATTCTTTTTTACTTATTTCTTCTACCTCTTAATATTTTTTCTTGTTATGTGCCAGTTTCATAATGCCTCCCAGACATTCTAAATCTCAAAAGGTAACTCAAAAATCTGCTTTGTCACAAAATTCTCCTCTTGAAAGCAAGCCCTACACCTGAAAAATCAAAGTCAGGTTCAGGTCAGCTTAAAAAGGATGATTATCTCATCATAATCAACTTCCTTAAAATAAAATCAAATTTTGAAGCATGTTTTGGATGTGAAAAGTCCACTCGTATTGGATGTCCACCTTCTTCAAAGGTTAATGGCTACTTATTGATGGCCAATGAAGTAAGGAAGAAAACAAGGGGGAGAATCGATATCAATCCTAAACAAATGAAGGACAGATTTAAGAGTTACCATTCAAAATATAAAAAGACTCATCATGCTGCAAATGAAACTGGCTTTGGTATTGACAATGATGATTTGGATATTGGAATTACTACTGTTTCCAAAAAGCTCAATGTCATGTGTCCTTTCTATGAGGAAATGGATAATCTTTTTGGCTCCCGAGCTGATGTAAACCCTTGGTTTCCACACGATACTACTAAGGATATACCCTCTTAATCCAAACCTTCCTATAATCCTCCCGACACACCTTTACTTGAAGGAGATCAATCCCCTCCACCTTCTAACCATAGTTCAGCTGAAGATGATCCCGAATATCAAGCAGAACAATTATATCGCAGCAGATCTGAATCCTCAGAGGCCCAAAATTTAAATGTATGTTTACTTTTTGTTTTTTCTTCAATTCTTCAATTCTTCTCTAAATTTCTCTTTCATTCTAGTCTCCTCCTACTCAAACTAAATTTCCATTAAATAATCTCAATTCTGGAAATGTGAATCCCACTTTAGAAGCTGCTTTAGATGAACTTCCTGAAGCCTCTTGCTCAAGCTCCAAACTAAAGTGTCGAGCCTCAACTTCAATGAACTTGAACCATCTATTAAAACGTGGTAATACTTCAACAAGCTCATTTGGCTCCATTGAGGATTATTTTGAAAAAAAAGATTTAAGTAAGATTCGTTTACTATATATCTTAATCATTAACTCATTTATTTATTTATTTCAATTTAATTTTCTCAGAAAAATCAACTATTGCAAAAAATGCCCTTGACTTTGAGAAGATGAAGTTTGATCATATGCTAAGGAAAGATCAGCAAGCCTTAGATTTGGAAGAAAAAAAATTTGAGGCAGAGCAGATGGAAAGAGTAAATGACCGTCAATTACAAAGAGAAATGGCTACTTGTGAATTGGAAAAACAAGAGAGTTTAAAAAAAAGATTTCATTATGGAATGTGTAAAAAATGGCCAATCTTATGAGGACATTAAAAAATTACTTGACCTTTTCAATTGATAAATTGTTTTTCTAGTTAATTTAATTTTGTTTGATTTCTTTTTGGTAATATTTTCTTATATGCTGACTTATAAAAGGTCTTGAATATAGTACATTATTTTTGACAAATTTTTGAGAATATCATACAATTTTTCTATCTTTACATTAAAGTCAATAAGCTTGCTTATACTTTTATTTTGACAAAAATTTGAAAATATAATAAAAATTTTCTATCTTTACTTTCAAGTCAATAAGTTTGCTTATCTAAATACTTCTAAGTCAATAAAATTCAATATCTCTTTTGAAAATTTGGCAATACCTCCCCTTGAATTTTATTGAAACAAGGGGTGGGTACCACCAAATTTTTCTAAGTCATCAATTTCACATGTCAGATTTAAAAAATTGGCAGTACCCTCCCCTGCATTTTATTGAAACAAGGGGTGGGTACCACCAAATTTTTCTAAGTCATCAATTTCACATGTCAGATTTAAAAAATTGGCAATACCCTCCCCTGCATTTTATTGAAGTAAAGGGTGAAAGTCATCAAAATTTTATATAATTACATAAATTAATTAATATATAAATAAGATATGTCAAATTTACTACTTTTAAAGTAATGACAATTCCTCAAGCCAAAATGCAGATCGAGTCTAGAAACTAGGTTTGGGATTTTCCACAGGTATAGGCTAGAGGAACCCCATGAAACAAATTAATGTTATCATGATTACCATTTATACAACACAAGGTCGTGGGCCCATTACTTTAATTTCATAAATTGAAATATCATATTTATTTATTATAAATTTATGGAAGAATATTAAATATTTGATGACTCTACGAATCCCCATACTTTTTAGATCTACCTAAAGAATGTTTAAATTTATTACCTTTTTCTTCTTTTTTTAACTTTTTTATTCGTTGGATTAACTTTTGACTGATCTGGAATGAGCAACCAAAATGTGTGAAGTCTTGACAAGATTCCAAACCTGGAGGAGCCTTTGTGGTTTGGTGATTATTGTAAGAAGAATTCCAAACTGGTTTGATGATTCCATTTCCTAATCCAAAATCGATTATACATCTATGATCCGGGAAATATAATCCATGTCCTTTAATTTTTGCAGGTGACAGAATAGTTTGTCCAGTGATAGGATTAATATATGTGAAAATTCCATAAGTGAGGTAATTGGCATCATTTGAGTCGGTGTGAATTCGGTTATGAAATCCAGAATGAGTGATTATAACATTTGAAAACATTAGATAATCACTGCCAATATCTTCCCATTCAGAGTCGCACCAATTTGGTATTCCAAGTCTCGTAGCAACTTCATGATTTGTTTCAAAAGCTTTATTACAGAGTTTTTTATGTCGAAGAGCAAGAAATGAATTAAATGAAGGTAAAGTATTCAATTTTTGAAAATCATTATCTAATTCAGCTTTAGATAAAGATCTGAGTAAAGAATATATGCCTATTTGAATTAAATTCAGTAAAATGATATTAAACAATCCAGAAAAATTTTTAAACATACCAAGAGAAAAACCTTTATCAAATCCTGTTCTCCATCCAATACCAATCATGATTCCTCCCAATAAATTCTTATTCCTTAAAGGTAAGCAAACCAAAGCCTTTTGATAGAGTGTTATGATGAGATCGCAGAGTTGATTAAATGATTCATCTTTTAAACCATTAAAAGAATGGTTTTCGTAAATAAATTGAGGTTTGAAAGTATTATTAATAACAGCTTTAACTTCATCACCTCCAGTTTCAGTTAAATAATATATATTTTCAGGTAACGTTTTTAGATATTGTCTTTTTTTCAACTTTAGTTTTATAGTACTTGATTTTTGAAATATGGCCAAATATTTGATCCAAGTGAATTTTTTTTAAAATTTCTTTTATTTTGATACTGTTCATTTTTTGTCAATGTTTTAGATGATGATTGAAAAGAAGTTGAATTTGAAGATGATAATGAAGTTAAAGAAGATGAGAGTGAGGTAAGTGGTGAATCTGAAGTTAAAGACATGTATTTTTCTACTTTTGGGTGTTGTTACTTTTCAAACACCCAAAATTATACATTAAAAAAAACTCACTTAATTTAAATTAAAAAAATAAAAATCATCAAAAGACTAATAAGAATTTTTTTTATTTCACTTGAACTTGATGGATATTTTTCTCTAAAATTAAAAAAATCAAAAAAAAAATCAAAATTTTTTTTATCACTTCCCCATTCCCCTAAATTCCCCGCTCCAAACCCCTCTCCCACCTCTCCAAAACCCTTGTACAACCCCCCCTCTAACCTATTCACATCCCCTTTTAAACCCCTCCAAACCCCCCTCCAAACCTCCCTTCAATCCCCCCTAACCCCCTCCAACCCCCCCTCTAAACCCCCCCTAACCCCCTCCAACCCCCCCCTCTAAACCCCCCCTAACCCCCCTACCCCCCAATCCCCCCCTCTAAACCCCCCCTAACCCCCCTACCCCCCCAATCCCCCCCTCTAAACCCCCCCTAACCCCCCTACCCCCCCAATACCCCCTCAAAACCCCCCTACCCCCCCAATCCCCCCCTCAAAACCCCCCTACCCCCCCCAATCCCCCCCTCAATCCCCCCCTACCCCCCCCCAATCCCCCCCTCAAAACCCCCCTACCCTCCCTCAATGTTCCTTAACAATTTGCTATCAATTCGTTAAGGAACATTGAGGGGGGGATTGGGGGGGGGTTTTGAGGGGGATAGGAGGGGGGGTTAGGAACGGATTGAAGGGGGGTTGGAGGGGGTGATTGGGAGAGTTTGGAGGGGGATTCAGGGGATTTGGAGGGGGGTTGGAGAGGAATGAGGGGAGGAAATGAGGACACCAACAAGGGGGAGAAAGGGAGAGATGAGACCAAAGATGGAGAAAAGGGAGGTCAGAATGAGCCAAGGAGGGGGGAATAAGGCAGCCAAAGGGGGGAAAAGGGGGATGTATCCATTCCAAGGAGAGGGTAAAGGTGGGAAAAATCCCAGGCCAAGGTGGGATAAAGAATAGGATAAATGAGAGAAAAGAGGGAGAGAGAGAGAGAGAGAAAAAAAAAGGTTAATTTTACCTATAAATTTAAAAAAAACCACTTACAAAAAAAAAAAAAAAAAAAAAACAAAAACCCAAAAAACCAAAAAAAACAAAAATTAGCAAAAAATTAAGTAAAAAAGATAAAATGACTTACCTGGAGAGATGAGTTGAGAAAAAAGAGATTTAAGTGAAATTGTTTGAGTGATGTAGGAAGAGAGGAGAAAACAGATATGAGTGAAGAAAAAAAGAGAGTGACTGAAAAAAATATGCATTTGCTGAAAATATGTGATTTCATGTTGAGTTGATGAAATAAAACACAGAGAGATAAAAAAATAAGACTTTAACAGCAAATTCAAAAACCAAAAAAATATGCAAAAAAATTTACCATTCTCAGTGAATAACACATGCAAATTGATCATTTGAAGAGAATGAAAAAAAAAATTAAAATTGTGTTGAAAAATGTTGGAGTGTTATTGGAAGAATTTTTGCCCTTATACTAGTTGATTGAGAAATAAAAGTGTTGGATATAGTCGGAGGTGAATCAACTTGTTCATCTTCATACAGCTCTAACCATTGATCTTTGAGGTCAGCAAGTAGGTTATGAAGTATAGTGCAACACAGAATCCAGTTGATCACTGCCTCCATTTCAGATTTATTTCTAAGAGGACTTCTTAATTCCCTTAAACTAGAAAAACGGCCTTTCAAGATTCCAATAGAATGTTCAATACGGACTCTTGACTTTGCCAAATGATTGTTGAACTTGGAATTTTGACTGTCTTCTGAAGCTGCTCCCCAAAAAGCAGGAAGTACATACTTTCAATTCACATAAGCAGAATCTGCAAGAAGATACTGATCTTCATCAAAGAATTTTTCAAGTTTATTTGAAATTTGCATTCTTTGGAAGATGTAGGAGTCATGACATGAGCCAGGATAGCCAGCAAAGAATGATATAAATTTTTTGTTTACATCACATATAAGCTGAACGTTAATTGAATATCTATAAATAAGATATATTTTTTTGTGTTAGTTTCAAAGAGAATGAAAGGAGTTAAAAATAATCTACCTCTTTTTAAGGTCAAAGTAATTGTTTCCACCTTGAGCAGGTTTCTGGCTCAAAGGAATAGTAGTACCATCAACAAAACCAATACATCCTGGGAAGCCCTCTGCTTGCATAACCTTAGATGATTCAAGTTGCTCTTCTTTTGTTGGCCAGGTGAGAAGTTGAGATTCCAAGGAGTTGATGGCAGTGATACACCGCTTGGTATAAGTGTTAACTGAACCATACCCTAAATCAAAGACATTTTTTAAACGTTTAAAAGTGGCTCCATTACCATTTGAACCCAAACAACATTGTGTGATGGCCAATTGAATCGAAGGATGTCGTTCTTTTTGAGAATTATTGTGAAATATGGGATGATCCTGAATAAGCTCAAGCAATTTAAGGAAACATTCCTGAGAAGTCCTGAACAGCTTTCTAAAACTGAGTGTAGATAGGTTAAGAAGTGTTTGGATGGTGTACTTGGGGGTATGAAGTACTTGAGGATTTTTGGGAAGAAGGTAACGTTTTGTGGCCATTTTTGATAAAAAGACAAAATCTTCTTCTAGATCAGAATCAGAATTGGAATCAGAGTTCAAGAGCAGTTCAAGAGCCATGAAAGTTATTGCTTTATGTAATTTATCACAATTTGAAAGTGAGGAAGGCATAACTCTTATATGATATGATATGAAGATGTTAATGATGTATGATGTTTTGAGTTATTAAGTGTTATGCTGCGGAGTGCTGAATATGAATGGGATGATGCTGACAAATCAGTGAAATGGGACTTGATGGTGAAATCAGCACTTTTGGTTGAGAAAGTGCGGATTTGAGTGAAATAAGTGACTTTTTTCACTTTTGAAATCCACCAGTATTGGAGCTAGTGTGTTTTGGAAATCCGCACTCAGATAAGTGCGGATTTGCCAGAACTGACACCCCCTATTGAAGTTAAGTATCACTGGATTTGCGAGAATCTCCTAGCTGGTAATATACACATTCCTTATACTCCCACTACCTCAATGATTTCCAACATCCTAACCAAATCAATTTAGGAAAGACTCTATCCACATTCCTTAAGTCTTGTGACTTACATTCTCAGTAGCCTCAAGACAGGAGGGTGTTTAAATATTTCTCTTTTCATTTAATTTTAATAGTTCAAATATTTGTTATTACTTTCATTTCCTGTACTAACTATATCCAGAACAAATACAGTTTTTCAGCATGTATGATTTTCTCTTGAATGGCATACATATGATATACAGTATTTAGTCAAAGCTCAGTTTTTCTAATTTATCAAATTTAGCTCTATTTATCCCCATGCTCTCTATTTTTCAATTATATGTCCACCCCTGACCCTGCCAGTGTAAAAAAGCATCCACTGCTTAAAAGAAATCCCTGATTTAAGAATGATTCCCTAGTTTATTTCTTACATTGGCAGGTGATTCTATATCTTTTTCTTAAATTTAATTAATTATTATTTGTGTTCAAATTCACTCATTAGGTATCTTAAACTCTGATTGTTCTCCTGAATGCTGTGTTACACCTGATTACTTGGAGACTCTTCTTATTATAAAAAGGTACCTTACTCAAACTGTATTTAATTTTTACTTCTACATAGAATTTATTAGTTACTTGTTTACTTTGGAAGGTATCTTAAACTCTGATTTTTCTCCTTAATTCTTCATTACACCTGCTTACTTGGAGACTCTTCTTACTATAAAAAGGATCCTTTCCAACAAAAAAGTGAATATAAATTGTTACTTTGTATTTATGCTTTAGTGAAATGGTGTTAGTGAGAATTCTCAGGGGCTAATTATCAGTATCGTATTTGAGTATTATAAGATATAAGCTCCCCTCAAGTGGAATTGGACTAAAAGAAAATTGGTTTGACTTGAAAAAAATTGTGTTTGTATGATCTCAAAGTCTTTGAATTCAATATGGGGTTGAAAATGTTGTAAGAAAGTCTAAACCTTTTCTTAGCTCAGCTTATAGTTAAGAAAGCAGTAGTTAATTGAAAAAATATTTGGTGTATGATTGGTCAAATTAATTTTTTTCAAGAACATATTTTCTAACCATTCTAGATAAAATTATATCACAAATATATATTTTTGAAGTCTTGATTGAGTTTTCACCACCTGATGATTATTTTAAATTTAACTTATTGGATGTAGAATAAAGGTTGGTTGAGCAGAAAGTGGAATCTTGAAATTAAAAAAAAGTAAAATAAAAAAAACCATAAGAAAAACAGTTCCAGAGTGAAAAATTGATGTCTGGGAATTAGATATGGTCTTGGTTAAATAGAAGAAGGTGAATATAATAAGATCAATAGATTGAAGGGTGATGGGTGGTGAAAAATTCTTATAAGATAAGAAAAAAAAAGGGAAAAGAAATTAAAAACTTACAAAAAAGAAAAATAATGCACTATAAAACCTGGCCTGGTATGAAAAACTAACCATATGGCATCAGATATTTTTTTCAAATCAATTGGAGAGGGTGGGTGGGTGAATGGTGGAGGTTAGGGTTAGCAAGGTCTGATCTGGAATATCTCACAATTGTTGAATTTTTTCTCAACCTGAGGTCTTTGAAAGTAATGAAAGGTTTTTAAAGCACTTTACAATAAATTTTCTGTGGAAAACTTGTGAATTTTTTTAAAATTTGAACCAAAAATTAAGAATTTCATTTTAACAACTGTGATCAACCTTGTTAAATCCCTTTTTGAGACATAGATAAGGAAAGGTCTCAAAAAAGTTCAATCCATGGTTCAGATAAAAATTATTGGCTGAACTAGAACAGTTACCAAAAAAACACTAGAAATATAGTGCTCTTTTTATCCCTAATGTGCTTATTCCTGTATTTCCTTTGATACTTCTACAATTCTCAAACAAAAAGGACTAGTAAATTTTTTGATCTATTATCACTACGCAATATAGGGGGTGGACTTGCCAGCAAGTCCTCAACCTGAACTCAGATGGAACTCAGACTGAACTCAGACTGAACCCATACTGAACTCTACTTGAACACCCACCTAAAAATGTTCTGCTGAGTGGTGTTCATCCCTGATTGTTTGGTTCCTTTATCAATAGCTCAATGTGTGTTCAATCTGTGGTGAGTTTGGGTCCAAGGTTGCGGACTTGCTAGCAAGTTGGCCCCCCATATTGTGTGGTGTATATTTATTACACTATTAAATGACTTATATAAGTTTAAATAGCTTATACATAGCCCTATAATACTTATTAAGGTGCCAAAGGAGTCATAATATACTTATCTTAGGTTATATTAAGTAATTATAGACATACATAAGCTTATATGTATGCATAAACCTCATATTCAGTTAAATATGTAGTTATATTATGTATATATAGGTCTATAAGCAGGTTTTTACCTCAAAATAGCCTATAAGCTTTATTTTTCTGCTTATTTTTGGTTATATGGATGTATTTAATGGACTCACAACACCTACACAAGCATACACACCCTTTTCAGGTGCATATATCCAGTTTGGACAACTTAATCTGCTTCCTTTGATGGATTTTCACAGATTTATGGGTTGGGATATGATTAATGTTTTAATATGGATGCTTGGGGATTTTATTGGGGGCTTGGACACTTGATTTAGTTTCTTTATATGCTTTGGTTTATATTTTATACTCTTTGGATGAGTTGTTTTACCTGTTGCTTTATGGTATCCACTTTTATCTGTTTTTTCTATTTATGGTATGGGCCTATGATATCATTAATTGTGATGGAGGGTCCTTACTGGAGGTCTAGGTGTTGAAAATTCTTGAAGTGGACGCCATGGGGAGGTGATGGGCCCTCACAGTTCTGAAATCTCCAGGGAGAGCAGTGACATCATCTGGATTGAAGGTCTGTGCACTCCAGTGGATTTTGGTATAAGTAAAGGAGGATTTGAAAGGTTATTGGACATCACTTACTTACTAAAATTCATATAGAAATTATAACACAATTATTATCATATATAAATATATTATAAAGCATTTATAAATTTATATTATCTTTATATTAGCTATAACTATATTTTATTAACCTATTTTCCATCACTAGCACGCACCATTCCAGATATTGTGAATTAACACTGAGCATAACTATTTTATTAGTCATCCCTGAGGTTTAATCACTAAATCATTTATCAATAAGTATTTGGACCAATAATATTTACTATTAAATCATACTTAGATACTAGCATACACTGACAATAATTATGAGATAATCCTCCTTTTTTAGCTTTTCGGACTATAATTTCTCAGGTGGGGGGCTTGCATTATGGGAAGACCTTTGTGATGAAGGGTTTTTTTGAGTTGACTTTTGACTGTTGTATTTTTTGGGAGGCATTAAAAAGATTTTATGTTAAAAGTAAAGAGATTAAGAGGTTTAAAACATAAAAAAAGAAGGAAAAAAAAATTCCTGGTTAAAATTTTTCAATAAAATGTTTTTAAATCTCAGTGAGGGGTGTGTGCTGAGGATTGATGAGAGGATTGAGGTCCAGGTGTCACATGTGACAGGGACAGGGTGAGTAAGGAGGTGATGATGAGGCTAGCATGTTGTTGTGAAAATAATTGGGAAAGAAGTGCTGATTTGAGTTCATAACTGACACCCATTTTTGAAATAAGTGACTTGTTTGCAAAAGTTAAGTGCTGATTTGGTTTGGAATCCACAATTAAGTTAAGTGTCAATTTGCAAGATCTGACACCCCCTACTAGGAAGTATAAAAGTACACACTTCTACCATTAGGTGTCCACTCTTTTTTTTTGCCTGGATCTCACATTATTGATGGTAAAAGATTTTTATCAAATATTTTCTGGGCTAGTGGATAAGAAAGTTGAAAGAAACCATTTATTTCAATTTAAAGTTGTAATAGCAAATCACACACAAAAAAATAAAATTCTCATTAAACTCAAAATTTGATACATCCCACAAAAGAGAGCACATGTATCTCCAAAATAAATAAAATGGTGTAAAATTATTGCAGTATTTTTTTCTCATCCAGTATTAATTTAATAGCACAATCAAGTACTTTTATACACCCTATTTTATTTTAACTCTGATACATGGTAGATAAATAAAAATTTTCTAAAAAAATATCAGAAAGGCAATTACTAAAAAAAAAATTCACTTGTCATTCTTCCAATACATGTTAAAATCTTTTACTTAAGCCTCTCTTGTAATTTGTTTAATCTTCTTCATCAAGGTAAATTAAGTCATCTAAATTAGCATTATATCTTTCTCATTGCTTCATTCAAGTAGAATTAGTATTAGATACATCTTGTACTTTCCTTTTTAAAAAATCTGAAATTAGATTCTAATTAATTTCATTTTACTAAAAATATACATTAGATTAGAGTTAGATTAAGAGTTAGAGGTTAGGGGTTAGAGTTATTATTTTGGTATATGTTTAAAATGTAAAAAACAAAATGAAACAGATTACAATACTGAAATTTTATTAAATGCTTCAGAATCCCCCCTTCATTTTTTAACTATCCTTCAGTTGTTTAAGGTTGCTTTTTAATTAATTTTAAAAATGATTAGTTTTCAGGCTGATTAAAAAAATAATTTTTTGGGTTTAATGCTTTGACTTTGACCTTTTCTAAGTCTTCAAAATGGCATCTTACACACAAATGAACACCATAACTTAAACAATGAAAAGGAATTTAAAAAAATATATATCAAACCATGGCTATATTAACTCACCCAGTTTTGACAATTGATTCTCACACTTTTTTACTTTAAAGAATGTCCAAAATATCTCCAAAATAATGCCAATAAGTTGTATATGATATAGTCTGTTCCATTTTCACCAAACTCTCTTTTCATTTTTTCAGCTCAATTCTTCAATTTTTTTATTTTTTATCCAAGGCTATATATATATAGATTATTCAGAGGTGAAGATATCTTTCCACTCTCCAATCTTACTAGTTTTAAAATTGAAAATAATAAAAGAAAAAAAATCATTTTATAAAAAAGTTAATGTGGAGAAAAAATATATTTTTTTTAATTTCTTTTTTTTGGGAAAAGGAATCAAATGATTTGTCTAGTTGACTAGAATATAATGTGTCTTTAATGCACCATTTTAACATTTTTTTTGAGTGAGATTATTTTTTTTTAATGATGATGATGATGATAAAGTGAGTGTGAGATAATTCTTTCTGGTCACTTTATTAAAGTGTTTATGGTTAAAAATTGATATTATATCAAATGTGAGGATTTTTTTTCTAAAAAAAAACATGATTTTATGAGAATATTTTTCTTTTCTTTCTATTTTATTCTAAAGACCTTAATGCTCATATTCATCTCTAAGAAAGGTCTTACATTTTCTGTCAAGCTTAGTTCAAGTCCAGAGATGTGAATATCTTGATTATTCAAATGACTGTAATATTTAAATGTTCCAGTATGAATAGTGTTTCCCAAATCTAATAAAGTATTAAAATCTAATTCAATATAATGGTCTCAATAATTTAATCTCACTTAAATATAAATGGTATACATCTTACAGTGGGTAGAAAAATAGATATGTTGATTAAAACACTAATTCAAAGACTTTAAGAATAACATGGAATATGTATTGTAACTTGTATGGTTATATTTTTGAATGTAATGACACAGAATGTAGAATAAAAGCCCAAAAACCTCCTCCTTATATACCCATGAATTCCCCAATTTTCCCCCTTGAATTACCAATCCTTTACATAGCCAATAAATCTCTAATCTAGCAGTTACAAACTCACATAAACCAAGGGACTATCCAATGATAAAAGAAGAATTATATCACACACCAAAATACAAGAATAACCTGGTTTAATCCATCAAAATAAAGTAATAATCCAAAAAGAGAGTATATGTGTGAAATCCTTAATATATAATACTAAATAAGGAAAGAAAGGACCTAAAAATAATTTATAATTAAGGGTTATCAAAAGCAGAAATAATATATTAATTTTAACTATTTCATACATGAAATTACCATTTAAAATAACCAATGCAGACTGAGAAACCATTAAGAAACCTAAAATAAGACATGAAATGTGGTGTAACATATGCAGACTCTTGGCAGTCGCTTTCATGGGTAAATCTTTGACTAAGTAGGCAATTTTAAGTGTGTTTATGAAATCTGGGGGCCAATCATGGGGTTATTAATAAAATTAGTGCATATAGTGAGGTCAATGCATGTATAATGAAATTAGGACACTAAATAAGAGCTTTATGCTTATTTTTAAAGGTTTACACATATAAATAATAGACTGTGGGTTAATTTTAGTGTGAAATTACAAACTTTCTTATCAAAGAAGGTATGCATCTGGGATAAATGCAGGCAGAATAAGGCCAGTACATATAAGCCATTTCTAGAATAAAAAAACATCAATTTTTAGACATTTAAGTAGCCAAATCAATTGCACTAAATAGGGGGTGTCAGTTCTGGAAAATCCGCACTTAAAAAAGTGCGGATTTCCAAAACACACTAGCCCCAATACTGGTGGATTTCAAAATGAAATAAGTCACTTATTTCACTCAAATCCACACTTTCTCAACCAAAAGTGCTGATTTCACCATCAAGTCCCATTTCACTGATTTGTCAGCATCATCCCATTCATACGCAGCACTCCGCAGAATAACACTTCATAACTCAAAAAATCATACATCATTTACATCTTCATATCATATCATATAAGAGTTATGCCTTCATCACTTTCAAATCGTGATAAATTACATAAAGCAATGACTTTCATGGATCTTGAACTGCTCTTGGACTCTGATTCTGATTCTGATCTAGAAGAAGATTTTGTCGTTTTATCAAAAATGGCCAGGAAACGTTACCTTCTTCCCAGAAAGCCTCAAGTACTTCATACCCCCAAGTACACCATCCAAACACTTCTTAACCTATCTACACCCAGTTTTAGACAGCTGTTCAGGACTTCTCAGGAATGTTTCCTTAAATTGCTTGAGCTTATTCAGGATCATCCCATATTTCACAATAATTATCAAAAAGAACAACAACATCCTTCAATACAATTGGCCATCACACTATGTCGTTTGGGTTCAAATGGTAATGGAGCCACTTTGAAACTTTTAAAAAATGTCTTTGATTTAGGGTATGGTTCAGTTAACACTTATACCAAACAATGTATCACTGCCATCAACTCCTTGGAATCTCAACTTCTCACCTGGCCAACAAAAGAAGAGCAACTTGAATCATCTCAGGTTATGCAAGCAGAGGGCTTCCCAGGATGTATTGGTTTTGTTGATGGTACTACTATTCCTTTGAGCCAGAAACCTGCTCAAGGTGGAAACAATCACTTTGACCGCAAAAAGAGGTAGATTATTTTTAACTCCTTTCATTCTCTTTGAAACTAACACAAACAAATATATCTTCTTTATAGATATTCAATTAACGTTCAGCTTATATGTGACGTAAACAAAAAATTTATATCATTCTTTGCTGGCTATCCTGGCTCATGTCATGACTCCTACGTCTTCCAAAGAATGCAAATTTCAAATGAACCTGAAAAATTCTTTGATGAAGATCAGTATCTTCTTGCAGATTCTGCTTATGTGAATGGAAGTATGTACTTCCTGCTTTTTGGGGAGCAGCTTCAGAAGACAGTCAAAATTCCAAGTTCAACAATCATTTGGCAAAGTCAAGAGTCCGTATTGAACATTCTATTGGAATCTTGAAAGGCCGTTTTTCTAGTTTAAGGGAATTAAGAAGTCCTCTTAGAAATAAATCTGAAATGGAGGTGGTGATCAACTGGATTCTGTGTTGCACTATACTTCATAACCTACTTGCTGACCTCAAAGATCAATGGTTATAGCTGTATGAAGATGAACAAGTTGATTCACCTCTGACTATATCCAACACTTTTATTTCTCAATCAACTAGTATAAGGGCGAAAATTCTTCCAATAACACTCCAACGTTTTTCAATGCAATTATAATTTTTTTTTTTCATTCTCTTCAAATGATCAATTTGCATGTTTTATTCACTGAGAATGGTAAATTTTTTTGCATATTTTTTTAGTTTTTGAATTTGCTGTTAAAGTCTTATTTTTTTTTCTCTCAGTGTTTTCTTTCATCAACTCAACATGAAATCACATATTTTCAGCAAACACATATTTTTTCAGTCACTCTCTTTTTTTTCTTGACTCATATCCGTTTTCTCCTCTCTTCCTACATCACTCAATCAATTTCACTTATATTTCTTTTTTCTCAACTCATCTCTCCAGGTAAGTCATTTTATCTTTTTTACTTAATTTTTTGCTAATTTGTTTTTTTTTTGGTTTTTTGTTTTTGTTTTTGTTTTTTTTAAGTGGTTTTTTTTAATTTTATAGGTAAAATTAACCTTTTTTTTTTTCTCTCTCTCTCTCCCTCTTTTCTCTCTTTATCCCCCCTTGGCCTGGGCTTTTTCCCACCTTTACCCTCTCCTTGGAATGGATACATCCCCCTTTTCCCCCCTTTGGCTGCCTTATTCCCCCCTCCTTGGCTCACTCTAACTTCCCTTTTCTCCTCTTTGGTCTCATCTCTCCCTTTCTCCCCCTTGTTGGTCTCCTCATTTCCTCCCCTCATTCCGCTCCACCCCCCACCAAATCCCCCAAATCCCCCCCAAACCCGCCTCTAACCCCCCCCTCCAAACCCCCCTCCTATCCCCCTCAAAACACCCTCAAATCCACCCTCAAATCCCTCCTACCCCCCCCCTTAAACATCACTTAACGATTTGTTAGCAAATCATTAAGTAAGTTGGAGGGGAGGTTAGGGGGGTTTAGAGGGAGGTATTGGGGGGGTTTAGAGGGGGATTTGGAGGGGGGTTAGGGGGGGTTTGGAGGGGGGTTAGGGGGGGTTTGGAGGGGGTGAAAAGAGGTGGATTGAAGGGGGTGTTGGGGGGGGTTGCAGGGGGTTTGGAGGGGGATTTGCAGGGGGGTTTGGAGGGGATTTGGGGGATTTGGTGGGGGGTGGAGGGGGGTTTTACAAGGGTTTTGGGGAGGTGGGAGAGGGGTTTGGAGAGGGGAATTTAGGGGAATGGGGAAGTGATAAAAAAAATTTAACAGTTTTTTGATTTTTTTTTTTTTGATTTTTTTTTTTAATTTTAGAGAAAAATATTCATCAAGTTCAAGTGAAATAAAAAAAATTCTTATTAGTCTTTTGAGGATTTTTTATTTTTTAATTTAAATTAAGTGAGTTTTTTTAATGTATAATTTTGGGTGTTTGAAAAGTAACAACACCCAAAAGTAGAAAAATACATGTCTTTAACTTCAGATTCACCACTTACCTCACTCTCATCTTCTTTAACTTCATTATCATCTTCAAATTCAACTTCTTTTCAATCATCATCTAAAAAATTGTCAAAAAATGAACAGTATTGAAATAAAAGAAATTATAAAATAAAAATTCACTTGGATCAATTATTTGGCCATATTTCAAAAATCAAGTACTATAAAACTAAAGTTGAAAGAAAAAAAAATATCCGAAAAAGTTACCTGAAAATATACATTATTTAACTGAAACTGGAGGTGATGAAGTTAAAGCTGTTATTAATAATACTTTCAAACCTCAATTTATTTACAAAAACCATTCTTTTAATGGTTTAAAAGATGAATCATTTAATCAACTCTGCGATCTCATCATAACACTCTATCAAATGGCTTTGGTTCGCTTATCTTTAAGGAATAAGAATTTGTTGGGTGGAATCATGATTGGAATTGGATGGAGACCAGGATTTGATAAAGGTTTTTCTCTTGGTATGTTTAAAAATTTTTCTGGATTTTTTAATATCATTTTACTGAATTTAATTCAAATAGGCATATATTCTTTACTCAGATCTTTATCTAAAGCTGAATTAGATAATGATTTTCGAAAATGGAATACTTTATCTTCATTTAATTCATTTCTTGCTCTTCGACTTAAAAAACTCTTCAATAAAGCTTTTGAAAAAAATCATGAAGTTGCTACAAGACTTGGAATACCAAATCGGTGCTACTCTGAATGGGAAGATATTGGCAGTGATTATCTAATGTTTTCAAATGTTATAATCACTCATTCTGGATTTCATAATCGAATTCACACCAACTCAAATGATGCCAATTACCTCACTTATGGAATTTTCACATATATTCATCCTATCACTGGACAACCTATTCCGTCACCTGCTAAAATTAAAGGACATGGATTATATTTCCCGGATCATAGATGTATAATTGATTTTGGATTAGGAAATGGAATCATTGAAACATTTTGGAATTCTTCTTACGATAATCACCAAACCACAAAGGATCCTCCAGATTTGGAATCTTGTCAAGACTTCACACATTTCGGTTGCTCTTTCCAGATCAGTCTAAAGTTAATCCAACAAATAAACAAGTTAAAAAAAGAAGAAAAAGGTAATAAATTTAAACATTCTTTAGGTAGATCTAAAAAGTATGGGTATTCGTAGAGTCATCAAATATTTAATATTCTTCCATAAATTTATAATAAATAAATATGATATTTCAATTTATGAAATTAAAGTAATGGGCCAACGACCATGTGTTGTATAAATGGTAATCATGATAACATTAATTTTTTTCATGGGGTTCCTCTAGCCTATACCTGTGGAAAGTCCCAAACCTAGTTTCTAGACTTGATCTGCATTTTGGTATGAGGAATTGTCATTACTTTAAAAGTAGTAAATTTGACATATCTTATTTATATATTAATTAATTTATGTAATTATATAAAATTTTGATGACTTTCACCCTTTACTTCAATAAAATGCAGGGGAGGGTATTGCCAATTTTTTAAATCTGACATGTGAAATTGATGACTTAGAAAAATTTGGTGGTACCCACCCCTTGTTTCAATAAAATGCAGGGGAGGGCATTGCCAATTTTTTTAATCTGACATGTGAAATTGATGACTTAGAAAAATTTAGATAAGCAAACTTATTGACTTGAAAGTAAAGATAGAAAATTTTTATTATACTTTCAAATTTTTGTCAAAAATAACGTACTATATTCAAGACCTTTTATAAGCCAGCATATAAGAAAATATTACCAAAAAGAAATCAAACAAAATTAAATTAACTAGAAAAACAATTTATCAATTGAAAAGGTCAAGTAATTTTTTAATGTCTTCATAAGATTGGCCATTTTTAACACATTCCATAATGAAATCTTTTTTTTTAAAACTCTCTTGTTTTTCCAATTCACAAGTAGCCATTTCTCTTTGAAATTGACGGTCATTTACTCTTTCCATCTGCTCTGCCTCAAATTTTTTTTCTTCCAAATCTAAGGCTTGCTGATCTTTCCTTAGCATATGATCAAACTTCATCTTCTCAAAGTCAAGGGCATTATTCGCAATAGTTGATTTTGCTGAGAAAGTTAAATTGAAATAAATAAATAAATGAGTTAATGATTAAGATATATAGTAAATGAAACTTACTTATATCTTTTTTTTCAAAATAATCCTCAAGGGAGCCAAATGAGCTTGTTGAAGTATTACCACGTTTTAATAGATGGTTCAAGTTCATTGAAGTTGAGGCTCGACACTTTAGTTTGGAGTTTGAACAAGAGGCTTCAGGAAGTTCATCTAAAGAAGCTTCTAAAGTGGGATTCACATTTCCAGAATTGAGATTATTTAATGGAGATTGAGTTTGAGTAGGAGGAGACTAGAAAGAAAGAGAAATTCAGAGAAGAATTGAAGAAAAAACAAAAAGTAAACATACATTTAAATTTTGGGCCTCTGAGGATTCATATCTGCTGCGATATAATTGTTCTGCTTGATAGTCGGGATCATCTTCAGCTGAACTATGGTTAGAAGGTGGAGGGGATTGATCTCCTTCAAGTAAAGATGTGTCAGTAGGATTATAGGAAGGTTTGGATCCAGAGGGTATATGCTTAGTAGTATCGTGTAGAAACCAAGGGTTTACATCAACTCGGGAGCCAAAAAGATTATCCATTTCCTCATAGAAAGGACACATGACATTGAGCTTTTTGGAAACAGTAGTAATTCCAATCTCCAAATCATCATTGTCAATACCAAAGCCAGTTTCATTTGCAGCATGATGAGTCTTTTTATATTTTGAATGGTAACTCTTAAATCTGTCCTTCATTTGTTTAGGATTGATATCGATTCTCCCCCTTGTTTTCTTCCTTACTTCATTGGCCATCAATAAGTAGCCATTAACCTTTGAAGAAGGTGGACATCCAATACGAGTGGACTTTCACATCCAAAACATGCTTCAAAATTTGATTTTATTTTAAGGAAGTTGATTATGATGAGATAATCATCTTTTTAAGCTGACCTGAACCTGCCTTTGATTTTTTAGGTGTAGGGCTTGCTTTACGAGGAGACTTTTGTGACAAAGCAGATTTTTGAGTTACATTTTGAGATTTGGAATGTATGGGAGGCATTATGAAACTGGCACATAACAAGAAAAAAGATTAAGAGGTAGAAGAAATAAGTAAAAAAGAATGTAAACATGCCTGGTCAAAACATTGAAAATGTCAGGAAGGGGTGTGTGCCAAGGATTGATGGGTAGGTAGCGAGGAAGGTCAGTGTGTCACATGTGACAGGGATGGGGTAAGAAAGGAAGGGATGTTTTGTGGCCAAAATGTGGTTGTGAAAAAAAACGGGAAAAAAGTGCTGATTTGAGGTCATAACTGACACCCTTTTTTGAAATAAGTGACTTTTTTGCAAAATTTAAGTGCTGATTTATAAGTGCTGATTTGGTTTGAAATCTACACTTAAATTTGACCAAATCTGCACTTATTTAAGTGCAGATTTCCAAAACACACTAGCCCCAACACTGGTGGATTTCAAAATGAAATAAGTCACTTATTTCACTTAAATCAGGTCTTTTCCAACCAAAATGTCTGATTTCACTATAACATTTCATTTCACAGATTTTTCAGAATCATCCTTTTGCAACTCATCTCTCCGGGTAAGTCATTTTTTCATTTTCATTTTTATATTTACTGATTCATATTTTTTTCTTTTTATATTTTTCTTTTTTTGTGTTTCAAAGTTAGACTAATTTTTCTTTCTTTCTTTTTTTCCCCCCTTCTTGGCTGCCTCCTGCCGCTCCCCCCTTTCTGAATGGGGTATTTTATGCCCCCAACTCTCCTCCACCTCACTCACCTCTAAAACCTCATTCAGGAAGCTTTCCTGCCTAGCTGGGGTACCTTAACCCTCCCCCACTGCACCACCACCTACCACTACCTCTCTTCTTTCTCAATGGCCTCCTCCTCCCCCACAAAACCACTACCTCCCACTACCTCTCTCCCCCCCTCATTGGCCTCGAAAATCCCAGCCAGGAAGCTTTGCTGCCTAGCTGGGGTACATTTACCCTCCCCAACCTCTTCCCCCCTTACTGGCCTTGTAAAACTCAGCCACCTTACTATCTCCTACATTTCCCCCACCTCCCTGGATGGCTTCTTATATTTTTAAAGCATTCTCAAGGGCTACTTTATATTTTGATTTACAGGCAATTTCTTGTAAGAAGCCAATACCTTCCTCTCTCACTTCTGCATGTTCTACTGATAAGAATTCAATCTTTGAGATTTCTAAAGCCTCACACTTATAGTATTTCTGGCAAAACTGCTAGTCAAATGAGTAACCTGAGCTGGAACGGGAAACATGGTAGGATGAGGAATCTCATCTGCATAGGATGGTAGATTTTTCCATGAGAAATTGGCACTTTAATAGTTTTTAATGCCAGGAAAATGTTGTGATAGATGATGATAAGAAAAGAACAATAAGAGTGAAATAGTTAGGTGAAGGTGAAAAAAAAAGATTAGATGCATTGCTCTCAACTGCTTCATGATGATGGGATGATGGAAATATTTAAAGATGAAATCAGGATGTGAGAATAATGTAGTAAGATCACCTGAGATAAAGGAGAAAACTAGTGATAATTTCCAAGGTAAGTGAGAAAACAAGTTATGCTACCCAGAGGTGTGTGAAATCCAAGTGGTTTCAAATTTAGACTAATGGAAAGATTCTGTTGGAGCTGAGGTCACTACACACCAAGTAAAACATCCCTGATGGGTATATCCAGCACAAGTTAGGGATATTTTATTGAATGACATAAGGTCAGAAAAATAAATGTAAGAAAAGTAAGTGCAAGAAAAATAAGTGTGAGAAAAGTAAGTGTAAGAAAAATAAGAGCAAGAGTAATCAAGGGTGGGAGGAAGTAAGGGTTGGAGTATGATGATAGATGGGGGGGCTTAAGACTTTATGCACAAGGTACTGTGCATGCATAAATTTACCCTTAATGATTAGGTGAAGAGAAATTTTAAGGTATGTGTGTGTGTGTATACCTAATGCTGACTAATTAAGTTAAGGGGAAGAAGTGCTTGAGGGGCTTGGATGTAC